>OZ030388.1:3950043-4359189 GCA_964023945.1 Ectemnius cavifrons
TATACCTTTTTTCTTTACTGGTTGATGGTCGATTCGCATTAAGTTGAGAATCATGAATTCTCTTATTCATTCGTATTATTTATCTAACATAAAATATTATCTATATTTATTTATTTATTCCAAAATTTCTATATAACGCCAATCGACCTTCCAACCTTTCGCACTAAATTCTTTCTGTGACTTGTACGATCAGTTACTCGTTCGAAATATACATATGTGTATATTGTATGTAGATACTGAGTTCTGTTGTCAGCGATAAGCTGTGATTCACAGGAGCAAGGCCGAGGAATTTCTTGCCGCTCAATATTATTCCACATTTCAGTATTATCTCATAACATTAAGGAGCTTTGAGAAAAGCTTGCAATAAGAACTAGCAAGACACAAGTTCCTCGTTGTTGCTTCCGTGAAGACACAACTAACGCGCGGCGCGCGCGCGCTATTTTTCTGAGTTAGTTAACTGCGCTTTTACGTGGATTGTGTGATGATTCCCGGTACAGTAGAACCTCTTTTATATCCGAACACATCTACGACTCGCATTAATATTCGGTCATCTTTGTATTCGAAAGATAATTAATTCTTACGGAATTCCGACACATTGTAGATTTGGTGTATTTCTGTTCTGTTCTGGCCTACTACTCTACTCTGCTATAGTATATTATAGTATGTATTATATATACTATGCTATATAATGCTATAGTATAGAATAATATAGCAGTATAGTATACTATAGTATATTATAGTATACTATATAGTACTATGATATAGTACTGCTATATTATATAGTACTATTATATAGTACTGCTATATTGTATAGTACTATTATGCTATACTATATAATGCTATATATAATACTATAGTATAGCATAGCATAGTATAGAGCAGACCAGTTTTAAGATAATTAATTCTTACGGAATTCCGACACATTGTAGATTTGGTGTATTTCTGTTCTGTTCTGGCCTACTACTCTACTCTGCTATAGCATATTATAGTATGTACTATATATACTATGCTATATAATGCTATAGTATAGAATAATATAGCAGTATAGTATACTATAGTATATTATATAGTACTATGATATAGTACTGCTATATTATATAGTACTATGATATAGTACTGCTATATTATATAGTACTATTATATAGTACTGCTATATTGTATAGTACTATTATGCTATACTATATAATGCTATATATGATACTATAGTATAGTATAGCATAGTATAGAGCAGACCAGTTTTATAGACATTGTAGAACAATCTGTTGGCATTAAGTTCATTGTATGCGATAGAGAAAAGGTTAGCAACATACGGGTCGCCCGAACATTTATGATAGTCGCTGTCTCTACACAATTCAGTGTACACAAGCTTTGGGAATTAAACAGACTCACCAATCATATTTAATTAACTTCTTACACGAAGTATAATTGTTCTATTATGAAACTAGTTTCGGATGATCGAGGTTCTATTGTATTCCGAGTGAGTTCCTGCGCTTTTACGTGAATCGTATGATGATTTTCGGTGTGCATGATAACACAGGGCTGCTCTCGATTATATTTCTTGGCCGATTGAACCTTGCCGATTGATTGTCGTCTCTCTCTCTCTTTCTCTCTCTGCTCGTGCATTTCACATTCTCTCATTGCTCTCTCTCTCTGTCTCTCTCTCTCATAACCTTTCCTCTAGCATATTCACTTAATGTATACTATTTTCATTTCTATGCTCGCTGCGTCCGAACCAGGAGAACGTCTGTACGGTCTTCCGACCAGGAATAAGTACCAGCGTTACGCGCATTACCTTTATTAAACCGGCAGGGATCGCGTGCAATGCCAAGAGAGAAATACACACAGGCACACATACATACACACAGACATATACTAGAATGTTTCTTTGCGAAGAATAGTGAATGGAATCGTTCGTTCTCGAAGAACAGCGAGAAACGAAAGGGAGAAAGGTAGACGAGATTGAATAATTAAATCGAACGTTCGAGGAGTCGTTTCGGTTAGTTTTAAACCCTGCGAGTGCAGGATACACAAACACAAGGTGGATGTACCATTTGTAATCATTGCACGAATTACGGTAAACTTCGATATGTTTGAAAGATTGTTGAAAATGATTATAAATGGTAGATCTGTTTTTATTAAAGGTATGTTCGGATTGGGTGTTTATTTATACTAGGTGTGACATCGTCGCGCACACTTAGGATCAATGTTTCCCTTCATAATTGCTAGTAAATTGATTTTTTTATCTAGTTTTAAGTAAACTGCAAAATGCCGAAGTTGAACGAGAATTTATGATCGAACGATGATTATAATATGCTTGAAGCGTGTCCAACCCGAACACGCCCGATCCGTATAAGTCCACAATATCTTACATTACTCATTTGACACGATCGTCGTACAAAAGACTCCAATGAATTCAACTGACTCAATCCTGTGAAATGACTAATGTAAACATAGATTTAAATTGAGGTTTACGAACTGATGAACGCGCTTGAATTCAACTAATTCTCACTACAAAAGATGTATTCAAGCGATTGATTCAGCTCGCAGGACTAATTGTAAACTCGCCCGAAAGGTTCCTGAAGCTTTAAAGCTTCGAGCCCGCCTCTTCTACTACTTGTATTCGATCGTTCCACTCGAATTAACCAGCCACATAATACGATTACGTGTAACCGTTCTATTTTGTAAGCAGTAAAAACACCAGCGACGAACTATCGGATGTTTTTCAGCATGAAAAAGAAAAGGGGATAGCTCGGGAACGTGACGTTATTTGCTCAAAGACCGTAAACGAACTAACTTAATATAACTTAGAGACTCTCTTTGAAAGGAGTACTCTTTCTCTTACCGGAGAACATGTACCTTTCGCTGGAGTCGGTCGAACTTCTTGTATGCTATAAGACTTAAGAATAATTACGTATTGCAAAGGAGAAGTCCGGGCGAAGCGGATATGTTAGTGGAATATATGAAGAACTAGCAGAAATATTGCTATCATGAAAATCACGTGTAAAAGAAGTATGAAATATGAAAACTGGAAATGTTAAGATTAACTGTTTAGAGGGAAGATTAAGATAATGTTATTCACTTCGATCGATTAGTTGAGAAAATGAATAATAACTAAATGTTAGTACTTAATCGTCACCGTCAGTATTGACAGAGCGCCAAGAGTTTCTTACCACACGAGTTAGAGAACTTAATAATAGTAAACAATAGACTTAACAAACAAGAAGTAAATCAAACCGAGCTATTAATCACGTTGAAATACTAGGAAAAGGAGAAAGAAAAAATCAAATTCACTTATTACGCAACTTTTTGCTATATATATTTATGAATGAAAGTAATAATAGCATCAGAAAAGAAAGCTCTTTCGCCATTACGCGCGCGCCATCTGTTGTTGTATTTCGGAAGCAACACTTCGTTCGCTTTGCCTGGACATTCGATCTGCGATCTACGATATAATCTCAGTGTTTTTGTCGAGCGCGTATAAACGAGGAATTGCTTCTACTTAGTGCTAGCAATATCGATTATGTACTGCGAGATCAAAAGAGCGACGAAGCACGCATCAAAAACTCTCTCGCAACTTCCACACTCCGGCTGGTCCTGCGAGTTTATACTGTGCTTTGCGTAGCCGGTGACAGGAAACAAAGACTCTCATTGAACTATATGTGTAACATAAACATTAACTATGACTAGTTAAAGGCGCGTTTGTTAGCTGGAAATACGTTTTTATCGTGAAAGTATTTACGAAGTTGCCCGCGCCCAGCGTGTGGGGCACATTTTAATCCAGTTATTACGATTGCATTGGAACTATCGAATTTCGATCGATTGTTACGCGTCGATTTTAGCGTGATTTGCCGCAGAGAAGCATGCTCACTATCTATCTATCTATCTGTC
Source organism: Ectemnius cavifrons (assembly GCA_964023945.1). NCBI lineage: Eukaryota > Metazoa > Arthropoda > Insecta > Hymenoptera > Crabronidae > Ectemnius > Ectemnius cavifrons. Next base: position 3,953,932 of record OZ030388.1, read on the forward strand.
TGTCTCTCTCTATCTCTCTCTCTCTCTCTCCTATGTACTAATTATGCTAATTATCGAGCGATATTGTTGGTTCTTAAGCGATTAAGGATTGGTCGTAGCGAAGCTCTCGGAATAGAATTGTTGATCGGATTTTATGCTTTCGATATTCGAAAGGTATACTTTCTATATTCAACTATAGCACATTTATAGTTTTGACTCTAGCGTTGAAGTGCTATAATTCGAACTCTTAATTACAATTAAAAACTGTACTTTCCGTTCGCGGTTCCTTTGATAGAAAATCAGGGGTTTGAAGTAGAAACTATTCTGAATACTCGAAAGTTGCAATTATTATCGAGCCGAGTGAAAAGTATTCATCAAAAGGTTTATAACGCGATAAGTACTTCGACTCGAACTATTTAGAAGTAGTGGGGGAACCACTACAACGAATCACAAGCGTCGAATGAATATTTGAAGGTTATGTTGGCTCAGATTCGCCGAAAATCGGTACGTTCTAACCGTAAAAGAAGTTTACCACGAATTCCACTACGCTATTGCATGAATTCATTAGAATCCTGATCGATTCTGTTCCGATTGATTTGATATTACCAAATCCTTGAGCCAAGAGGAAGGTGGATCCCCTCACTCATCCCTTCACCCTGACAATCGGTCACTTTTTTAAATCAGGCCCGTTTTTCGCCTGTCCATTTTAATCTATGAATTAAGATCGCACAAGCCTAGAACTAATCTAGCCTGGACAACCTACTTGTTAATATACCTATTGACGTGAGAACGAGACTTCGAAGAGCTACAGAAGATCCACCTTTCCTCCCAATTAACGACATGCCAGTTGGAATTAAGGAATTAGCCGTTTTCACCCTTTCGCTACGACAGAGTTGATCGACAGTTCGATTGAAGTATCGGATTCGTGTTAATAACAATTAGTTTCAATTAGTTATTGATTGGTGTTAAATAATTTTTCTGGCAAGCTATGTTAGCGCGTGGAGAATCCATTTTTCATTTTTGGTTAAATTTTGTTGCATACAAACCGCCAAAGCAGATAAAAAGTATAGTGGAATTTCGATCATTCGAATTATGCGATGAATATTTGTTTGGATAATGAATAATTATTTATTTGATGGTTGATTTCTAGTTAAAGTTAAAGTTACAAGACGATTCACTGACACACTTTCTATCAATCTTATTTCATACAAAGTGGGTCGGACCAAGTATGAAATAATTGAACTATGAATCGTTCATAACAAACCGAATGAAAAATGATAAGGCGACTTTATAAAATTCGGCTTCGTTTGTTAGTTATAGCCATTTGAAAAATTGTGATACGAGTAGGATATTTCCTACCATATAAACAATACATAGTTCAATTATTAAACAGTTGGAAAACATTCACGTGTAATTAAAATCACACGATGATTTATAATTATTATTTACACGTGCAACAAGTAACTTGTCTTCTTTCGTCTTTAGTTCAATCTGTATTTATTAACAAAAATCAAAGAACCGCGCAGTGGCTCAGGTGGATAAGCACGTGACCCGCAATTAGGGGGACGCGAGTTCGATCCCGACTTGTTACAGCTGATTTTTCCGCATGTTTACGCATTGCAGGGTTGGTGGTTCGAAATTTGACGTTAATCGTAACAAAGTAACGAAAAACAAAAGAAAACATTAACGAAACAATTTCTCCTTCGTAGCGAAAGGGTTAATATCGATTCTATGCCAGTATTATAACGGCGCGCTTCGTCCTTTCACGGATATAGAAAATCAAAGATTAAGTAAAAAGACAGTCTGAAATAAAAGAAATGTCTGCCGCGTCCTGAATGAAAGGACGAGAGTGCGTCACTGCTGTTGTTAAGGATGGACGACAGCAGGAAAATTTCTAGGACCTAAGTTATAAGGGCTCCTTTCACATTGAGATTTGTATCGATGCATATATCGATATAAATTGTGATACATCTGTGATTTCTGTTAAATATTTTTAATATTTGATACATTCTGAGACAAATTAGTGAGACTTTAATTCAATTCGGGATGCTATATTAAAATAAGAATAGAGAAATCAGTAGATTTCAATTAATTAAGTAGATTAGCGGAATTTATTAATTCAATTCGAGAGAAAGTTTACACGCGTGTGTGTGTTAAAGGTAACCTCAAAAATTACTTAACCGATTTGGATAATTTTCTCACTGACAGATTTTAATACGCTTTTCTCTCTCGTATCAAATTATGATTTAATTAAACTGTAGACTATAAAATATTGCAATATTTATTACTGAAGCAGGATATTTCAACACTTTAAGAATACGAAGACCTATTATTCTTGAAATTAAATCATTATTAGCGCGCACAAAATGTCATCACACAAATAATGAAACCGGGTAGAACAGCTGGCACTAAAATAAGAACAGAGTAGCCAGTAAATTTCAATGAATTAAGTAGGTCAGTGTTATTTATTAGCGCGGTACAAAAAACAAGGACACACACGCTGAAAGATTTAGATATTCATACGAATTACAATTGCGAGAAATTGATATTAATTCATTAATATCGAAACAGTGAAATCGTGTTGAGATTTCCATCGCGATATTCATGTCTGTCGAAGTCTAGACAAATGAATTAGTAGAAGCGCTGACATGGACGTTACTCAATTTTCCACTTGATCGCGCACCGACCGTAATTCGAGGGCGAAACAATTCGATTAGTACGCGTCTATATTCTTAACTAGCTGGCTTCGCTCGCGTGACATTTCTTGTTGCGTGTTAACGATATAATTTAATTTAAAAAGTAATAGGTTGTTGCAATTATTTTTAAAACTCCATTAAAATCTGTTGAGTAATTTTTGAAATTCCCTTCGACGCACACATAAACTTTCTATCTCTATAATATCCTATTATTATAATATTATTACCAAGAAAGTATTATAATTACTATTAAAATGATTACGATTATTATAGAAGCGGAGCATACTAGGAGCGATAATCCGGCCTAATTAATTACTCATCATTCCACTAACATATTACAATATGCATCACGACAAATCTCAACGTATGCGGCGCCTTTTACAAACGCGCGAGTGCTCGGGCGGTAATTAATGTGGAATAATGAAATTATTGGCACAAGCCGAGCTCCGCCGGAGCCCTCGATCTTATTGTTAGTGTAAATAAGCGGGCGAAGCGCCGCGAGCAACGTTTCGACTAAATATCGTTATCAAGTTAAGTAGTTAAATTATAAGCTCTAGCCGATCGAAGATTGGCGCGAAATTGCTGTTAATCCCGAAGTCCAGTAGTGCTAACGATGGCTGTGATAAGACTAAGGAAATACTAAGGAGGAACAAGGGCGGCGAAGGGAAGAGAGAGAACCACACACGGAAGAGACACACGGGAATCTTTCTGTTCATCGGTAGATGCATTTATCGAACTGTAGAGAGACTTTTCCAGGCTCCAGGTCGCCCTGATGTTTCTGACCGAGCAACGAGGATCGAAGATCTTCGAGGAAGACGCAACGGAAGACCAAGTGCGACTCGAGCTAATTCGTAGTTTCCCGGCCTGGCGTGTTAATTAGTATAATGAGAGAGTTTCGGTGCAACCGAGTAGAATTAGAGGTTAGGGTGGATGTACCATTTATGGCTACTGTCGTACTTAGTAGTTGTGTCAATCAACTAGGTTAATTTATCGCCTATATTTTGCCTAAATAACTATTTCAGGAGAGAAAATCGGATTATAATTAATTTATTCGTCAAAGAGATTTATAGTACGAATTTTGATTCCTTATAAAATTTGGAGGTTACTTTCGAATCATTCTGTGTAACTAATGAACATTACACTATTTTGCACAGACAAACGTCGTCTGTTCTACTAGTAAAACGCAAACAAATATACGAAATAAACTAAAAATACTTAACCCTCGCAGTGGCTCAGGGGAAGAATCACATGACCCACAATTAGAGGGACGCGAGTTCGATCCCAACTTGTCGCCACACATTTTTCTGTACGTTTACGCACTGCGCGAGTGGGTGGTTCGAATCCACCTTAAACCAATTTGTAGGTCCATCGGAATGAACACAAGTTTGATGTGTTTCCCTATCTCTTCACCAAACGCTGAGGGGATTCGATGTTAATGAAACAAATTTACTACTAAGAATACTTTGATATAAACTGGAATAAATAAATAAATAAGACAGTTGCCAGAAATGATACATCCACACTACGAATAAATGATGTGGGATTCGACGTAAACGCGAATACACAGAAAAGCATGCACTTGAAATCACTCGAATTCACATACATAAGCAGGCAGAGTTTAGTTAGTTTCGCATATATCGGCGTTAGACTGGTACCGACTATGTACAGGAGTGGATTCACTTGCCCTTTGAATCAGCATTATCAAATCTACGCTGCTCTAGAATAATTATAAACACTTTCCAAACTTTTGTTTACATTGTACGTACAATATATAATATTTTATTATATGTACAATGCATATAATATAATATTAAAGTGGAAATATTGCGTCTAGCATTGTAAAAGGGCGAATCTCGAAGTCAAAATGAGAAAAAGTATCAGGCTTTTACCATTTTACGCTTCCACCAATTCGTTAACTCGCTATAATTAACAAACGGAAGCGTAAAACAAAAAATCCTTTCACATTTCTCTCCTCGGCTTGCAAATTCATCCTCTACATCGACGACCACATTTTCCCGCTTGCGCGTATCAATCAGATAAAAAGTGGGTTGCGAGAGTGGTGATTGAAAAGGCAAGTGAATCAGCGCGTACGTTAAATGTCTACACTAAATAGAGAAGAGTTATCGACTTTCACGTGTGTCGAGAAGTCGATGAAGTGAGAGGTGGATCAAAAGACTCGGGTCACTAGGTAGGGTAGGAGAAGGAAGAGGAGGAGGAGGAGGAGGAAGCAGGGGGAGGCAGAGGGATGAGAAAGATAAATCCTTGGAGATAATCGAGGCGCTGAGAGCAATAATTGTCCCGCGCCTCTTAGAACTCTTTCAAATTCTTATACCTTTTTCTTAATCTTCGCCACTACGCACACGATGTTCCCCGTGATGCTGTAGTCGCCCCGCCCGTTAACGTTTCATTAAAATACTAGAAAGAGATCAGAGCGAGTTGTGTTTTATTTGAGAATCACGACCGTCCTTATCCCAAAGAGTCCTATGCGGTGGCTCAGAAATTCGTTCAGAACTCGTAAGAGATTTCTTGACCCTGTCTTAAAATCATTCTGAGTCCTCATTGGAGGGAATATGTTTGTTAATACGATTCTTTATGTTGATCTCCGTGTATTTTAACCAGAACGTAAGATATTAACAACAGCAATCATAAATCTTGCATTTAAATATGATTTCGTTACAGATTTATGGATGCCGAATTTTTAAACTACTAACACTGTGTTGTTACCAATTGTACACATAGATACACACTGAAACAAGGTTCCTCTTTGATGCCCCAATGAGGATAAAGCTCAAATCACAGATAATCAAACACAGGGCGAACGAATCTCTGAGTGTGTCTATATATCAAAAGTGGCGAGATATCCCCTCTAAAAAAAAACAAATGGCCGACTACCTCAGAGTTCAAGGTTTCCCGCGTAAAACGAACCCTCGTGGTAGGAGTGTTTGCCGAAGGTGCTCAACACTGCACTATCGATGCTTTCAGGTGGCGGAGTGGGTGGCGGCGGAGGAGGCGGCGGCGGCGGCGGCGGTGGAGGAGGAGGAGGAGGCGGCGGCGGCGGCGGAGGCGGCGGAGGAGGAGGTCGAGGTCGAGGGATGGGCCCACCAGGGATGGGAATGGGCCTTGGTGGAGCTGGAATGCTGGGTAGGGCCGGAGGGGGTTTCGGACCCCGTGGTGGTCCCCATGGCGCAGGTGGTTTCCTTGGTGGTGGTGGTGGTGGTCCAGGTGCGATGCGCATGGAGAAGATACACCCTCATCGATTCAACCCCATCGGCATGGGCGGCGGTTATGTGCAGTCGCACTTCTGGTGACGCAATCTCCAGCCGATAGACAAAGACTCGAACGTGTACCTCGGCCCCGATCGAAATGGGGCCTGCCCTTCGTAACTCGTAACTCCTAACCGACATGCGCCCTTTCGCCCGAGCGATCGTGAAGAGTCCTCGAGAAAGAGAGAGAGAGAGTCTCCCCTTCCGCTTGCTCCTACCAAGAGAGTTCGGAGACGAAGGAAGGAGAATGGGGTCCCGTCGGACCCCCCCGTACATGTATAAGGACACGCACATACTTTCGGGATCGAAGAAATCATGGATAAAATTCACTCTCCGTTATCAATCGATATATTCGCCCGAGTCAGCGACACTTCGTTCGCTGCTTCCGAGACCCTCGGGTGTTATCTGTATATACGTGGATCGAAAGGACGATTGATCCTAGCGAAAGGAAAACCATTCTTCTTCACGATCGCCCGAGGCATACCCGGCCCCGCTCTGGATCGTTCCAGCCATATGGGCAGCAGTGTCTGGATTACCTGTAATAAAAACAAAAAATAGATGTTACGTGCCTCTCTGGCACCACGCGGGACGCGCGCTTTCTAGAGTAAGGCTATCTCTCGATGGTGCGCCCGAGCTGCGCACACAGGGAGCTAACAATTCTACGTGTTGTTGTACATTTCCTTTTTAATGGTTCTAACTTTGAAGGAGACTTTATCGAACGTTTACTGATCGACAGAGTTTTTATCCGAGCGAGCGCGAGCCGCGATTTAAGAGATAGAGCAAGGGGCGATGGGATATGAGGAGATGATGAGGAGGAGAGGGGGAATGAGTGTGAGGGAGTGCGAGAGTTAAAAGAGTAAGAGAGATAGAAGAGAGGAATAGTCTTTCGCTGATTGTGAGATACCTTTAAGAGAATATTACCTTAAGAGAAATAGAGTGCGATTAATTCCACTTGGAATCCTAGTGTAAGGCGTGAACGAGAATATCTGCGACTATCATTAAAAAGAAGAAGAAAAAAACAAAACAAAAACAAGAAAGGAAGAAAGAAGTATCGTTCCTCTTCGCCCGAATCGTCCAAATCAAAGGCGTACGTTGTTCCGATCGACGCTACTTGCATTCTAGTTCAATGTGCAGCCGCTGCACTGCGCGAATAAACCAGTTTTATCGTTTATTTGTATGAGAGATATCTATATATATATATATATATATATATATATATATATATACATATATATATCTAATATATGTACTTGCTTGTACTTAAGGAATAAGACGTTAAATTATTCGGGGAGCGCGTTTAAACTAGGAGGGATTATGAGGAGAATAGAGTGGAGGAAAGGGGATGTATGTCTTTGTATGAGCCGGGAAAGCGAGAACCTGCACGAGAGAGAATGATGTGATCAAGCACAGGTGGGCAGGAAAACGCGAGACTGAATTTTTATAGAAGATTCCATTTCAATGAGATATGCGGACCTGTCGAGATAAAACAACAAGGAAACATCAGACGATGAAGAAATGAGCCGAACAACACCGTCCGGATCGAATCTTAATTAGAACAGTAAAAAAGCCGCACCGCCAATTTCGGACTTCGAAGAGACACACACAGACACATATATATACATATTCACGAGAAATAATACCGATTATTTACCACTGTCGCCGTCGCGTTGTCAATCCTTCTCTCACACGATATTCCTGTTGAAACTGTTAACAGTCGCACGATTATAACGCCTAGACAGATCGATGAGTATTCCGAGGACGCGATCTCTGATGGGAATGGAGATTGAAACAGGGTTGTTCAACAAGGATATCTGTATTTTAATAAACTTTACTGTTCACCGCAATTTCGCATCTCTTTCGAATTCTCACACGTGCACTTCGTACACTTTTTCTCTTTTGACATTATTTTATAACATACTGTTTTTGTAAGCCTGTAATTTGTTTTTATTCAAATCTTAACATCGATTTTGATCGAGGAAATATGAATTTTACAGTCTGTTCTAACCAACACTGCCACTGCGTTAGGAGGGTTGACTATCCTTCCGAAAGTGTCTCTTGGCAGCACTGTGTGTTGACACTGCTCGTCGAACCCAAGCGCTCACGATATTGCCCTTCAAAAGGCAGCTTGCGTTTACAAGAGCAAAGTGCCCGATGACGGGCCGCATCGTAAACACCCGGGAATATCTTCATTGCTCTTCTGCTCCGTGCGTTGCTGGCGAACACTTCCGATGCACTTGGATATTTAACACGCATAGCACTTTTCGTTGTTCTTTTTTCTTTTCTGTTTGTTTTGTCAATTTTCCCTTGCGGTAAACTCCGATATAATTTTAAGTGTTTTATTTGGAATGTGATTGATAATGATTGTTGATTGATGATCGGAACGACTTTAAATATCTGTTTTTGTTAATTATGTTGAAACTAGACTAGGAACTTCAACTGATTTATTTAAAATGTACTTGGAAAGATAATTCATTGATACAAACCAATTCGAACCACTTTTATTTATCTATTACTAATATTAAAAATAAAATTGGAATTCTATCACGCGCGACAAAGGAGTACCAACTGCAGAGCAATGGACGGAAAGACTCCGCGCGAGGGTAGAAAGTCGTATGAGAGTTTTTTCGAGTGAAAGAGAACTTTATAGGTTGGTTGCCCTCTCCAGTAGCAAGCGACAGGACGTACAAGAGACGATTAGCTGTGATTCGAGATTAGCTGTGCCCTAGGAGAGCTGGTGTCGCCACTGAGAGGAAACAGGAAGGGGCGGATAGTCGCTCGGACCGCAAGATATCTTGCCTTTTGTATTTTTGCAGCTAAGAACTCTGCTCGACCAGATAAAAGAGGTACTATGCTACGCTTTTGTATCGCTTTGGTGCAACAATGGACGGAGATTAATGATCTTCGTTAACGAGATGTAGGAAGCATCGCTTTTTAATTAAATTAGGTTGTCGAGTGTTTGAAGTTGTGTTTTTTTAAAATATGATTTCAAATATTAATACGAGAATTAGAAAAACTGTTTTGGTATTGTTGTTATTTAAATGTTTTAATATTTCGCGAAACTTGTTGCTGGTAATTGATTAGCGATAACTTTTCTCGCGAAATCAGAAATACGTTAGAATCTTTTGCATTTGAATATTTATTGTATGTATATTAATATTAATACGAAAACTAATTCAGATAATAATATTTAAATAATATCAAAATTTATGTACGAAACCGGTTCATTTGACTGGGCGTCGTACATTTAGTGTTAATATTAAAGTGTTTAGTTAAATTAAAGATATTTATTTAAATTCTTATTTTGTTAAATATGTGGAAATAAATATCAAGAAAGCAATTAAATTTTAGTTACTTGCTTGATATTTAGAAATTTCTCTAATTCTCTCATTTTTCTTGTATATACAAAAGTTTCCCGTCGTTTCAAACATGAAAATACTAGTGTTAACATTAATGTTCTTTTAAATAAATTGCAGTTACTTTCTTCGTATTCCGAAATTCCTCTTATTTCCCTTGCATCAGTAAAAGTTTCTCGTAGTCCCAAAACTGTGAATATAACTTTGGAGCAATAAGTCTTAACTGACAGACTGAATTCTCTGGTTACACTGGCCTTCTCACGAGCAACAGCCTCCTCCGATCCCTCATCCCTTGACCTGGACCCTCGTAGACGCCCGTCTCCTATTTCTTCTTCGCGAAAACTTCTCTTGGGTCGTGAGAAAGAGAGAGAGGGAAAGAAAACGGATCTCTTGCACGTGTCAGAAACAAGCGACGAGGCATCCGACGACCACTGCCGCTCTCTTCCTTTCGCTTGGTGTATTTCGATCCAGTGGAAACTCGAAGGAAGTATGATATGCGTTGACGATCCTTTTTACATTTAAAATTTGAGTTAACTATGCACTTTTTTGGGTTTTTGATAAAACTAAAAGTTGTAGTGTTTTTTTTTATTATTATTGAAATGTTGTTTCTTGTATTAGTTGTATTAAATGCACCAGACTTTTGTTTTTTGTATTAAGTTAGGTTATACCCAAATTCGAAAATGTGACATTTCTTTTGTAACCGGCTATTTGACCGGTTATGATATCAATAATCATATATAAAGTCCGATATGTTGTCAGAATTCGTTCGTAATATAAAATATCTATATTTTGGAACTCATTTTTCGTTTTGTTTTGTATTTTGTATTTTGTATTTCATGCACTGAATGCTCTTTCGTACAGCATTCCCCAAAAAACAAATCTACTTATATCGATATAGGTAGAAACAATGAAGATGATTAGTTTGTGAACAACTGACACATCGAGCCATAACTTTAGCCATATATTAAAAATCCAAATGTATTTTCAGAGTCATTGTGCATCGATAACTCGGAATGATTCTTTCGAAAATATATTACACATAGTCCCGGACTCTCAGAAATCGTCTTTCGACTTCGAAGCGAGTTCGGATGGCCGAAGCTTGGCTTCTTCGCTGGGCCACCTGGTATGCTTTTGTGGGGGGGCCGATAACAGTCTCCAGCTGGCTTGGGGTCACGAATAAATGAATCGTAATGGAAGAAAAAGCGTCAACGTGTTCCGAGTGCGATGCTGGAGGCCAGGAAGCACTCGAATATTGAATTGAAACTACTAACTCTGACTCCCCTCCATAATTCCAACGCTTCCTCCCCTCCACTCACGCACTCTGGCCCGATTAATGCGTATGAGTACAAAGTAGGAATTGTCGGAATGACATAGTAGTACACATTGTTGTGCTCGGCGATGAGTCAGACTGCTTCTGCGACTGACTCTCCAGTGGCATATTATCACCGCCGATTGACATGTGGAACGCACTTTAACTCGGCCTATCTTCACCTTTCCTTTCCCGAATTAAGGGTACGGTTCGTGTTCTTTTAATTTTAGCATGGAAATGGATGCTAGGATTTCGATGAAACATTATAGGATTGTGGAAGAGTGTTATATGAATGCTAGAAAAAATAATTGAAATTATAGAGCGTTTCGTTGAAGAGATATCATTTTGGAAAGAGCCTTTGTTTTGTGAAATGGAATATATTGCATTTCTTTGTGTAGAGTGGAGAAAAAAAGCATTGTATAGTATCGAAATGACAAGCAAAAATTGCAAGTATTCACATAACATTCTTTTATAAGCCTGTATTTTTTTATCCAAATCCAAATAAAAGAGCGCCAAAATTCCTACACAAATACAGCCTGACAACTATCTTAACAATACTAATAAATCGAAAACAATTACCCTATATTTCCACCAACCACACAATCGGCACTCCATACTCGTAAACTGGAACACCCGGTAGAACGTTACGAGGAACACGCGTGGCCCAGAAAAAGATATTGGTTTCCGCCCCGCGCGATATTCCGGTAACCGCAGAGGAACCGTCCGGTTGGCACGATTACGAAACCGTAAATTCAAGCGTGTGCATGCACGCGGACGATACGAAAGAGGAATTATCTGGAAGCTGCAACGAATGGGGAAGTCGGTTGCGAGTGGTGGAGGGGAGAAAGGGAACGTTGGATGAGAGTGGTGCGACCTCGGAGCGTAGTCGATGGATGAGGTCGATATGGGTCGATAAAAAAGGTTTATCTTGTATAGAATTCGGGGAAAGGATTCGAAAGGATGATCAGTCACGAGAGAATTTTAATCTTAGAGAGGAGTGCACAGCACGAAATCCGGAGGACGACTGAACTTGATTCGCCAAGCGAAACGAGAAGCTCTCAGGGATCGGAGGATGCCGATGCGGAGAGAAAAGAGGGAACACGTGGTGTGCTTCTTTATGAAAGGGGGGACCCAGCCGAGGCGACCCCTCGGTCCCAGCGCACCCATGACCCATCTGTCTCCCTCTATCTCTCTCACGAACCTAACCACTCTCTCGCCCTCTTTTCCCACCTCACCATGTGTTTTATAATCTTTATCGAACCCAACGACTTGCCCGATCGTATACGCGACCGGGAAAAAATCAATCCGATGGAGATTACTGGGAAATCCGTGGGTCGACGCAGCCTAGGAAATTCCGAGATGGACTCAACCAAATAGTAGCCGAAACCATTGTCTATTCCGAGGTGATGCAAAATAAATTCGATGTTCTAAATCAGATTCAAGCAGGATAATTCATTGCTCCAATGATTGATACTCTCTTTTGAAAAAATATAACTATTTGTATATAACAAATAGGAACATAGACACGCAACTCATCGTTCCCGCTGACGATATGTGATTCTAAACGGAAGAAAAAGGATCATCCCGAAGACATGTTTAGAGTTTAGGTTGGAGAAGACGAGCGCACTTGCGTCAAAGCAAAAAAAGGAGGTGTCCCGAAGCATCTGGAAGTCCCAAGCAAGCAAAAAGTATTTGGACGCCTTAATGCCCCGCGTGGGAGCGACTCGCTTGAACCCTCGGCGTTAGAACGCAGTGAAATTTAGACAGGAATGTTTAGAAAAGAGACTTAACAATTTATTAGCATAAATACATCAATGAAGGAATGTGCGTGATGAAATCTGGATGAGGGATATACAATTTAGTGAGAAAGGAGACTTCGAATTAGTACTCTATCGTGACGGTCTTTGTCTTGAGATACTCGTTGAGGGCTTCCTGGCCAAGGTCCTTGCCGAATCCGGACATCTTGAAGCCACCGAATGGAGCAGCAACGTCCGTCTTATTATAAGTGTTGATAAATACAGTGCCAGCTTCGATCTTCTCCGCGAACCTCAACGCTCTGCTAATGTCCTTCGTAATAACACCGGAGGCCAAGCCGAATTCCGTGTTGTTCGCTCTGGCGATCATCTCATCCACGCGTTTCGAGCTGAATTTCGAGATCACCATGATCGGACCGAATGATTCCTCCTTGGCTATGTACATGTTGTCCTTCACATCGGTGAATATCGTTGGTTCGAAGTACCAACCGGGACGGTCCACCCGCTTTCCACCGTAGACTAGTCTCGCACCGTCTTCGATACCCTTCTGGACGAACTCTAAAAGCTTGTCCATGTGGGCTTTGTGATTCTGGGGACCATGCGCCGTGCTCCTGTCCAAAGGATCGCCGATGGAGATCTTCTTTGCCTCTTCGATCACCCGGCTCACGAATTCATCGTGAATGGTCTCCTCGACGAATAACCGGCCTAGGAACGATACAATTGAATTAGAATCGAAATCCATTGACAAATACATGGGAAAGTGAAAGGAAATAGTTATAAAGTACCAGCAGCGATGCAGTTCTCCCCCTTGTTGAAGAAGACACCGCTCATTCCGAGTCTAACCGCCTGTTGCATGTCGGCATCCTCAAAGATCACCAAGGGACTTTTCCCGCCCAGTTCTAGAGATACTTTCTTTAGGTTACTATCCGCACAGGACCTCATAATCGTTTGGCCAATCTCCGTTGAGCCAGTGAAACCCAACTTCCTGATAAGTGGATGATCACAAATGGCATTTCCGGTGACTGAACCGTTTCCTGGCACGATGTTGATAACGCCTGGCGGAATACCGGCTCGCGCAGCGAGCTCTGCGAATTTCAACGCTGTTAACGGCGACGCCTGCGCTGGTTTCATCACGACAGTGTTGCCAGCTGCAAGGCAAGCTGCCATCTTCCAGGAGAGCATCATTAAAGGGTAATTCCAAGGTGTGACCAACCCGCAAACACCGATTGGTTCCTTTTTCGTGAAAGTTAGATTCCTGTTGGGTCTGGCGTGAGAGATTGGGATGGTCGAACCCTGAATCTTATCGCACCAACCGGCAAAGTATCTCCAAGTCTCGATCGACATGCCAACGTGTGTCTTTAAAGCCAAAGTGTAGACAGCTCCGGAATCCAAACTCTCGATTGTTGCTAATTCTTCCTTATGTTGCTCCATCAAATCAGCAAGTCTAAAAATATAATTTCGATGTTTATCAATCAAATCAATTAAAAAATAATATTTCTATGACGATTCAAGTAGAATAAAACAATTCATACTTGAAGAGAAGAGTTCCACGTTCCCTGGCACTGATTTTACTCCACTCGCCTTCATCGAAGGCTTTTTTCGCCGCCAGGACAGCTTTATTTACGTCCTTCACCGACGCACACTCCACCGAACAGATTTCACTCTCGTCATGAGGATTTATGCTTGGAATCGGTTTACCCTCACCGTTGACAAATTGTCCGTTGATGAACAACTGCCTTGGGAATTTTACTTTCATGTTGTTCGCTTCGATTTCCACCGCATCGTATTTTATATCTTTCGCGGCTGCTCCTCCCCGAGCGGCTAAGATCACAGTAGCGACGAATTGCTGGAACACTGGCGCCATGAAAACATCGGTGTTCTGCAATACTACTTCCAAGTTGTCCTTCACTTCTTCTACTAGTCTTACTACGTCCATGCTTCCGGCACCTGTGATAGAATTTCTGTATTATTCCTTTGTTTAATCAAGTCGAGTAATTAGTTTTTAACAAATGTTAATGTAGAGGTTGATTAACTTGCGTTTGAATTAGTGTTGTTTAGTTAGTTTCATTATACACGAATGTTTAAAATATTTTTCGAAGTAAACAATATTACGCATATGATATATTATAAATGCGTCAGATACGTTTGTATTTAAGAAAATATATGGCAAACAAAAAGTGGAGTAGGACAATGCTGATTCAGATGCAAGTGAATCACTGTGTATCTACTGTTTGATATTCGACACAGTTCATCTGGCGACTAGAATTCCCTCGTAATGAAGATAATGCTACCAAATTCCAAAACTTCCCAAGGGAGGGAAATATCATGGATTATTAATAAACGAGAAACCTTGAGATGACGAAAGGTCAAAATCAGTAAAATTATCAGTCAAATTAATACAGATTACAAAGGCGCGCAAAAATTGAAGGTTAGCTTCAATATTTGGAGAAATATGGATAACATTTTTGTTTTGAGTATATAATTAAAGGCATATTATAAATTAATGTCATTAATCACGATTGACAAAGAATTTTTTCTAGAAATTAGATACTTAAAGGTAATGTGCGCCGAGGGTGATTTTCAAAATTTTAGTTTTTAACATAAAGACAGCCTTTTAAAGTCAAAAATAAGTTTAAAAGGCTGCCGTTTCGTTAAAAACTAAAATTTTGTAAATAACCCCAGTTGTGCACTAACTTTAAGTACCTACTTTTTACAAAAAATGTTTCATCTGTTTAGGATAGAAATTGCTTAACCTATAATGAGTACCGTCAATTGTGATTTGTAAAAAAAAACGTCCATACATCCATGACAATAATTTTGTCATTTTTACCGATAGATTAATAAAATTAATTTAAACAAAAATGTTGTTTACCCTAAATGTTTTTTCTTAAGTACTTGATAATTTTGAATGTTTTAAAGTCATTAATAATATTCATACACACATTATCAATATTTTTCGTAGCTCGTTCGACAAGAGAGTGAATGACAATCGACACAAAAATCAACATACACAATAATATAAAATAATTATCCAAAACTTACCACAAGCAAAGAAATCCGTCTCATCCTCGACATCGACTTTAAGTATACCGTTCCAGATTTTCCTAAGGGCATCGACCTTCTTCAATTCCTCCTCCGTGAACTCGATGTCAACGTCCTCACTAGCCATGCCATATTTACAAGCAGGGATGGTCTTTGTGCCGATCTTGATCCTTTCGATGTTGACGTACCCCTTCGCGGTCTCTACGAGGAGTCCTCCCTCGTGAATGATCCCGGCGCGATCGCTCACCAGGACCTGATCAACAGGTTCCGGCAGTTTTTCATCGTTCCACAGACTAGATCCGAAGACACGTACTTCTTCGCCATTGATGGTGGTCAGTGCCCCTGGATTGCTGTCCATGCCTGTGATGATAACAGGAATGTAAAGATGAACTCGGGTTTAACAACAATTTGTTGTTAAGAACAGCATGGAAATGTTGATGTGTAGTTTCCCGTAAATAATTATAATTATAATTATTATTGCAATAATTATTTGATTATTACATAATTATATTATATAATTTTTATTATGAATTTAAGAATTATTTTTGTCAGGTCGAAATTCTCCACGACATTTTCGATATTTGCTGTCCATGCCTGTGATAATAAATGGAATGTAAAGAAGAACTCGGACACAATTTGTTGGTAAGAACAGCATGGAAATGTTGATGTGTAGTTTTCCTGTAAATGATTATAATTATAATTATTATTGCAATAATTATTTAATTATATTCTATTTTGATTATTTGATTATATTTCTTTTAATTATTTGATTATTACATAATTATATTATATAATTTTTATTAAGAATTTAAGAATTATTTCTGTCAGGTCGAAATTCTCCATGACATTTTCGATATTTGCTGTCCATGCCTGTGATAATAACAGGAATGTAAAGATGAACTCGGGTTTAATAACAATTTGTTGTTAAGAACAGCATGGAAATGTTGATGTGTAGTTTTCCCGTAAATAATTATAATTATAATTATTATTGCAATAATTATTTAATTATATTTTATTTTGATTATTTGATTATATTTTTTTTAATTATTTGATTATTATATAATTATGTTATATAATTTTTATTACGAATTTAAGAATTATTTTCGATATTTGCTCATAATATTATATTTCAGATGGATTTCGATGATTTTGAAAAGCCGTTTTGAAAACGTCTTTAATAAAACGTCCCCGTCAATTTCGAGATTATATTATACGATTGAAACAATGTGCAATTACCATACAACTGTATGTTAAAGGCATTTCTAAAACTTCCCAAAGATGTAAAGTTCAGACGTTGTTACAACGTCTTTTACTTGACGTTTTGCGATGCTCTATGAACACCCCAAAAAGACAGACGTAAAGATGACGTATCGGAGACGTTTTAAAATTAAAAAAATGTGGCGATCTTTAAAACGTCTTTAAGACGTTGTGCTCTATTTTCACTCATAACTCATTGCTATATTTCGTATTTCTTAACGTACCTCTAATAAAGTTATGCACATCCTCGCTGGGATTATTCCACTTGATTGTTTGAAGTTCCGCGGTCTTCAGAAGTGGATCGTACGTCGCTCCTACTTCCGTTTGGGGAATCTTCGGCGCAGTGCCCTTCGCTACGAGGTCCACAGCCTCGCCCATTGCCTTTATACCTTCCGGATAGAGGAAATTGTTGTAGAGGGTGTCGACTGTATCGTTGGGTTCGACGTCGCAGGATCTCTGAAGTAGAATTGGTCCGGTGTCCAAACCGTCGTCCGCCCAGAAGATTGAAAATCCTGCTTTTTTATCGCCCTGAATCAGCGTCCTGCATGAAATAAATTTTTCTTTTTAATAATTAGGAGTTTTTTTTCCAATTTTTTTGTTATTGTATCGTATTTATATATATTTCGAATTATGTTGTTTAAAGCTACCATAATGTTTGTGTTATTGTTTGCAAAAGTTGCTGCGTTGATGATAGTATAAAAAATTGTAATAAGGATAATATTATTCATAATAAACTATTTTATCTTAAAAATAATTTCTCATGAATTTTTAATGCGATCAAGTTCTCTCTCTTTTGGATAGAATTTTTATCCGGATAAATAATGAGCTATAAAATATTGTAATATTTATTACTTATAATATTGAAAAGAGAACTTTACATCGTTGGAAGATTTTTGCAAGAACATCCTATTAAATAAATACACAACGGATAAAATAATTCATCTGAGAAATTTTCGAAACAACATTCGATAAATAAACGAATCTTTTGTTATACAATAGATTTAGTTATTATCTGCAAAAGTTGCTGCGTTGATGATAGTACACACAATTTTAATAAGGATACTATCAAAGTATTTAGCAACAACGAGGAATATTTTATTGCTCGTTGTTCCTCCATTGATATCTTATTAATAATAAACTATTTTATCTTAAGAATTATTTCTTACGAATTCTTAATGCGATCAAGGTTCTCTCTCTTTTGGATAGAATTTTAATCCGGATAAATAATGAGCTATAAAACATTGTAACATTCATTACGTATAAAATTGAAAAGGGAACTTTACATCGTTGGAAGATTTTTGCAGGAACATCCTATTATTCTTTAACTTAAGTTAATGTTAATAAATACACAACGGATAAAATAATTCATCTGAGAAATTTTCGCAACAACATTCGATAAATAAACGAATCTTTTATTATACAATAAATATAGACCGTAAATATTTAAACAACCCTTGACAATGTTCCATTTCCCACAAACCCGAGTCTTTGTTCCACCATTGACTCCCACGCATTTGCAATCAGAATTACAGCGATGACTCGGAAAAAAAGGCGCAGTGGTATCGGTTGTTCAAGTGATATATGAGCCGCTATCGCTACTGGCACGAGCATAAGCCGGACAAGTGCCTCGCTTATCGGCTGCTCTCATTATCAGCGCGCATATATTCCTCGTTTGAGTGGCAAAAGAGAAAGAGAGAAAGAGAGAGAATGAGCATGCAGGGAAAGTCAGAAAACCGAGCTAAACCGGTTCGATTTGTGTATTAATCAGATATCACCGAGGTTACTCGCCCAAATCCCCAATCACCTTCACCCTTTAATGTTTGATCAAAGGGCGGGAACTATAAAAGTATGGTTATGTAACTATATGGAAAGTATGGAACTATAAAAATGATTGGTTTCATTTTTGTTACTTTATTCAAAAAACAGATTATCACTGCGAATGTTTTTGGGAAAATTATTTCTGAAGAAGAAAACTGTTCTCTTTGAATTGAAATAGATTTTTTTCAACTAGGCATTTTCTTTTTTAAGAAAATTTATTTCAAAAATGCTCGGTGTGCCAATACTTTTTTGTAGCCATTATTCCTAGTGTAATAAAATAGCAATCAAATAATAATAAAAAGTAAATGTATAGTTGAATCGATTTTTAAAACCGGCCAGGTTCGATTATTGTTAACTGTTTACTAAAATAATAAAATTATAGTTCATTTGTATTGCAACTTATTAAACCCTGTCTTAATGTTTGACCTAACACACATTCATTTGCTTTTTCCCCAAGTCTTCCCTACTTATACTTTGTATACTATAATTTTACAATTTTCTGTATCAAAAATATGCAATTTCAAAATAGGTAGTAATAAATAAAATAAATAAAACACACATAAGTAACACACCAATTTCGGAAAAGAACAAAGGATGCTTTTTCAAGAAACACGAAATATAAAAAGAAAAATAGTTTGTCCATAATACAATTTAAAACAATACAGAAATCGAAATTTGATTTTTGAGAAAGAAATACATACCAATTGATGGCAGCGGCACCCCTGTGCCTCGGAAGAATCGAAGGATGATAGCAAATACTTCGATGCCGGGGGTGGTTTATAACCTCCATTGGGATGAATTGACTGCAATATGGCAGAACATTGATGTCGACTTCGATGCTTTTGTACAGATTCAAAACCTCCGGTAAAGGCACCCCTTTACTTCGCCAGGCTTTGATCTTGAAAACGGGGGTGTCGTCCGCCCTTGCGGTAGCAGCTGAAATCATAATGGATATTTTTTTAAAAAGGGATTCAAAATGATTTAGTAATTACTTATTTCGAAAATATTTTAATTATAGTTATAATATAGTTTTGTCATTTTACAATTTTCTGTAAGGTTTTTATACGTCAAGAAAGTAGTGAATAATGTTTATTGAGTATAAAATTAATACTAAACGTATCATGTGAGGTCGAAAAATCGATTTTAAAATTCGAATTAATCATGTATTTATACTTTCGTTTTTGTTGGAAATAAAAATGAAAATATATCATTCTTTACATTATTATGTTAATGCTTTTAAAAAAGAAAATTGTTTCCTGAAAGGAAATTTATTTTATTCCTACGAAGAACAGTTTTTTCTCAAGAAAATGTATTTCTATTTAAACAGGAGTGCTTTCTTAAGAACATTTTACCCAAAAATATTGTGCGAACACTTTTTTTGTGCATTGTACGCGATGTTTGATAAAAATCTCAGATTTTCATCGATCATATCGTAAATATGTATATCATAATGTAAATCTCAACACGAATTATCTCGTTATCGATGAATCGATATTAGTTGAAATCGTCGATTGCAAAAAGCATTGCCGAATTTGAAAAGCGTTCACCCGCAACTCGTATGAACATGTTGCGATATATATGCGTAATTATTTCTTGTGTCACGTTAGCAGATAACGCTAATCTACTTAATTAATTGAAATTTACTGACTTGTCTGTTATATACGTTAAAAATGGCATGTTTTCGAATACTTCTTCGGTATTAATATTTATGCATTAAATAAATAAGTTATATATCTCCAGAAATTAGAATATCTATCTGAATTCAATAGAAAATAATCGATTAGATAACGCTATTCCAAACAATAACACTATTCACAACAATCGATTTTGATTAAAACAAAATTAATTTGATTTCAACTAAACAAAATGGCCATGTGCTGCTCAAATTTTACATAATATTGTTTATCAACATCACAGTATTACGTGTTAATTAATAATAAATGAATAAACGATTTTTTGTTCTTACTAAAATTAAAAATGGAAATATATAATTTCTTTTGTTATGATCCGAATGTTATTTTGTGCAGCAATTCTGGTATTAAATTGAGAATCAAGTATATCCAAATTGAAAGAATAATTGCTAAAGAAAAGTTTCGAAAAGTAAGTTCAACGAAATGTATTTCTATTTAAAGATAGGAGTCGTCTTCTCCAAAACATTTTTTCCAAAAACACTGGCTGCGACAATACTTTTGCAACCACTGCATAAAGTTTTCTACGAACAATAACAATTCTACAAATTTAAAGATCTGCAAATACTTTTTACACCGATTGTATCAGAATTCGATATTTAGCCGGAAATAAAAATCGTTAAAAAGCGAAATTAAAGATGGCTCTGCTTACCAAGCGCGTCTTCTCGATTTCCTTTGTCAGGGATGGTGAACACACCGGTGACTTTGTGGCCATTGCGTTGCAATAACTTGTAAACCTCCGCAGCGAAAGGACTCTGCCCGATAATGGCGACTTTTAGTTGCACCATTGTTGAATGCTTTAAAAATAACGATTATTATTAAATTATCAACGATTCCGTGCATTAAGCTGTGTTTTTATTCGAAGAACAACCACGATTTTCTTTACTGTTTTGTATTTGTTATATTTGTATTTGTTTATATTTCGATGCTACCGTGGATAAAATATCCAAACATTCAACAACAATGAACAATAAAGAGTTCCTTGCTGTTCCTCCAGTGAAGACACATCTTTATTAATAATACATTGTTTTTTTTAAATTATTTTTCACTAATCTATAATGTGCTCAGGTTAATCACATTCCCGAAGAAATAAAAATAATAATATTATTTATATAATACACAACCACCCTTTTCCTTTCTACGTACCTAGGAGTTTCTAGTGTCTACTAGCTTGACTGTGCAGATTTTGCGACTACGTGAATAAGTAAACTGAAAAGAAAGCAATCTACCATTAATCACGCCATTCCCATCGAATTGGAAATCAAACGATAATTCATTTGCAGGGGACAAATAAAAGCTGTAAATTCATGCACCACCAATTTTTGTTATCTTAAATTATATCATTTTCGTAGAATGAATTATTTAAGTATTATAGTTATTATAATATACTAATTAAAAATACTATATTAGATTATAGCACTTTCACAGCTCTAATTCTAGCGTTGAATTGCTACAGTTCAAACCCATAAGAAAAAGGTTAGCTCTAACTTTGAGCTTTATATGAAAATCCTAACCGTATCATTAGGAAAGTATGATTATTTACACCCAAAGCCGACTATTTACACAAATAGCTCGTCGAGCTAACGCTCGAACAGTTTGCGAGTAAATAGCGGTGAAGTGACAACACAGCAGACAGGGTTAAGTTTCAATCGATAGCGGAAGAGAGAATCTCGATCGCAGATGAAACGAGAGAGATGTGAAGGCGAATGACTCTTAGAAGATTGCGGTTATGCTGTGGCTTTGATGGAAGAAAAGTGCTAT
Source organism: Ectemnius cavifrons (assembly GCA_964023945.1). Classification (NCBI taxonomy): domain Eukaryota; kingdom Metazoa; phylum Arthropoda; class Insecta; order Hymenoptera; family Crabronidae; genus Ectemnius; species Ectemnius cavifrons. The sequence continues at coordinate 3,975,852 of OZ030388.1, forward strand.
AGTCGAATTCCATCAGAGAAAGCATAGCTCAATAGTAACTTTGAGGTTTCTACAAGAAGGTACTTTAACCTATTATTAGAATAGCGAGACTATTTATCACGAATTGTATTCAATTCATTTGAATGGAACAAATCAACATTTTTAAATGGACCAATGTGAAAAGACAATAACGTTAAGTTTCGATTGAAAACAGAATATCGATCGTAGCGAAATTGGTACAATTCGCTGCCAGAAAAGTGCTATAGTTCAAAACCATAACAAAACCGCAAGTCAATATTAACTCTAAGTTTTGTGTGAAAATTTTAGTCGTATCATTAGAAAAGCGAGGCAATTTCACCGAACAAGTAAACAACAGCAGTGAAGTGATAACATTAAGTTTCGATCGATAGCAGACGAGAAACTGAAAATATCGATCATCGTAGTGTTGTGTGTTATTACAAAAAGAGAAATGAATTAAATAAATGAAAATTTCTAAATCTAATCCGAAGCCAACTATTTACATCAACATATCAAGAAACAATCAAACAGCTTGCTAAGAAATATGCTAAGAAACATGTATAGTTCAAATCCATAACAAAACGAAAAATTCAACATTAACTCTAAGTTTTCTAAGAAAACTTAAACCGCATCCATTAGAAAAGCAAAAATGAAGTAACAACAATGTTACGAGTTTCGATCGAAAAGAGAAATATATCGATCACATGCGAGATTGAGAGTGCGAGAGAGAAGTGAGAGAGCGGAATGACTCTTACGAGGCGTATGGTGTAGCTTCGATGGAATCGATAGAGGGTTTTAAGGGCGAACATTGCGGATGATATTGGCAAGAGTTTCTATCACAGACTAAAAGTTCACCGTATAACTCGGCCTCCTTTCAACGTACGTTCACTTTTTCCGCCAATGGCCAAGTGGTTTGCTTCGGTGCATTCACTTCTCGAAACCAGCCAGACTAGCTACAACAAACACACGCCTGTGTCCGTTTGTCATGCGCGTGTACGCATTCGTTGGGCGATTCACGCTCGAACACGAGGCGTCTCGGATGAACTGAACCCCCTCCGGAATCCGCCACCTTTATATAAGCCCGGTGCAATCGGCTATCTGCGATTCTGTCACGCGTCTCGACGAAGGGTCAAGAAATCTCTGTGGCGTGGACGACTTCTTCGCTAATTTCCCCCCTTTTCTACAGTATCGATTGCTCGATCTCTTCTTGGTTATGCTGGCTCTACTCGCCTATGGATTTATGCAATCCTATCGCACAGTGGCTGCGTATGTTGTAGCTGTTTCTTTGTTGGGGATTAGTTGTCTTGGGTGGTTTTGTTTGGATGATATTTCATTGTATTTTAATAATCGTTTAATTCGAAGGGTTATACATTGCTCGATTTTCCATTACTTTTGATTTTTTTTGAAGTTCTTCAAGTATCTTGTATGAATAATAAATATTGCAGTATTTTATAGATCACAGTTTAGTTTAATTAAAAAATCAATTGGTTGCAATTATCTTTGGTGCGAAAATCTTTTTAAATTTCGCCATCACTTTTGAAGCATCCTGTATGAGTAATAAATATTGCAATATTTTATGATTTATAATTTTCCTGAATAATAATTCTATACATGAAAGAAAATCGTATTAAAGATACTATAAATATCGCCCATTAGATTAATAAATAATAAACATTGCAATATATTGATTTTGAATTAAAAATTTATTCAGACGTTTTCGATTTTATCGCGTATATACAACAGACAAAACTTACCCTTTATATTAATAGGAACTATCGATTTGACACCTGGCGAGTTCCGGTAGTCTTAATCCAAGGATTTTCCAGATTACAAGATAACTGGATGCCAATGATTGTCAAGTTCGATAGTTATTTAAGAAATTACGATGAACGAGTGAAAAATTTGGAAAGTCATTTCAAGAATGAAGAATCATTGAAATCAATACGAAAGGTTCAGTTTACTAACGAATGATTGTGAAATTCGACGTTATTTGGAAAACTACGATGACTAAGGGAAAATTTGTGAAAGGGCTTTCAAGAATGAAAAATCATTGAACCGACGAGGAAGATTCCACTAATCCGCTTATCATAAGGAAAGATCCATTTGACAACCGGTGAGTTCCGGTCATCCAATCTCGGGATTTCTTAGATTACACAATGACGGAAAGTGAACGATTGTCAAATTCGATAGTCATTCCAGAAATTACGATGCGCGAATGCAAAATGGTGAAAGATATTTCATGAAAATTCATTGCAATGAAAGGAAATAATCGATTTCATAATTCACCAATTGCCATTTTACTAAATAAATAAATTACAAAAACAATGAGACAATCATTATTATTCCACTAAACTCGCCAATTACGAATCTACTAAATAACTAAACAATTACAAAATAATCTTACACGAATGATCATCAAATTCAATAATTATTCCACGACTCGTGCTGAGCGAGTTTAAAACGAGGTCCGATGAATGAAAAATCAAGTATTTTTATAAGCGACGTCTGACGCGTTGCATCTTGCGTGACTGATGCCGATCGTCTGTCGAACCAGTTTGAACTGGTCGGGCAGAAAGATCCCCCATTATCGATCGGTCGTAGGTCATCGATAACTTGTTTACTCGACGCTTGCGAACCGGTTCGAATCAGTTCGTAGTCTGAGAATGACACGCGTTCCTATTACGTAGCAACACGAGGGGGTTTCACTGAGAAATCTGACGACAACTTCCAGGAACTTTCCTTCCAACTTTCGACTTTATTTCGCTGACGGAACAACGACACGCAAATCCTGCGATAACACCCAAAGGCGCACGACATTGGCGCGTGCCGAACTTACGCGGCTATCTGATGGGCTTTTACTCGAAATTCGACATATGTTGATAGCAGATGATAATTATATTTGCTATCAGCTGATGGATGGATCTACGGGAGTAAAATACACACCGAATACGAAGGATCTGATAAAAACTAGTATTATTAGGATAACTTTACTTTCTAAGAGGAAGAGAGAAATATGGGGAGTAGAAATTAGGGTTAGTTTAGTATCTGGGAACTTTGAATTCCGAGACACCATCGAGACCGGATGTGGGCTTTCTTTTATTCATAATATTCTGGATCTTCTGCCATTCTCGATCCAACTCTGCCTTCTCGTTCTTCTCCTTGTTATACTTCCTTGTTCTTCGTCCATCAGCCATCTTTACACCATATTGGAAAGCTGCTTTTGGCAGGGCTTCTTTGTTATTCATATACTCGCTGTACTCTTCAGGAGTATCAAAATCCCATCTTCCAATGGGACCTTTCTTATTTCCAAGATCCATCTTAGTATAATCGACTTCATCATCGGAATCGTCAATGGCATCTTGCATTTCATCGAGGCCAGGATAACATTCCGCGTATCCTTCGGGTTCGGCGGCTAATTTATTAAGAAGAGCACCTTTCTTCGGTGCAGGGGTTTCCGCGACTATTGGAAGGACGCTTGGTAATTGAGGAGCATTCGCTTTATCATCTGTGTCGAGATTAGTATCCAAAGGTTTGTCGAAGTAAGAGCCTTTCTTTTTATCTCGGGTGTGAGTGTCTTTCTTTGCCAAAGTTGGTACATAATCGCCGATATCCCCGTAAATACTATCATCCTGGGGTCTAATTGGAACGTCCGGATCGTTGGAGTCATCTGGTCTCGAACGTCCGTCCTTCTTCTTCGCCTTTTTACTATGGCGACTGCCTTGCCTCAGATACGACAAGATTTGCGCGAGTTTATTTATTACGATGTCATTCGTAGTGAGAGTCGGAGTGTTATCAATCGTTGGAACGTCCGCTTTGCTTCTGATCAATGTGGTGGGAATATCAACGTCGGCGTTCTCATCCTCCAGTTCGATTACGTACGCCATTCGCCCGGGTGTAAATAATTCGTTTCTCTCCACTGTCTTCGACTTCATCGTCATGATCGTCTTGTAAACATTCCTGCCGATCTTCGTCTTAAACTGCATCTCATCATCCTTCTTCTCTACCTCCTTTTTATCCTTCACCTTTTCTTTCGGCTTTACAATCTTTTCCATCTCCTGTTCCTGTTCGTGTTCCTTCGCCTCGATTTCACTTCGTACCTTCTGCAAAAGCGCGTAATCCAGACCTTTTACCAAGTGAGTATGCTCCATATCACCACCCAAGAACTTGGATTGCTGGATCATCTGACGTCTTCTCTCCGCAGCATCCATTCCTGATTTTAAATCAGGCGCAACCGCGCGGTAAGCGCTCGCGCTGTTCATTGGATCCTCCGCTTGGTAATCCTGGTTGGTACCGTCTCGTCTTTCTCTTGCTCTGTCTCTGTACTTCTCCGCTAACTCTGCCATTTTGTCCTCTTCCTGTTTCTTAAGCTTGGCGTAGAAGCTTTTCTTCTTTCTTCTGAGTTCCGCGCGACTCCCGCCACCCACTTGGGGTGTTTGCGCTGTCTTCGCGCTGGCATCCCTCGCTGTTCCTGGGACCGACGCTGGTGTCGTCGATGGAACCGATGCTCGCGGTGTCATTAATAGTTTACGGAAGTCATCGTTCGTTAAACGAACGGACATTCCCATCTCCTCTTCCGTTGTGTCCGGCATGTTTCTTTCTTTCTCGTACAATTGACTTTCTGGATGAAAATCAACATAATTAGTATGATGAATTCGATGTAATTTTTTGGAGGATTGAGTATTTCAAATTTACGATATGGAATTAGTTTTGATCATTATTTTTGGAAAGTAGTGATTTTTATAAGGAAGAGCGTAAATTTTAGTAATAAATAAAAGTTGAATGTCGCAATGAATGAGCGACAATATTGAAATAACGATGCGTAAAAGTTAAAGTAAGTCATACCTTTTGATTCAAATAATGCGTCCCACGCGATAGTCGGACAATCTTAGTTCCTAGCAATTTTCTGTATCCATTGTTTAGCTTTATTAGAATACTTGTCAACTCGTTCACGTCAGATGTAATTGGTTAGGTTTGCTGTTTGGGTTCGTTTCGATCCGATCAGCTGTTATGGGAAAGCACTGTGAATTTGCAGCTGCACGTTTGCGCCATCTTCTGGTTCTATCAGAAATTATTGACTTTCGAGGGTTTACGTGAATTTCTCATTTATCTTTTGTAATTGCAAATGCAACGAATGCAATCGTTGCAAATTACAACGTTAATCTCATTTTATTGGAATATCTAATTTGTATTTAGTATTTTTATCTCGCGCCTTGGTGAATATGTTGGCTGCTCTGCTCATCGACGTAAAAATAAGAGAACCAACCTTTTTTGCCGACTGAGACGCCGTCATCTAATCAGATGATCTATTTCTCTTCATTCAGTGGTTTTAATTGGCTAATGCATGTTGTATCAGTCGAAACATTAATTGACTGATATGGACAAACATTTAAACAACTAGTAATGTTCCTTTGATGAGGAGCATTCAAATTTGATTATTATATTCAAAAAATTCAATACAAAATATCTTCGCTTAACATTAATAATGCTATAAAGAACAAATATTTATATTTATTATTAGATACAAGAATTTATAAATATAAATGACTAAAGTTTCTTCTTGTTCATCCGTTGGTAAACAAGTAACGAATATTTTGCCTAGACGCCATATTATAACCAATGGCGCTTACTAACATATACGCGAATCTCGAAGAATTTGGGAATTTTCACTGGAAAAGTTGACTGACAGTGCAAAATACTAACATTAGAAATCATGTTGTACTACAAAGACTCTGTAAATCTCACGAACTCTACGAAATAAAAACACTTTTTTGAAAATCTTGTTGATTTCTGTGATAAAGCTTTGACGTCCTTCGATAATCGAAGAGAGTACACCGCTTCCGTGTTGCAGTTATTGCATAAAACTTGTGACTAGTTTTAATGTTACGTGTTCGATTGTTAAGTTAGGAAATAGTTAAGGAATAATGTTCGGAATAAGAGCATTCAAGCCGAAGTATTTATTCTCTGGGCTCTCTTGGGGGCTTTTCGAGCACGAATTTGATATCACAGATGAGTATGAAGAGTCGACACCAAAGGGAGGTGGTTTCGCTGGAATAAAACGGATCTTTTACAAACAGTACGTCTATACTTTCTGCAAATCAATTATTATAACTCTTTTGAAGTATTGATAAATCTCTGTCATTGACATAACCTAACTTTTGATCGCCGTCAGTGGAAAAGAATGACGATTTAGGGTCCGTTTAAATACTAAATACTAAATACTAAAACTTAAACAAAAGAAGCTTTCTTCCTTCCTACTTCGTATAAAATAATGATTTTTACGAGAAACTAATTACTTTCCTTTAAACTAATAATTTACTAAAACTCGAAACATGAAACAAATATCTTTGTCACATTGCTATTTTTCCAGAGCCGATGGCAACATTTCACCCGAAATACGAAGTATTTACGATGCCACTTCAACTGGTTTTGTTGTCGGTGCTTTTTACGGTGGTTGTTTAGCCATGGCAACCGCTCCGGAGAGACATTTCTATGAGAACATGGCTACTCAATACACGTCTCATATGGATGCAGCCAGAAGTATGCAACGCAGAGTGATGCTAGAATTCTCCAAAGGTGCTCTTAGCATCGGTTGGAGAGCCGCTTTGTTCATCACAATATTCCAGTATGTTCTTCGGCGTAGTACTTCTCTTTTACATATTGATTTTATACAAGATTTGATTTGGATTGTTAAAAGTTCCTTTACTTTGCAAGAATACTCAATTTGAATTCCATTTTTCAAAAACCTAATAGAAAGATGCGATTATTTTGAATTTCGCAATTTCCAAAATTCCTAAAGCTCTAAAGAATCTACTATTATTACTTAAATGATTTAAGCTCAACAACAAGTTTGAATTTATAATCCGTAAAGTTTTACATCCTCTTAATAATACCATTCTTCATCGTTGATGTTTCTTCTTCTTCAGGACTACCGCAACTTTTCTCTACGCTTACACAGGAGAAATGAGAGCAACGAATTACATGGTCGCTGGTGGAGTAACTGGAATGCTCTATAAGTTCCACGACGGTCCGAAAGCATCTTTCTCCGGCACTGTCTTCGGTTCTTTGCTAGGATTATTAGCTGGTGGAGTACTGATAGGAATCCTTCACATCTCTGGCAGGAACATTGAAATGATTTACAAGCAGCGATCGGATTATCTCAACGAACAAGAGTAAGTTTGCTCTAATTCTGTGCGTTCGCTCTCAAAATAACAAAGAATTCTTTGCAATTCTCGCACGAAGGGTCGATGCGTTCTTTATAGATTCGAATTATAGCAATTTGAAGTTATAGCACGAAAGCTGAGCAAGTGTTATAGTTTAAACAAGAAATGGTAACGTTGTATAAACACGGAAAATTGTATTACAGGATCAAACAAAGACAGAAAGGGGCTGATCGAGTTTTCCCGGAGGCTAAGGAAGCGTACGATGCGCTCGCAGCGATGAAGAAATGAATATACATAGTCCCTGTTAGGTAAAGAAATAAACTAAATTAAATATCTATGCCATAGTTCATGTTAAATAAATTTTTTACAACAGCATGCATGTACTTTGGAACTTCTTTCATACACTTGCATAATTCTTAAGCGCGGCGTCGATGTCCTTTAACAATCCCAACTGTTATTTACAGAGGTTTACCCTGGCGAAACCAGCATCGGAATATAACAAGAATTCAGTTACAGAATAGGCCTAAACGTCGCAGAAAAGATTCTCGGAAGTAACGCGCGATATTCAATCCCATATGATAAATGATAAAGCCAAGAAAATGGAGGATGAAAGAGTAAGGATGGTTCCGTTTCGATGAATGTCGATATGAAGGCAAATACTGTCTCTTAAGTCCGTGTTGTCTCTCCACCATGATAGTTGTTGGCTATCCTTGGTACTCGTCTCTAGAAAACTCATTGGAACTTCTAATCTTGAGCGGATGTTCCTAAATCTTGTAGCTTCGTTATACGTTTCGCACCACGGTTCGGTGGACCCTTGGGCTTCGCGAATTTTGGCTGATGTAAATTCACTTTCGGATGTAATTCCTCTTGCAGGAATCCTTCTGTCAGTTCCTTGCCATCATCTACCTCAAGCTGTATGGCGAACACAGTTCAAAAGATGAAGGATTATTCTTCTTGGACACTCTCAAGGGCTTTTTTTTGCGCGCGCGGGGGTTTGTGGTTGACTTTGTGATGATGAAGGTGGTGCAGACTCGTGTTAATTGGATGCCGTACTCGGAGAATGGGGTGCAGAGAGAGTGCGTTCTACTTGACACTCGCAACGCCCGATTCATCCATTCCAGATAAAGCTGCTTCAAAATGGAAAATAGAAGAGATTCTATTGGGAAAACGTTGTAAGACCTCCGAAGTTGGATTCCTCGGCGGAAGATTGAATAGTGGTGCTTGGACGTTGCGGGTCCGAAGTGGAACGCACCCAAGAAAAAAGCTTGATCGACATAGTCGGTAGGCCTATTCTGTAAGCTGTTACTAGGCTAACGTAGTACGATAGAGAAGAAGGCCTTAACAGTAATTACATACCCGTCCCAGGTCCAAATCACCCACTTCCACTCCACATGGATATTCCCCGTACAAAAAATCATTCGCAGAGTGAGCGAGCGAGCGAGCGAGCGAGAAAGAGAATTGTGAGAGCAACGATGAAAGAGTGAAACAGATAAGATAGAATTCAACTGAATTCATACATTGTTTTATTGGTTTTTTTCGCAGCGTGTGTTTAATATTGGCAAGATATACAGTTTTCATTTTGCATTCGGTGAAAGATCATCGCCTACGATAAATGTTTACGGTATTCACAGTTCACTTGGAGAAACGAAATCGTTTATTTATGTATATCACTAGAAAGAACTTACAGAATAGGCCTGGCTAACAATCAGACGTGATTGAACACTAGTGTACCACCAGGCGGATATAGTGTGCGTCAATTCGTAAAATGAATCGTTAGTAGTACTTTTCCTCTTTCGAACACATTCGAGTTAATTGGGCGTTTGAGCATTGCGCGAAGGAAATCGCTAATTTTCTCGTTTCTTCACTCGCATCTCTTCTCCAGTTTTGCGAGAGTCCGACAACACAACTGAGGAGACTCAGATAGGGTTGGCTGGGTGGGTTTTTATTGGTTGTGTGTTTGGAGGGGGTTGGGGGGGGGGTGGGGGGTATAGAAAGTGGAACTTAAAATCGAGCTCTGGCAAGACACTGGTGGTCTCGAATCGAGACTAGTTTCCCTTACACTCTAAATTCTATCCGATACCGCTTGGAAGATTGGAGGAATATACAATGTTAGATCACATTTAATAACTCGAAGGTTAAAGTTCAATAAAAAATAATGCCTCCGTCGATTGCGCTCGACCGACCTGCTGCTATAACCTTTTTACCTAAAAATTAGGCGATTGGCTTGTCCTCGAGAAGAATGCTTTCTTTCGCATTTGTGTGCTGGACGAAAATTTCTGGTAAAACTTCTTATAAAAAGCTACGAGACAGAGAAAGTCTGTACGCGTGTCTGTGTGTGTGTGTGTGTGAGTGAGTGTCGGTGTGTATGAGAGAGATATTTAAAAAAATACGGATCACAAAAAATAGAATGCATCTCAAATATACTTGTTTGCTGGCTATGACTTTTCTACCCCACTGGCGATGCCCATCATCTTTCTAGACTCTCGTCATTCTTTACTTTTTATTTGTATAATCCCAAAGATTCCAGCGAAACACAATAGCGCGGCAAATGGCGCATTTGTAGAACGATCTCTTAAATACTTAGAATAATTTTGGTCATCGGCCAAAGCCAGTGGGGATTGGCCAAGATCAGTCTTACTTAGTACTTGAAATTTATCTGCGTCTAATCTCTGCTACCTGCACGGTAGCGTAGAACACGGTACTTGTTAGTGGAATTTATTCTGAACTGATGGTGCGTGCATGTGTGTGCGAAAAAAATATATATATACATGTATATATATATATATATAGAATCCGCGCGACTGAAGGGGGCGCCCGGTGTGTTTGCACGCTATCACTATACATTTGTCCGGCTATAGTATATTTTGATCCTCGTACTTGAAAATAGAAGTTAGGTTGCTGAGTGTGGGCGTCAGGCTAGGCTAGAGCACATGGAATATAACATCTTCCTAACTCCCTACTAAAATCACATACTTGTCTTTACACGCATCCTAAACCAGAGATGCATCCACTACGCGGAAGTCTGGCAGAAGTGTGTGCCGATCTAATTCTATCTTACTAAACTCCTAGACAAGAGACGTCTGTCGGAATGAAGTTGAAAGTCAAGCCTTCTCGCTCCTTCCATCCAACGAACTAAATCGAAGCAGAGAGAGAAAGAGAGAGAGAGAGAGAGAGAGAGAAAGAAACGAGGCGAAACTTATCGAAGATATCACTTTAGAGTCGACTAGGAACTACTAATCTCAGTGGGAGCCGCGTTATTCCCCACTGACTTTTCTAAGCCTTCTTAGGGAACGCAGAATTAAACTAGTGAGAACAATAAGTGAACTAGAGAATGCTCGAGACTTTCAAAGGAACTTGCGCGCTGGAACGTATATCCATTGCACGCATATATATATATGAGTTTTGTTGCGCCTGCTTTTGCGCGCACGCGCGCTTGCGAGTGATAGGAGAGAGACACATAATCAAGCTTTCGGTGAAGGCTTCACTTTCAATGTCAGACAAACGGAGTACTGCCGGCGCTTCTTTCGTGTGATTACACCAGTTCTAAGTGCACACGATCATCCCCGAAAAAGAGTCATCGCGATTACGGCTTATCCACCAACATCGTATTTCTTCAAATCTCTCCCGCCAAAAATATCGAATCATGGCGAGTCGCTCGTCTTGGCTGGCGAATTTCGTTTTCATTGCGCTTTAGAAAAATACACCGTCTTCGTCTACTCTCGCCCTACGTAGGTTCTCATCTATTATACGTATCACCTTTGACCAACTAATTCTACGTCCTTGATAAATGTCGCTAATTAATGTGTAACCTCCGGCCCCGCTCCCGGCGAGCTCGTCCGCCGCCCCGAGGCATCGATCGATCATGAGTCGAAACATCATTACAAACCGCAAGAAAGGATACTCTCCTTTACCAAAGAACGCATTACTCGCAATAGTTATGTAGTCTCAATATCACATATTCGGAATTCACGACGAAAGAGAGATAGAGATAGAGAGAGAGAGAAAGATCAAGAAGAGAAAGAGAGAGAGAGAGAGAGATATCCGATGAGTTGTGCATCAAAGAACATCAGGAAACACACTCTTAGAAGCATGTAAACGCGACTATTACTCGTAATAATGATGATGGTGTCATCGTGCACGGGGTTGGCAGAAGCGGCTGCTCACAGCCGGTTAACTTATTACACAAGACCGCTTCTGCTTCACCTTTTTATCAGATATGGGTTGAGTGGGGGCACAAGGTGTCGATGGAGTTGCAGGAGTTAGTGCGCCCGTTTCTTTTATCGTGGGAGGATCTTCCAACATATCAGCCAACTCCTCCCCACTATTTACTTCCAACTGGCGCGATTCGTCGGGATTGGATGAAAAGAGAAATTTAATTGGCGATCTCTCATTGGTCGAGCATGCGTCGACGGGGATGGCAAAAAAGAGGTGTCAAGCCGAGAAAGAGAGAGAGAGTGTGTAGAATGTAAGCGGTTGAAAGTAATTGGGATGCAAAAAGGGTGGAGATTTTGGATTCTGTGGATGGCGAAGCAAGCTGATGTGCATATGAATAGAATATATAAATGAATGATGCACTTGCACTCAACTCTTTTTTATGTTATTGTTTAAACTATAGCGATTTTAAGAGAAGTGTATCATCCTTTAAATATAAAATAATGAATAATGGCTTTGGAGTGTCGCGTCCTCACTGAAACAAGACCTCGCAACTTTTATATTCTCAAGAAGTTCCTTGTTCCAGTAAGGACGATTTAGGGGTCGAACGAAAATTAATCGAAACAGGTGAATTTGGTATGTTACGTGGAACAATGACTCTTACCTTCTTCGCTATAATAACTCCCAACGATTGGATAAGTTCGAGAAGAGGCGCCTTGCAAGATGAATAAAGCATCCTCTCTTTAATACTGCAACTGTATCCTGGCATACTATAAATAAAAACTAAACGATCCAAATATTAATAACAATTCTAGATTATTAATAGAAAACTTTAGGTAAATATTTACAATCGCTACTCGTGCGAAGCATTGGTTTTTTGTATATCTTTTTTGACGGAAATGCAAGTATTAACATATTATACAGACATTGAAATTGGGGGAAGACCATAAAACCCCATAGGAACCCCATGAAATTCATATGAAATTTGTATATGATGTATGATTCGACATAAAGACAGAGACTTAATTAACTTATCGAATTCGATATTATCTATAATAACATTTTACCGCCTAAACTCCTCGGAACACTATCCACAAATAATTAATGATTCTATTCATATTCTGCATTGTCCTTCGATGTTTACAAACTCTGAACAATCTTTGGCTTCCCAACATACAAATCATATTGAAATACTAAAAAAGGAAAATGTCCGAACCACAAAAATTCGTATATAAACTTCATGGCGCTCGACTGTCCGCGCACTGGTCACTCACGCTGCATTGTTCTGCCATCTAGCAACGTTTCGTTCAACATGTATGTAACTTTCATAAGCACCTTATACCTGGTACAAACCTAATACAGATGTAACACAGACTTAAGGGTTTACATCTATACTCAAGTCTGAAAACTGCTACCAATTTTAGAATTTATTTAAAAGAAAAATCGTTATGGGGATATAATGAAACTGGGTTGTTCTAAAAGCTGTATTCTTTCTGATACTTATCCATAAGTATAAAAAAATAACAAAAACCATAAACTCAATCCTTGGCGTTGCAAGGTACGTGCTTCGTTTTCAAAAAGCTTTGCGGTGGACATACGCATCTGAAGTTAATATTTCGAACAGATTTTATAAATAGATGGAAGTTGACGGTCGTTGACGTAGCCCAATGTTCGATTTTGCAGTTTTTTTTCTTCAAACAGCAGCAATTTGACAAAATTGCGTCAAATTTTCAATGTGGTTATTGCTGTCGAAATTTAAACATTTCTCTACGTCAGCGACCGCTGACTTTCATCTATTTATAAAATCCGTTTGAAATATTAACTTCAGAGTACTTCGTTTTCAAAACTTTTTGAAAACGAAGTACGTACCTTGCAACGCCAACGATTGAATTTATGGCTTTCGTTATTTTTTTATACTTATGGACAAGTATCGGAAAGAATACAGCTTTTACAACAACCCAGTTTCAGTATATTCCCATAACGATTTTTGTTTTTAAAAAATTCTAAAATTGGTAGCACTTTTCAGACTCGAGTATAGATGTAACCCCTTAAAAGCCAGACCTAACCAACCCAGACTCGGTATGGCTGTCTTCATGCTGTTAACAGCTTAATATACTACAATACATTGCTTTTATGACAGCATTTCAAACAAGGCGATCTAACTATGAAATTAGTCGAAATTCTATATATTTGCTTCAGTCTGGGTTGGTTAGGTTTGGCTTTTAAGGGGATGTAGGACAGTTAACCTTTACATTTTTATAAATTGCATAAATGTTGGTGCGACTAAACCAATCACTTGGTGAGCACAGTCATTTTACCTTTAATTAGTATACTTGTACAGAGTAATTTGAGGTGAAAACATTTAAAATCAAATAAACAATAAGGCAGTTATTAATTGTTAAACATTACAATATTAATTATGCATAATAGTACTCTGCGGATGATTTTTCCAAAACTATTGGTTCAAATGGGTTCCGCTTTTGCACAATTATTCACTGTACCACCTGTTACAGCGGGGACCACAGTTCTTATTATATTCAATCATTTAGTACATTTAGCATAACCAAATAGTTACAGAAAATAGAGTTTTATTGGTTAACAATATAAACAATTGGTTTTAACCAACTTCCACGTGACTTATCCGCATGATTTTGGTCCCTGCATTAGCTATGATCATAAAAAAGAACTCTGTAAAAACTGATCTTCGCTGGACCAACCGTACCAAAGAAATCCTCCGCAGAGTACTATTATGCATAATTAATATTGTAATGTTTAACAATTAATATCTGCCTTATTGTTTATTTGATTTTAAATGTTTTCACCTCAAATTACTCTGTACAAGTATACTAATTAAAGGTAAAATGACTGTGTTCATCAAGTGATTGGTTTAGTCGCACCAACATTTATACAATTTATAAAAATGTAAAGGTTAACTGTCCTACATCCTCTTAAGTCTGTCTCACATATCTGTATTAGGTATCTACCAGGTATAAGGTGCTTACGAAAGTTACATACACGTTGAACGAAACGTTGCTTAATAATGTTGAGGTTTAATGTCGAGTCCTAACCGATTATTCGGACCTCTGATAAGATATACCAGATTGGGTGCGCATAATTTTATGGTGATTTTTTATGTGGTTCTATGGGGTTTTATGATGTTCCCCCCACCATGAATAATTCTCTTGAATGTCCGTGAGTTCATTTCGGAGCGCTTCTGAATATTTACCAAGTCTTGGTGTTTTTACAGTGTTCTTACGGGATTCTATGTATGTATAGTATGTTAATACTTGCATTTGCGTCAAAAAAACATCAAAAACATCAATGCTTCGCACGAGTATCAATTGTAAATACGTACCAAACTTATAATCGTACTTACCAATACTCTCCATGTAATCACCTTCGTGCGTATGCTTGAAGTTGTACAAATGATACCTAGCGGAGTCCGAAGGAACTTTAGTCGGCAGTTTATCCAAGGATACTTCGCAAGCCATCACCAAATGAATCTTTTCCTCCTCCAAGTCGATCTTCAATTGGACGTATTCGTGCACACCTTTCCCTAATTCTTGTATAGCTTGTTTAGCTTCGTCCGTTACTGGAAAAGCGACGCCGCTTAAAGTTTGATGTCTCGTTTCGACGCTATAATCCGTCGTCACGGTAGTCTTCTTTAATTCGGCTAATTCTTCCTCGGCTGTTGTAAGCGGCGCCGGTGCCGCGTCGTTCCTTTTATGTTTATGATAGCCTTCTAGAGTTATATCCTCCGGTACCGTTCCGTGAAGTTCTTCCTTGATAGAGGCCGTACCGAATTCTTGTTTGAGAGTAGCTTTCGTAGAAGCATAGAGCATCTTTTGTCTAACCGGTGCGGTATCCGGTGACCAAGAGATGAATAACCAATCGTATCCTGAATCAGGAGATTTAGTATCGAGTCTATAAAGAATATAAGCAGGCTGGTTCTCGACGATGAGTGGTTTGATCATCTTGTCGTAATCATCTTGCCATTTATTAGCTGGTTTAGCCGAGGACGCTGGTGTTAGTTCCTCTAAAAACGAACCTGTTTGTATCAGCTGGTGCATACAATCGAAAAGAGAGAAAGAGAGAGAGAGAGAGAGTATGAGATGAGTCACACGAAACTTACCGTTCTCGATAGAGATTTTTAAAACTCGTATCTTTCCATCGCGACATTTGGCGAAGAGCTTTTTGAGGGCGTCGTTGGCTACAAGGGAAAAAAAAGACGAAATTTTTAGGAAAGGTTCGATTATAACAAAGTTTTCTGTCTTTCGGGCGTCCGTTTCCGCCGGGATTGGAATCGAGAGAGAGAGGGAGAGAGAGAAAGAGAGAGCAGTTGAGAGATTAATCGGAGTAGTTGCTGTGAGAGAGTGCAATTACCTTTTATACCCGTCTGGTGCGACATTGTTCGCACGTATCCACCCAGATATCCACCGGGAGAACCAGTCTTCTCTTTCTCTTCTTTCTTTTCTTCTTCCTCTTCTTTTCTTCACACACACTCTCTCTCCCACCCACCCTCTCTTTCCACCGATGTTTTTCCCGACTATTCACACAGCCAACTGGGCAAACCAACACACGCACAGGCGCAAACCACTGCGGACTATGAATGACACTGAAATCGACGGAAATCTGGAAAATTCCCGGATGAAACTCGAGGTCGCCACGGTATCCTTCCAAGATGTCGCATGGTGCGGAAGAATTCCGAGATTGGCGCTCGTTCTTATCAGCTACTGTTATCGGGTATAATGATAGCGAAATATATGATAATTTTATTAAATAATGGAATACTTGTCATTTTATATTGTCGTGTAAAAATTTGGTGATAGTCTTTTTTATGTAACATTGTAAAAGTAAAGGTTAATTAATTCTAAAAGATGTAAAACATTTCTTAATTTAGTAAGAGAAATCATTTCAATAC
Source organism: Ectemnius cavifrons (assembly GCA_964023945.1). Classification (NCBI taxonomy): domain Eukaryota; kingdom Metazoa; phylum Arthropoda; class Insecta; order Hymenoptera; family Crabronidae; genus Ectemnius; species Ectemnius cavifrons. The sequence continues at coordinate 3,992,082 of OZ030388.1, forward strand.
TGTTGAATCGAAAAATATGATGATTCTGTAAGGTAGCAGAATAATTTTGCTTCTATATTTTACGTGATGCTTAATTAACGTATTATATTTCAATAAAAAGAGGAACACAAATTTCATAAATTAAGATATGTTTTAGAAGAAATGTTTAACAAGTTACTTTGACTTCGTTGGTAATTCTAGTGTTAAATAAAGTATTTTTAAACAAGGTTTGTTCAGTTCTAACAGCTTCATTCTGACAATGTAAAGACAGAGACTTAATTAACTCATCGAATTCGATATTATCTATAATAACATTTTACAAGTAATTAATGATTCTATTCATATTCATACAAGTCACATTCAAATTAAAATATTGAAATACTAAAAAAGGAAAATGTCCGAACCACAAAAATTCGTAATAAACTTCATGGCGCTCGACTGTGCGCGCACTGATCACTCACGCTGCATTGTTCTGCCCTCTACAATGTTTTACAGTTAACATTAACTGTCCGACGCGACTGAGCCAGTTGGATTTGGTTCGTGATAGATTTCTAGTGTACCGACCAAAATTTGGCGGCACTAGTTCCTGTTTCTCGAAGCAAATCCGCACAGTTTTCTTCCACTCGCATTCAAATTGCGAAATCTTGCAATACCGACTTTCAGTGCTGTCCGGTTCACACGTAGAATTTTTATATTATATCCTATACAACTATATTTTATTTTCTATGTATATCAATTAGTATATGTAACATATACTATGTATATTTTATATCCACTTTTACAGCTTTTAGGCTAACGTGGAAGAATTATAGTTCAAACCCGTAGAAAAAACATAGGTCAACGCTAGCTTTGAACTTTTTCTGAAAACATTTCTTAAGAAATAATTATTTCATTCTTGTTCTTTGATTCAAAGTTTTAGTTAAATTCGTAAGGATGTTGCGTCTACGAATCGATATTTCAATATACGCCTAATTTTCGAAATAAAACAATTTCACCGCATTTATTGGTACCTATTATTTGTATTATTTTTCTCATAAATTACTGAACAACTATTTTGATAACTTGTTTGTTTTAATAAACGTTAATAATTCATTATCCATATTCTATGTTCTTAAGCTGACAAACTGTACAGATTGATTCAATTACTCCCTAAATAATTACTGTCAATAAAATAATTATGTATTATTTCCCGAATAATTTATAATTATTTATAGTTATAAGAATGTTTTCAAACTCTTCTCAATTTCTGTATTATATGTAATATTATATTGGATGTGTACTACACATATGTTTGTTAAAAACTGCTGATGTCAAGGTAAACGCATCGCCCTGTATATTTTGAATTCTTACACATACAAGTGTTACATGTATGGATGCATCGATCCATCTACGTGTACTAATATATAAAGGAAGGATGTTGGTACGGACAACCTCAAAACTTTAAAAAGAATATATAGTCAAACTATAAATTATTAGATGATACATGCAACAAAAATAGTTGCAACAATTTATCATTTATTAATATAATTTTCGCTTTTTACAGAATTAAGATCCACACAAATTATAGACTGGAAAATAGTGCAATATTTATTATTTATACAGGGTGTTTTAAGAGTAACTTAACATATTTTAGAAGGAATGTAAAATCGAACAATATATCGTTAGAAGATTTTGGCAATAATTTGTTATCTGTTAATATAAAGGGCGACGTTTATCTGTCTGTCATTCATGCGACTTTCTTTCATTAATAAAACTATTATCCAGACAAATTATAAACTGTAAAATATTGCAAAATTTTGAAGTGAATAGAAATTCGAGTAATGTATCGTTAAAACGTTTTTTCAACAAAAATTAAATCAAATTGAAGTTGTGATCGAATCAAAACTATTGGCTACAAAATGTTGCGACATTTACAACTTATACAGAGTGTTTCAAGAGTGACTTTTTCTTTTTTTAAAAAATGGACGGTCGAGTTATATATCGTTGGAAGATTCTTGTAATAAAGATAGTTGTAACAACCTATTATTCTTTGAATTCAGTTGTTGTGGACGTGCATACGAAATGTCATCCAGGAAAAGCTGTATAGGACAGCTGGTGGAATATAAACTGAGTGCCAAGGTAGTGGTGAAATCGATGCAACTTCACTTTCATTAATAATTCATTATGTTTCATTAATAAAACTTTATTGATAATTTTGAATAATTTGTCTTACATCCTAATTTCTAATATTGTAATAATAACACTTTTATATAATACTGCAGTTTTTAGACAAATCTTAATATTAAAGATCGATTGGGCAACGAGAAGTGTTGGCACATTAGATTTTGAAAATTTCAAAATTCCTGAACATTTGAATTATCCTTACATTTTACAGACATGAAAGCGGATGAATTATTTTTAGGCTCCAACATTCGATTATTGTTGATTTTTTCAATCATGAAAAAGTAAATAACAGTGGACGTAAATCAATATAACATATTGTTAAATAAATTGAATTCGAGATGAAACACTGATCTTTTTATTGCTGGGAAATTGATACTTTGAAAATGCGCAGAAGAATAGTCGAAATTAAGATACTTGTTGTAATTCTGAATAGTAACAAACAATGACATGATTTTCACTGTTTCCGTTCCAGCGTGTAGAAACTATCGAAAAGTCAAATGTAAGAAAGAATTCTCCCATGTTCACTTTTCGAAATTTTTTCAAAATTTTTATACCTCATTACACACATAAGCGTCACGTATATAAATGCACACAATATAAATTAAGTGGTGCAATGATCGTAGCAATGTTGTAATTTCAGTTTTATAAGAAAACAACATTCTTTTCGCAATTATATTCATTTAACAAAACAGTTAATTATAAATCTATATTTTTTTTATCGAAATTTTAACATCTATTTTGATGCTAAAATTAAAAGTGTGCCATTTGCATTTGACGAGAGTATACAAACGCTACTGTAAGGTACAGTTTTTTATATCAAAAGGAGCTGCCTTCGTAGACGGTTAATCGAGTTCAAACTTTGTGAATAATTAGCTAATAATCTCCTCCGTACGGTATGAAAATTACAAGCAATTCCTAACTAAAAATTATATAGCGCGACAACTATCTTAATATTAAAATTACTGAAGATTAATTTGTACCTATTTCTATCGAAAGAATCAATATAAGTTGTTTTCGAAAAAATATGGTATTCAAGAAGCAAATGTATATTTGTATATATTTTTACGCGAATTCAGCTGAAATTCGTAATAAAACTATTATTTTACAAAGTCGATCACACATAATATCTTCGTTATTAATTAAAAAAACCTAAATATAAACAAAATTTACTATTGAGTAACTTGTAATTATATTGTTTGTCTAAAAGATTTCCAGGTATTCCATTATTAAAAGAATTCTAATCGTTTATAATAAGCTTTTCAAGTTCGAATGTCATCAAGATTTACCTGCATTTTGTGATTGGTGAAAAAAATCAATCTTACCCGAAAAAAGCGTGAAAATAGAAATCCGAAATATACAATAAGCCAGCAGTAGATTTCAATAAAAGTCAGGAAGAAACTGAAACTGAAAATATTTTTGAAATGACTAATAAGTATAAACCAACCTTGAACAACAAGTTGTTTTGCCCGCCTTGCTGGTTCCAGTGTTAATCAAACTACTCTTCTTTTATTCTTCACTCGTAAATTCAATAAACTAATATTTTCACGTAGAATTCGCGTATATATATTTCTCAATTAGCCCCCAACAAATTTCAATAAAAGTCAGGCAAAATGTGGCGAACTAAAATATTTGCAAAACGACTAACAAGTAATTCTTCGAGCCTTACACAAGCCATATCAACCCGGTTGCTAGTTCCCGCCATTCAGGGAGTACATACACCTGAAGCACAAAAAAGAAAGGTTAGTTTCAACATTTTGAAAAAATATGAAAAACATTTTTGTTTTAAGCTTGTAAAAATAGATGTACATGTACATGGTTAAAGGTATATCATCAATTAATTTTGTTAATCTATCGGTCATAATTACAAAATTATTGTTGTGAGTGAATCGACGTTTTTTTTACTAATCACGATTAATATACCTATTGCAGGTCAGACAATTCTTATCCGAAACAGATCGAACAATTTTTACTAGGAAAGAGACACTTAAAGCTAATGAACAACATGGACGATTTTCAAAATTTTAGTTTTTAACGAAACGCCAGCCATTCACGCTTGAAAATCACTATACATTTATAGTTATTTTTGACTTTGAAAGACTGCCTTTTCATTAAAAACTACAATTTTACAAATTGTCCTCATTGTGCACTAGTTTTAACTGCCTACTATCTAGAAAAAATTGCTTCATCTCTTTCAGAAAAGAATTATCAAAAAAAAACCTTTTTCAAAATCTTGAAATTAACTCTGAATTTTTATGCCCCGGGTGTCTGGAGTCCCTTAAAGAATCGTTGTGAGGCTTCCTCGAGGCTTCTTTCCACGGCATAATAGCACGACTCCGTAATCGGCGGACTCTTGCCGGGCAGCAAGTAGAGAGTAGAACGTGCCGAATACCGATATGTAAATATATACGCAGTGCACCAGTGGCAGGAGCAGAAGCAGGAGGCGAGCAGGGTGAGGGAGAGAGAGAGAGAGAGTGAGTGAGAGAATCAGAGAGGGAGAGAGAGAGAGAGATAGAGAGAGAGGGTGGGCAACGGTGCTGGTTGCGGTGTGGCCGAGTGAGTCGGGTCGGGACATACAGAGAGGCTGATTTGAAGGGCGCTACCAGGTTAACGAGCGGCACGCAGAACGCGACGCGACGCGTCGCGATGCCTCGTGCACGAGCATTTGCGGGCGCAGGGTGGGTGGAGGGTCGGCCGTGGGTGTGAGCGATCTAGCACGTGGGGGTGAGGTGATAGAGGTCGAGGGAGATGGATGGCTAGATAGGAGTGAACGCTCTCTCGATGCGACGGCACGCCGTGTCCCGGCATATCGCGAAATACCCTTTAACTCTGGCTCGCTCCTGGCATTAGGTAGTCAGCCAGACGTAGACACTACCGCAGGACTAATATCAGTGCTAGTGCTAACTTTAATGCTAAATTTAGAAGATGAATTAGTCTTGGAGAAAGAAATAGCCTTTAACATTGGTCCAGTCTTGGTATTAGGTATTTGGCCAAATGTAAACACTGACGTTAGCAGGACTAATATCGGTGCTAGTGCTAACTCTAATACTAGATTTAGAAGACGAATTAGTCTTGGAGAAAGAAATATCCTTTAACATTGGTCCAGTCTTGGTATTAGGTATTTGGCCAAATGTAAACACTGACGTTAGCAGGACTAATATCGGTGCCAGTACCAACTTTGATAGGGGCACTACCTGCGACTACTAGTGGAATTAGTGGCAGACGAAGAACTATCTAGTAACTCTGGCTCGCTCCTGGCGTTAGGTATCAGCCAAATGTAGACACTACCGCAGGACTAATATCAGTGCTAGTGCTAACTTTAATGCTAAATTTAGAAGATGAATTAGTCTTGGAGAAAGAAATAGCCTTTAACATTGGTCCAGTCTTGGTATTAGGTATTTGGCCAAATGTAAACACTGACGTTAGCAGGACTAATATCGGTGCTAGTGCTAACTCTAATACTAGATTTAGAAGACGAATTAGTCTTGGAGAAAGAAATATCCTTTAACATTGGTCCAGTCTTGATATTAGGTATTTGGCCAAATGTAAACACTGACGTTAGCAGGACTAATATCGGTGCCAGTACCAACTTTGATAAGGGCACTACCTACGACTACTAGTGGAATTAGTGGCAGGCGAAGAACTATCTATTAACTCTGGCTCGCTCCTGGCGTTAGGTATCAGCCAAATGTAGACACTATCGCAGGACTAATATCAGTGCTAGTGCTAACTTTAATGCTAAATTTAGAAGGCGAATTACCGTTGGAGAAAGAAATAGCCTTTAACATTGGTCCAGTCTTGATATTAGGTATTTGGCCAAGTGTAAACACTAACGTTAGCAGGACTAATATCGGTGCTAGTGCTAACTCTAATACTAAATTTAGAAGACGAATTAGCTTTGGAGAAAGAAATAGTCTTGGTATTAGGTATTTGGCCAAACGTAAACAGCGACGTTAGCAGGACTAATATCGGTACCAGTACCAACTTTGATAGGGGTTACTTTGATAGGACTACTAGCGTTAACTTTAATACTAAATTTAGAAGACGAATTAGTCTTGGAGAAAGAAATATCCTTTAACATAGACTAACGTTCGATTCATATCTATACCGCTGTTAATTTCGATTGTGGCACTAGCTTTGACTACTCACAGATATAATACCAGGGCTACTAGCGGAACTAGTCTTAGGGAAAGCAATACTCTTTAACTCTGGCTTTCTCCTGGCATTAGGTAGTCAGTCAGACGTAGAGACTAACGTAGGACTAATATCATTACTACTGCTAACTTCGGTTATGCCACTACCTGTAACTGCTGATAAAGGCAATGCTAGCACTACTAGTGGAATTAGTGATGGACGAAGAAATACTCATTAACTATGGTTCATTACTGGCATTAGGTATTCAACCAGACGCCACTACCGCTACTACCTGTGCTTGTACCTACATTGACAGCAGTATTAGCAGCGACTGTTTATGAAGGTAATGCCAGTGCTACTAATGGAAGTAGTATTAGAGGAAGAAATACTCTTTTACTCTGGCTTGTTGCTGGCATTAGGTATTCGGCCAGACATACTGCTACTAGTTTTGCTAATTCCAGCGTCTGTACCAACCATGGCAGCAGTACTGTCTACGACTGCTGATATATGTGATGTGAGTGACACTAGCGGAACTAGTGTTAGAGGAAAAAATGTCCTCTAACTCTGGCACGTTACTGGCACGTTGCAGATATTAGGCAGATGACCAGGCGTAGGCATTGCCGCTAGATGTATTAATGCCAGCGTCTGTACCAACTTTGACAGCAAGACTTGTTACGATTAGTCACCAGTGGAATGACTCTGGTTCGTTGGTGGCATTCAATACTCGGCCAGACTTTCAGTAGTCAATGTCAAATTTGATAAGGACTTGCCGCCACTGCTCACCTCCTGCTAATGCCAAGACTGCGAGCCCAATATACCCTTCTTCCCTAATATCCATATAATGACATATTTTCGGACCTATCTTCTCCCACATCCCTTAAACCTCTCCTTCGACTACCCTTAGATGTCCACACCAGACCACTCTATCCTTTAACCTCAGAGACCACATCAAAACTCCTGTACAAAAAATTCCTTTCGAACTAACGAAACCCACCCTAAGCTCCCTTAAGGAACAATCCCACGTGTCGAAGTGATCCCTCACCACCTTTATTCCAAGGATCCCAACAACATTAGCATCCTATCAGAGGGGATGCCAGCAACACTAGCATCGGGTCAGACCCAACGACTGCCAGGAGCAGTTCTAACGCCAGTTGGCCGGTGGCAACTTTGATAGCAGCGCTAGGACTGCTCACCGCTGTAATGCCAGTAGCACTGGCTCCAGGATCGGCAGCAATAGCGGCATCGGGACTAGCAGGGGGGGCGGCAGCAATAGCACTAGCACTAGCGGCACTGGTGTCAGAGAGGCATGAAGGGGAACGCGCGCGCGAGAGAACGGAACGGCATGGCATGGCATGGCACGGCACGGCACGGAATCAGGGTGGCGGGGGGGTGGGACGGAGAGGGTGGGGGGTGGCGGTGGTAGTGAAGCGGTATCGGGCACTCGACGTGCGCCAGAGTAAGAGGGAGGAAAAGGCTAAACGGCAAGGGAGCCGAGGGAGCGAGAGAGGGTGCGGTGGCGCGAGGGCGCGATAGTGTGGAGGAGTCGTATCGCGTGGGTGAGCAGGCAGGCGCCAGGGGGATGGGGGCGCCGGGTGAGCGAGAGCGAGCAAGCCAGATAGAAAAAGAGGGCAGTGGTGAGGCGTTTGGGGGAGGGGGCGCGGGGTTGAGAGTTGAGGGAGTTGGGTCGCTGCCGGCAATATAACAGAGACGGCCGGGCGTGCCGCGGAGCGTGCCACCAAAGGGGATGAGAATTTTCCCGAGCTCGAGGAACTATTGTCCCCATCGCTCAGCGGTGAAAAATCAGTAAAAAATCGAGGCTCGACCCCCGAAAAGCGGGAAAAAGCCGCCCGTCTCAAGTAGGATCTTTGCTAATTTCTCAGAGAGAAATTTCTCGGCCAGCATCAATCCTCCTCTCGGGTTAAGGGCATGGAAAGTGGCGAGTGTGACAATTGGAAGGCGGCAATGCGCAGGGACATGCCCTGCGGGACACGGCATGGAACGGGGTGGTTGGAACGGGCCGCGGAAACACGAAGAGGGCGGGAACACGCCGCTCGAGCGAGAGAGCCCAGCAGAAGAGAGGAGAGGAGAGAGTGAGAGAGAGAGGGAGAGAGAGAGCGAAGGATGCCGCACGAGCGGATGGCGAGCAGTGCTGGTGGCTGGCTGGTTGGATGGCACGGGGTGCAAGGCGCAAGGGGCCGAGGACTATGCTTTCTACGTAGGTTCGCCCGTGCACGAGCGAACTGGCGTACTTCGCTTTAACGTGCCTCTGTCTACCTCCCGCTCGCACACTCACCCACCCTCTCGCTCGGTATCTGTGGATGAGTGGAAGCGCGTGTACCACGTACGAGGCCAGGGAGACCCTGGGGGGTCGGTATCTTCTACAGGCGACCGAGCCGGAAGGGTGGCTCGCTCGGTTGAGTGTGGTGCACAATTTCTACCGCTCGTTCGGACGCGCCAGTAGTCTCAAACCCTCTCTCTCTCCCTCACCAGTTCTCGCTCGTCTCTTTCCTTTTTCCCCCAGCCTTTTCCTCCTTTTTTTGCTTTCGCCTCCCTCCATCAACACTCCTCCTTTTTGCCTCATTCTTATCGCAAGCAAGCCGTCTCGCTCTCACCGGCTCCTCCGCCTCTACTACACCACCTTCCTACCAAGTTCACCGGTTCCTCTTGCGTCTGGCATTCGCCTGGTAGCCGGTGTCCCCCTTTTTCTCCCTTGGCTCTTTTCTTGGTCTTGGGACTCCCTATCACTTGTATTCTTCGGGGTATCGTGCATAAGTTGCGGGCAGGCCAGCCTAGCTTAAAGGGGCACTGTTGGACATCCCGAAGTAGAGATGGTTAGTCAATGGTAGGCTGACCATCTCCAAGTAGATGTGGTCGTCGACGTAGCAAGTAGATTGTAGAGTTATCTTGAAGTAGAATTGGTCACTGAGGAAAAGGACTCACAGGTGCAGGATCATTGGCTGACCATCCCCTAAATGCATATATTATGTATCTGTGTCTATATAAATATATATTTGTATGATGATCTCATACAAATGATGAGATCAAAGATGATCTCGGTTAATCCTAGGCAAGAAAAACTTTCATTCACGAAAGGCAGTCTGTTCTAATTATTGTTGCGTGGTGATTTGATCTCCAATTTGAGGAAATATAAAATTAAATAAATAAGAATTCGAGGATTATGATTTTCCTGTTGTAAAAGACAAAACGAAACTTTGGCTCCTTCAATGCCAATATTTCCATGAACTCTCAAAATTCAAGAAAGACCACACCTTTCCCTAGCTTCTCCCATCATTCCTATTAAAAAATGCACGAGTCCAACTAGACTTTTTCAAAAACTCCATTCGAGAAGGTTAATAAATCTATCGATTTAAACCATATAAATACGATCTTACCCTGGAATCGAAAGAGGGCAGGCAGATAGTTGGGGGGATGGTGGCGGATGACACGATGGTCAGGTAGCAGGCAGAGATGTAGAGGGAGAGCCGAGAAAGACGGTGGGGTAACGGTGCTGTGGCGTAACGACGCTATAACGTGAGCCGCCGGGTGATTACCTACCACCTCCATGCCCCGTTTACTCTGGCGCGTCGAATGCCTGGCTACTGCTACCGCTACTGCTATTGCTACTGCCACCGCTACCGCTGCTACTGCATCCACAGCACGCTGGCGACCAGCCTGCGTCAGTTAGGATGTTTCTCTTTCTCTCTGCATCGCAACTGCTATGCCGCAGAAGGAACGCTTGGTGGTCGAGGACTCCCAATAACTCTTCCACTCTTCTTTCGAGCAAGTTAGGGTTAATCGTACTGGCGTTGGTTTTGTTGACGAGCATTTGGAGTATGTTGCAGTTTCGGGTGTTTTTATCATCGGTTTAGATCTTGTCATTCATTATTTTTGAGTAACCTCGAAAAGGTATAGTATGTTCTTTTTTCATGTTTCACCATATCTTTGCGATGGAATAGTTTTATTATAAATAAATTTTGAATTTTTCGTTTCTTGCCATATACTTGTCTCGCGCAATCTGGAGTATGTTGCAGTTGCAGTTTTAGGCGTTTTTATCATCGGTTTCGATCTTACGATTAATTATTTTTGAACTTCGAAATGAAGGAAGTTCCCAATTATATTCTTTTTTCATGTTTATCCAGCGATATCTTTGCGACGGATGGACCGATTGGGATGAAACATTTTCTCTCTTGCAGAAAAAGAGCGCAAAATTATTGCACTGCAAGGAAAAAAACGATTTTTCGTTTGTTCTGGAATAACTTTGGTAGTTACCTTTGAAACAAATTTTCCTACACGAGAAATTTTAATGGCAATGGCAAATGAGTTGGAGAATCGATGAGTATTGGATAGCGTTATTTCAAGTTTGGACGGGTCGGTCTGACTTCTAAAGGGTAGATAATATAAGTTAATAGGATAATGCATAACTGTACTTTGCTACTAGTATTAGTCAGTAGCATCATATTCCACGTGACTACGAGTGCTGATCCGATGTCTTTCGACTTATATTAATCTTTAGGGTTCTAGCATTTCCCTCGGAACTCTCTGAAAAAATAAGAAAAACGGTATCCAATTTAACAAAGTTCTACCTATTATATTTTCGATATATTAGAAATAAAAGCCAGACTTTTTTTTAGGAATCTTATATGTTTTTCCCTATTATTTTAGGACAGAAAAGTTGCACAGATCAATGACTTGGGAGATCCTAACCTAGCAAAGTCGATGAAAAAGTGACACATGGACTACTCGAATGACAATAACCTCTAAAAGCAACTGCAACCTATTCTGAATCCGGTTCGGTCAAAAAGGGATTACATTTTCAAACGTAAATACCTGATCGTGAAAGCCAAACCCCTGCTGGGAGCCGCGAGCCTTTTGCCAGCTTGAAAAAAATGGTGGGGATGAGCTTGTTGGAAAAATCGGGGCAGGCAAAGCGACAGAGATCCGACGACTATTGTATATTTCTCTGAAAAAAATCCCTGTTGCCTGGGACAATGGAAAGAATGGTCTCGATGACCACTGGAGCGCATTCCCCAGACTCCGCCTGACACCTCTGACACTTAGCACTCGTCGGATGTGTAGTGTGTATGCGTACGTCAGGCGACGGCGCGTGTGCGCGCTAATTTTATCCAGCTTCCTTACGTCGCCTATTTATAGGCTGCCGACACTCTCGACACTCTTAAAAACAGTGCCGAGTGGTCCAGAGTTGCATTAAATGTCGAAAAAATGCTGGACTCCTCAACGCATCTGTAAAGACATTCTTTTCTTCTCCTTTCATTATCACATCGTCACTGATTGGGTTTTCTTGAAATTCTCTTTTATTACTTCTGGATTTAAATACAGCGTCGGGTGGGGAAAACAAACCAAAATCTAATTTTTTAATTTTGATATAAGGCATTCACAATATTCTTGTTATGTTGTTATACAATTGTTATTCAAAAATTGTGTTGGACAAAAGGGTCATCCATGTTAATGGAACCTGGTTTTTAAAAAAACTGTTTTGCGGTAGACAATGCATATAGTACAAGCCGAACAGGTTATTTGAAATAAAAAAAAAAAAAAATTGATCGGGTTTTGAAAAATATTGACATTTCCTGGTACTTAGCGTAGCCTATTTCGGATATTGCATTTTACTGGAGATTGGCAGTCATTTTTAAACTTTCACCTTGACTATATTTTTCATTTTTGAAGGTTTGATAAAAACTGTATTCTGAGGTAAAATGCGTTTCAAATTTCGGGCTAATTAAATTTCGTAGGTGTACATCGTGATATATCCTTGGTACTTAACCCTTTTGAAAAATTCCAAAAAATTCCCGTCAAAAAATTGATTTTCATTTAACCTCGCTCTATGTGACTCAATGACCCAGCACTTCTCTCAGAGATGCGTGCAAGAGTGGAAAGAGCGTCAGTGAGCAGAGGTATATGCATCCCAGTTTGGAATGTTAGCCGCCAGCTTTGGAAGTTGATTCCAGCGAAGCAGGTAGATCCCGGGCGATGAAATAGCACTACGTAGACCTGGGAAGGCTAAATACGTGTGAAGACACGTGTGTGTATGCATCGAGCTAGCCAGTAAAGCCGCCAAGCTAGCCAGAAGGTAGCATGTCCCGGAGTCATGTGTGGGCTGCGAGCCAACAAGACGATCTCTCCCACTTGCGGAGCTCGCGTGTGTCAGCTTTTGCCGATAACACATTGGGAGCGTGTGCACTCGAGCGAAGTCAGAGATCCGCCCGTACACCTTCGCCCCCTTTCGGTCTCGCACTCGCACGAACCTTTGGCTCTCCCAGTTCCGCTATGGGGAATCTCTCGAAAATCATATAGGGCGCTGGGGGAGCTGAGCAGGGAATGCGAAGTCCCTAGCTGGACCGAATGACAAGTGGTCGAGATGGGAACCGCTCGGTAAGAAACGCACTCTCGAGAGAAGGGGGCCGAGCGGGTGAGGGTGGGGAGAGTAAAAGGAAGAAGGGAACCAGAAGCAAGAAGTCGGGGATAGGTCTGTCGGAAGAACGAGAGACAGTGGGTAAAGCGGAACCTCGGGAATGGGAGTCAAGCGATCGGCTAGTCTTCCTACCTTTTAGTTCATGTACTCCTCCTGTCATCCGGCTAGACCTAGGGCATTCCCAGCATTGTACCAATTTCGTGCCAGTCTCCCCTTACTGGGTGAGAAACTGGGTACACTTGTATAGTTGAGAGTTATTGGAGAAATGAATAGAGCCGTACATATTTAAAGGTATATACATATTATATTTATATGTCCGAGTATACAATTAATACAATCGTTTTCATTCTTATTCGAAATGTAATGTTCAACTGATCTATCACTCACCTAGATCTAAGGAGTTCTCAGTATCCCACAATAGATAATATATTTCTTCGACGAATTAACAAATACGACCAAACGTTGCAATGCGTCGTATCTAAATCACTGTTATCGTCGCCAGTATTTCCTTATGACCGTTGCGTATAATCGTTTTCACGAACAGAATCGAACTAACTCCTTCCGAACTGTTCACTGCCGTTTTTATTTCTTTTCCTAAAGTACATTCACGAAACTCCTATATCCGTGCAGCGTAGTTTCCCCAGGTGACAATGACCCCGATACATACACTCACACACGCACATACTCGTTCTACTGATCCTCACGCATACTTGGAATGGTACACACACGAGTTTCTCCCCCTGAGAGCTTAGTCCGTCGCTCCATATTCTGCCCGATACTCTTTCCCCGAAGAGTACGACTTTGGCTAGCGACCATTTAATACGGAATGACCGGGGATGCAGATCGGCCAGGTTCCCAAGACTTATATCGAGACTGGAACGAGCTCCCCAGCAGAGAAAGATGAAATGGCTGATCGAGTACTGGTCGAAGTACGCGTGCAAGTGAGAGAACGATAGAGCCGTGGCTCGCGTGCTCTCGGAAGGCTGGAACTTACGAATGGCTTTGGCGTGGTCGGGCATGATTAATGTACACCCCAACTGCTACCAGCCACCAGCATCCCTCTTCCGTAGCCGGTATCCTCTCGGCAAGCTTGCCGCCCACTGCCCAGCATCAACCGTCGCTTCCACCCCCAAGATGGAACTATAATTAAAATGAGAATCGCCAGGTTTCACGGGGGAGTGGCAAGGACCGGGCAATAAGACTGCGCCAAGGGGACTTCTGGAAGCGAAGGAAAAGGAGGAAGACAGGAAGTAAGAAGCAGACAAGCGATCCTTCTGACAGGAGGCTCGCGTGTCTAGCGTCAAGTGGAAGAGGGACAGTCTCGGTCATCCTGGAACCGCAAGATAGGAGCAGGGAGTCCTGCGGACGCGCTGGAGGAAGACGTAGATGCATGTGGAGCTTGCAGGCTTTCCTGTCGAGTCCAGAAGGGTGGCACGAAGGAAGGTTGAGTGGCGGGCGAGAAAGAAAGTGGCATAGGAAGGAGCGAGCGGCTAGAAAGGAAAGGGTGGCGGCTGGTCTAGGGTCTAGAGTCTAGGTGGTCGTGGCGGAGTGTGCGGGGGTGGCGTGGGTAACGGTGCTGAACGGTGGGACGAATGGCTGGTGCGGGTACGGTGGTGCGGGGTGTGTGTGGGGGGATGTGCGGGTGTGCAAGGGGTGGAGGAGGACGGACGAGTCGGTCGCGGGGGTTGCTAGGCCGATGGTGGCGGTAACGCGATAAACGGATTAACGGCGAGCTCGAACCCGAGGCCGTAGTTCGGTGGTCGGGCGTGGGTCGAGGGAATGAGAGAAGCGCGCGCCCGATCTCGCCCACCGGGTGGCCTCCTCTTCAGCCCACTCAAACTACCTCTATACACCCACCAGCCATCACCCACCCTAGCTGGAAAGCCGCGCTGATCGCACCGTGCCACCGCCACCGCCGCCGCTCCCGTCCCCGCGCGTGTACCCGACGCGCCGCATCGAGCACGCGTGCCGCTGCCACGCCACGTTTTACCGCCGCCGTGCCACGCCGCCCGCGCCACCCGCGCCCCTGCCACGCCGGCAAGCCGCCAGCAGCCTGAATCCACTGACGCCGCCGCCGACGCCACGAGCTCCCATTCCACCCATTCTCCCGCAGCTCGCCTCGCTTGCCTCGCCGCACACCATCCCCGCACTCCACGCCACCACGCCTTGCCAAGCCACGGCGAGCCTCGCCAAGCCTCATCTCGTCTCGCCCGTCGAGTCCCGTCTAGTCTCTTCACATCTCCCCTCGTCACCTTCCGAGGCCCGTCTCAACTCCTCGCGCGTTCTCCTGTCCTGTACCATCACTCTATACTACTACAGCGATGCTCTGTCGGATCCTGTATGTCGCCCGGACTCTCCTGTCGGCTTCTGTCGCCCCATGTCCCTACTGGAACGCGCTAGGACCATCCTGTACCTTCCGCATCACCCGGTTCTAGTTCAAGTCTGATGTGTTGGGTACTGTCTGTCGTATAGTCCCTCTTGTTATGGTCTGTTGTTCTACCTTGCTCTTGCCCCTATCGTAGAGATTAAGACCATTTGGTACCTTCTGCATCATCTGTTTTTAGTCCAATTCTGTTCTGACGACTAGTCCACACCCTCCACATCTTATCCTAGTACAAGTCTGCTTTGTTGGATCCTACCTGTCGTATAGTCTCTCTTATTGTGATCTGTCGTTCCAGATCGTATAGATTACGATTATCTGGTACCCTTCGCGTCATTTGGTTCTACTTCAATTCTGTTCTGCTCTGTCTACAATTCCATACTCTCCACATCACCCGATCGTAGTCCAACTCTGTTTTGTTGCGTCATGCCTGTCGTCCAGTCTCCTGTCCTATCGCCCTGTATCGCCCTACGTCGACCTATGCCCCAACCCATCTCGTGCCAAGCAGTACGAGCATCCCCGTAGCCTGGTTCCAACTCGAACCGAGTCGGAACCCTGTCACACCGGGCTGCGCCGCTAAACTGAACTCTCACCAGAGTGAGTGTGTGAGGGTGAACGGGAGCGGATAAGTACGAACGAGAGCGGACGCGAGCCAGCCCTGCGTGCATGCCTGCCAGAGCAACTAGAAAAAGAGAGAGAGGAGGGAGAGAGAGAGAGAGAGAGAGAGAGAGGAATTGCGAGAACGAGCGGGCCTCGAAGCGCGTGTGTGCGATGGAAGTAGAGGGTGAGGGGGTGGCTGGTTGGTTGCCGGATGTCACGGCATCGCACGTTGCCCGACACCCACGACCCCAACGACCGACGGCAATTCCTCCAATACTACCCCCTCGCATCAGTCCACACGATCCGTCGCCACCCCGTGCCATGCCGCCTTCTATCGTCCACCAACACATATATCTATCCACCTATCCGCACGTCAAAACTCCTTCTTTCTAGTCTTCCCTCTGCTTTCCACTCTTTCCCTTTGTTGTCCTTGCGAGGTTCTTCTCTTAATCGTCCCGGGTCAATTCTCAATACTGACAGCCATCCTGAGAGTGGGGAAGAGATTATAAACCGCTTCGATTTTTAACTAATAAAAAACAGAGGGCCGAGAAAATATTTCAAGTTATTTGATTATTGTCAGGGGTTGTAACTGTTATAAGTATAGTTTTAATAGAAAATCAACGTTCTCTTGGCTATTAGAATTCTCGTGTGCCGTCGCCCACCTGAGATAACCTTTGTCTGACCAAGACCTCTCTCGAAATTTTTGCTCTTCGTTTGAATGTGCTCCACACACTGTACCCTGAAACCCTTTCCCCTTTTAGGTAAACAAACATACGGTTAATCTACACGCAAAAAATAAATAGAAATAAAAAAAAATATTCCCCTGGATTTGGATACGTTCGCCTTTTGAAAGTCGGTCAAACATATGCACTTGTGGGCTCTGTTATATTTATTTCGATATATCAGGTATCCTTCGATTGTTTTTTTTTTTGACTAAAAATTGTTAATCGATCAAAATAAATCAGACAGAAATGGTACATCTACTTTTTCTCACAAAATAGAACATAGACTTGCGAGATACCTTCATGAAATACCTATTTTTATATTTTCTCCTAAAAATTATGATTGATTGCTTATTAAGACACAAGAATACAACATATAATCCACCCTTAAATATGTATGATTCTATTAATTCCCTCGATAATGTTTACTATTTAACGAGTGTACCTTCAATTTTGTTTCACACGTTTTGTACGTACAAAGCAACTGCTCCTGCATTATAATAATATAACATATACACCCACAATATAATATTACATACAATACACAGAATGTGTGGGGAAGTGATGTTTGCCGAGTACTCGCGCATAATTAAAATTACTCTATAATTTATAATTATCCTGTATACAGTAGCGAGTAGTGCCAAGCCGACAAAGGTGATTCAAAGGCAAGTGGTACTGGCTGCGCAGAGTTCCTATACGGTGCGAACTTACGGTTAAAACCGGCTGTGTGTGTGTGAACTTATGAACGGTCCTCTCAACAAACTTTCTGATTCGCGGAATAAGGATAGTCACGTATACGGGCACGTGACGGATAGACGCACTAGATCTGGAGCTCGTTATCGTCGCGATCACAGAGTACGTTAGCGGGCAACCTTTCACCCCCTGCGCTCCCTCTCCTTCTCTTCTCCAGCCACCCCCGCGAGCCACCCTGGAGCGAGGAGGGAAGCCGAGGCTGAAGTTGCCAGCAGCACGCAATGCCCATTAAAGGAGAGAGATCGCTTTCGTGTGCCTCGTGCCTCGCACCACCCTCCTATTAAGTCCCCGCTCATCCCACTGGAGGCACCTGTTTTTCTCACAGAAATCCGCTCTCGCACCCCCCACACCTTTCAACCCCTAAACTCCGCTGTGAGAGACACGGCTAGTTTCAAGTCTCACTCGATTCTACAATGACAATAAAAATGGAAGAATAATTCCCTCGGCTTGTGAGGAGAACGTGTGAGAGAGAGAGAGAGAGATCGAAAGGTTGGATATTGTATGTGGGCTGTGCGCGATAGGGCCTGTGCTTTCACGAGGAGCATTAATGATGCATAGTCGGCGCCAGGCTGACAGTACTAATGACTGTGCCAGGCGGTCAAGCAAAGGGTTGAGTGCTCGGATCGCTGCTTAGTCCGATGGTTGACTGGATCGCATGATTCCACTAGCGGGAGAGGGGTGGGGAGTAAGAGAGGGAGAGGCGAAGTCGCATAAGCCTTGGGCCGATATCGGCTCAGTGGCGTTGAGCCACGCCACGCCACACCACGACACCACGCCAGCACTGGCGAGGAGAAGTGGAGAGATGGAGAGGAAGGAGCGAGGAAGAGAGAGAGAGAGAGAGAGTGAGAAAGAGGAGAGACCAGGCCAGGGCAGAGTCGCCTCTTTCCTGAGTGGAACGACGCCGCTCCCGCTAATGAGGACGTCCTTTCTTGCATACCGGATAACGTTTTGCCGCCGGGCGACGCCGAGCGTCTCGAATTTCTCGTGCAAGCTCTCTTCTTCTTCTTCGCACCGCTCGCCCGGCTCCTTCCCTCCTGAGGAGCGATCGATCCCGAAGCCACCACGCCGCACAGAGCGTACTCTCCACACTCTTGCTCTCCCTCGGTATCCCTCTTTCTCACAACCTTCCTCCTTCCAGGCCCTCATTTTTACTCACTCACCGCTCGCCTCCTCTCCTTCTCCGGCCGCTGCACGTGCACGACGTAGTCCGTCCTTCTTTCGCTCTGGCATCGCCTCCGCACAGTCCAGAGGCGAGTCGCTGCCTGCTTGCCGCGCACTAAACCCACCGACCATTCGACCCACTCCACTGCAATTTCTCGAGCCTCCTCTCTCTCTCTCGCTCTCTTTCCCTCTGCTCTTACTTGCTCTCACTCTTCGCTCTTCGGTCTCGCCCGCTCTCACCACTTTTCTCCGTCGCCGCTCATTTTCCGTCTCGATCTCTTTTTCGTCTTATCGCGAAAAGTACCGGCGAGTCCGTCCGCCACTCGCAGAGCGAACGAGCGGTGCGAGTTCTAGACGCCGATCGATCGAGTGCTACCTGACGGATGCGAGGGAGCGCCGGAGATCCCGATGGAAATGAACGGTGCGGTCCAGGCGTCGCGCTGCCTCCCAAATTATCGAAAGTCGGCGGGCGAGAAGCGCGTGCCGAGCTTGAATGATCACGGTTCGTTCTTGCGGATGAGACCCTTTTGCGTTTGAGAATGAGAGAGTGAGTGGGAGAGAGAGGCGCAAACAGTTATGCGTCTATAATTGCATTTTTTTTTGTGAGTAACAAAATTATGTGGTGTGAAATTGGCGAGTGTTTTTTTTAATGATTGTATTCTGAAGAAATATGTGAAAATTGGTGTGGAAGATCTTGATAAGTAATTACTGGTTATGTATGTCATGTTGTGGTGTAAAAGTCAACTAAAACGAAAAAAATGATTGGGGATGAAAGAAAGAGTGACGAACTCCATTTTTTGTTGACTATCAAAATGATGTAACGTGTAATTAGTAGGTATTAAACTTCGGATATGGATTGACATTTAATTTACAATTGGAACTAGAATTTTTAATAAACTAGAACTAGAACTAGAGACTAGAATTTTTGGAAACTAGTAGTAGAGACTAGAATTTTTATTCTAATAGTGTCGAAAATATAGTAGGTGGAACCTTGTCAAATTGGAAACAGTTCTTGCGACTTTTTTCCAAAACTAATTACTTTACAGTGACCGTTAGAATTTCACTTGAAAGTACTCAATAAACGCTGTTTTCGCAATTAGTCCAATTTTTAAACAAATTTATGACATACTTTTTTGCTATGTAGGGCAGGTTCAGAAACAAGATGCATATATACAACGTTAAATGAACTAAAACTAAAAGAATATCGATATATCGATATGCGATTTGAAAGTTAGCGTCTTGTTATTTTGACTATTAGATGGCTATACCTGTAGACAGAGTCAATTAGATCCAAAGATAATTTCTGTATTCTAGTTCGGCCATCGTTTACCCTCTAAAATAGTTTCTCCGCGAGTACCTTAGAACAAAACTCATCTTCGGATAGTAACAATCACTTTGAGAAGCCTTTTTATACAGAATAATTATGTATTAACTATCAATTTTTATTATTCACGAAGATTTTCTATCTTTTTTTTTTACATTATCTATCATACATATAATATAATATATATGTATCTTTTAAAAAATGAATTGTATATAGGCTACTATGTACAAAATAATTATAAATCTACTAATTTTAAGTATGCATGAATATCTTTTGTTACTTGCCTTTTATATACATTGTATATAACACTAAATAATATATATAATGTAACATAGTCACATATTTTCTTCGGCATATTACATTTTATATGTATATAAAATAATTTATTATTATACACATTATTTATACGTGAGACATATAAGTATATATGCACTTACATTTATGCAAAAGGATAATAGCAATTTAAACGTAAGTGAATTATCCTGTACAAATTTATTCATATATCTGAATGTTTTAAGAATAGTGAAGCAATTTTATTCCGTTTTGAAGTTCGAGAATTATTTTCTAGTCTCGAGACTTTCTGTGCCGACGAACTGATTTGTGTCATAGAAACAACGATATATCGTTGTTCGGCACTAAAAGTGTTAAGCATTGCATTTTGATTTTGATAAATAACAATTTTTCATTTCATTACTCATGCTATATTTAAATCTTTATTATTCAGATTTTTGCTTCGCAATGAATCGCTATATATTTTATTATTTTTCTAATAAATCAGTTTGTATTAACTACAAGTCTAGATTATTTCCTAGAATCGAGCAGACCCAAATAATAATTGGACGAAATTAAAAGACACCACTTATTAAAGCCTGAGTTTATTTAACAGTAAAGATTGTTCATTGTTTATGCAGAAATTTAAAAAAAACAGACTAGTGCAAGTAGTTATTGTCGATTGCTTCGTAGTATTTTCAGTCATTACTTATGTTTAATGTTTGTTTCACTACTTCTATGAGAAAACGTCGAGCAAGCACGAAACCAAGTGCAATGTACACCAATCCAATGAATTTGAGGGTTGAAGCCGTCTCCTCGCTGGAGGAACCATGAGAATCCTTTTCTTTATATTTCGCGATTCTCGATAAATGCTGTCGGTTTTTACTGGACATTTTCCAAAATTTCTTAATGCTTTTGTTGTCAGCGACAAAAATTCCTGTGTCGCTTGTATGTCAGTAATAACACAGATAAATTTATTATAATCGTATTACTCTCTCTCTCGTATTTATATGCAAAATAAAACACGCGTGGCAAAACATTCGA
This sequence comes from Ectemnius cavifrons, assembly GCA_964023945.1. Lineage (NCBI taxonomy): Eukaryota > Metazoa > Arthropoda > Insecta > Hymenoptera > Crabronidae > Ectemnius > Ectemnius cavifrons. The sequence continues at coordinate 4,013,039 of OZ030388.1, forward strand.
CATCAACAACAAATTCCTTGGTGTTTCTCTAGTTCCTCCGTAGCTCGATAAATTGTTGACGATATACTGAATCTTGCCCCAGTTCTCACACATTTTTCGAAAATATGTCAAATATGCAAAAAATGCAAGAAGCCAATTGACGCTCCCATCAATAATCAATATTAAAATTCGCCCCGGCAAGAAATCAAAAAATTCGATATCAAAGCTTAGGGTTCATAAAGAACCTATTTAATTATACAACTATTTCTACAAAATTTCATAATTGCCCTTAATTCAACTGCAATGGTCTTTCAATTTTTGTCGCCTTGCTTCCTCTAATTTTTGCAACAAAGTTCATTTCCACCATTTTTTTGAACTGCCAAAAGCTTTGCTCCTCGCAGCAGAGCTTTCCTTCTACGATCTTTGGTTCTTACAAACATATAACATCAAACAAAGTGTACCTACATACATTTTTGTAGTACAACTTTGGTTTTAGCTTTTCGTTTCCAAAAATAAATACAATTTTCTTCCACTAGCTTTTAGAAATAATTCTCTTTCGACTGCCAAACTAATCCTACATGTCACGCTTAACTCGGCTTAGTTCCTTGCATCTTGAGTGAGCCTCGATCTTTGCAACTCTTCAATTCCAAAAGAGTTGCAGAGATCGGCGGACTACTGTATCGAGTGGCGCAATAAAAGGTTGCGCGTCAGCACCCAGTCCAAGGAACGCGACGACTAAAAGACAGACGGAAATTTGAGGAAAGCGTTTTTTTCTCCCAGGACGAAAGAGAGGCTAGGGTGAAAGAGGGTTGGCCGGGGGTGGCCGGGTGGGGGGTAAAGTGAGGGCGTATCGACGCTATTAGGGCGGCCGCAGGGAATTAGCGTGAGTGATAGCAAGTGATACGGTGAGACGATTGACCACCCCCGGAGTCCTGTAGAGACGCACACAGACGGCAAGGGAGAGTGCTTCAGGGGGTGGCTGTGGGGGGCTGGCCGGTAGGTATGTACATCAGTACGTGTAAACGCACGGGAGACAGCGCGTCACACTCACACAGGGACGCTGACAACAGCATCGGCGACGAGTTGCTGCCCTGTGTGTTGTTCCCGTGTGGAACTCTCTCGGCCAGAACGAGCCGCACACTTTGCCCTTGCGGCTCGCTCCTCGCTGTTCTCTTTCACCGTATGCACGCGCTTCTCTCTCTCCCTCTCTCTGTGTCTGTGTGCGTCCGATCGTGCGCTAGCTTGGCTGGCTTGGCTGGCTGACACGCTAGGCGGAACGCCACGGCTCGACACACGGCGTAGCGCACGCGGCGGAGAGAGGCGCACGGCACGCCGGGGTGGCTGTCGGGGAGGACTGCTGGCACGCCGGCACGCCGGCACACCGCCAGCTCTCCGGCCACGCACACCACCGTCACGTATAGCGGCTCTTTCGCACGTAGCTTTCTCGGCTATCTACCTGCCGGCGCCTGTGTACGCGCGCTCCTGTATACGTTCATGCACGCCTGTCGCTGTGTATGTGTGTTTGATGGCTCGGGAGGGTGGGGTGGTGTGGGGTGGATGAGAGGAGTACGGCGGGGGCCGGGGTGGAGGTTGGGCGCGCTTTGGCTCGCTTCGCGGCGCGCGTGCCGACGAGGATCACCACCCCCTCCCACCTCCCCGAACCCCCCATCCGGTCGCCCCCAACCCCGCCCCCGTCCCCGAAGCCCACGGCGAGTTGAGTCGAGTCGAGCCGTCGAGGAGAGAAGCACGCTCTCTCGCATCGCCAGCCAGAAAACCCCATCCCACCGTCCCTCCCGAGCCTCTCTCGGTCAGAACTGCTCTTGTCGCCGGCCCCCCTTCGCCCCACAGCTCCCCTTCGCCATCTACCATCGCCGCCGCTACCTTGCCGCCGCCGCGTTTCCCAAACGACCACCGCCCCGGAGGCTCATCGCCTCGACGAACTCAGCGGCACGAGTCGAGAGGGTGCCCTCCCTCCCTGCCTCACCCCCCATCATCCTCCTCATCCTGCCGCCCGCCCCCCGCCCACACCCGCAGCGGTTTCCTCGTAGTCGCGCCGCACGGCGTCGCGCATCGTCTCGCTTCGCCTCACCTCGCCCCATCCCACCGCTGCCCCCATCCCCCTCCCCCCACTGCCTCCTGCAGCTCGTCGCTCGCTCGTGCGAGCTACCGTGCCGCCGTACTGAACATCCACCAGACTACCCTTCCCACACCTAGCCCCATCCCCCTCCGCCCCCCCAACACCCACCCACCCTCTCGTCCCTGCCTGCCTGCCTGCCTTCCGGGCTTGTACCGTATCGTGGCGTCGGTATCGCGCCGCGCCGCGCCGTGCCGCGCCACGCCACTGCCACGCCGCGCCTCGGCGCGGCCTGGCGTGGCAAGTGGCGTGGCGCGAGGCGACGCGTCGTGCCACCCCAGCGCGAAACTACCGCCAAAGTCCTCCTCGGTAACCGCCCTCCCCCAACCCCCCGCTTCACCATCGGGCCACCGCCGCCGCCGCCCGTCTCCCCGACACCCTCCGCCCTGATACTCTGCCATCCGGCCGCACGCACACGGACTGCTGTCACCGCTACCGCTTACCACCCGCCAACCTCCACCCTACACCCACTTACTCTGACACCGCGAGAGCACCCTCGTCGGCTCTCTCTCTCTCTCGCTCTCTCTCTCACACACACACCCTCTTTCTCTTTCTCTCCCTTGGCTATGCCGACGCCGCCACCGACGTCCCAGCACCCACACCCCAGACCCCCTCTGTCACCCTTCTTATCATACTTTCCCTCGCCACCCCATCTCGCCTTTCCCTGGACGCTGACTAGCTTCCCTCTCAGGATCATCCCTGTTTTCGTTCCTTCTTGCTCTGGTTGGGTCTCTCGCTTCATCTTCTTCTTTTTTTTGGTTTTTGCATCTATCGTTGCTGGGTCAGTCCAAGTCGGATATCGGTGTGGTGGTTGGGGCCTGGCCCAAATGGGATGAAGTCGATGCGGTGGGGTTGCGATGAGTTTTATCGGTCGGGGGTACTCCTGGGAGATGATTGGGAAGGAGAGTACGGAAAGGTGGCGTGAGAAAGTGGCGCGGAGAGCGATTAGTCCGGCGCGGAAGGAGAAAGGAGTGCGAGGACAGCGTGCGGCCAAAACAGTCCGGAGAAATACGAGGCTAGAGGTGAAGGAGGAGGAGGAGGAGCGAGGAGGGGCCGGAGGGAGGAAGGGATCACGAGGGTGTGATATAAGTGGCGAGCAAGAGAAGGCGAGGTCGCGGATAGGTGACGGTGAAAAAAGGAAGCCAGGAGCGAGGGAGAAGACGGGAAGAGAGAAGGAGGAAGAGGGCTAAAAAGAAAGCAAGTAGGTAGGCGAGCAGGCAGGCAGGCGGCATGTAGCCGGAGGCAAGGGCGAGCGTGAGCAAGCAAGCCGAGCCAAGGAAGGACGGAAGGAGGCTGATGCCTCCAACTTCTAGTCGGCACAGCATGCTTCCTTTCTTTCTCGCTCCTCCTGGCTCGCCTCGCTCTCATCATTTCTCCTGCTCTCTTTTTCTCGCTCGCTCGGCGACGGTCGACGCCGACAGACGACGTCTACCGGTCGGCGAGCGGTTGGCAGTTGGAAGTGGTCGTTGGCGGTCGCCGTCGACGGCGGCAGCTATTCTCGCCGAGCCACCCTGCGCTGCCACTGCTCTCGGCGCGCGTGGACCAACCACGACGAGGTGGATCTTCCCCGCGTGCCTCCGCACGCCGCCCTGCCACCCTAAATTCGCCAACACCCCGGCCTCCCCCGCCTCTGGGCTGCGTGTCTCTCCTTCTGGCGTCGGAGGCCTTACTCGACCTCGCTCGCTCTAGCTAGCGGCGCGGCGCGGCTCGGCGCGGCGGCCCATCGACGAGGTGGCACACGCGCGATCACCGCGCGATCCTCGTTGAACAGCTACGCCAGCTACCGCTGCTCTGCCTGCTCTGCTCGGCGCTCCTCTGCTCCGCTTGGCGCGGCCCGCCTCGCAGTCCGTCACTGTCGCGCGCCACCCGTGCACGTCTCGCACGTCTGCTGTACGCCGGACACAATCTACTGCGGATACGTCTCGTCTAGTAGAGTCCCATCCCGCAACCTTAGCGTACCCCTTTTTACGACAGTCCAACGTCCGATACGTCTCACCGCGTGCTAGCAGAGAATTTCAAGTTTTGACTTTCCAGTCATCATACTGCGAAAGGAAACACGAGGTTCTGCTTTTGATCAGCCTCTTCGATACTCTTGAGAACTTTTGAATTCTTCGAGAGTTGGTCCGCTGGAGGACGTTTTCTGGGATTGTGATTGTAACATCCCCGATTCCAGATTCTTGGATCGAGGATGTAAACAAGTGACTGATTGGATTTTTTGGTGATAAGTGACCGGTAGTGTTTGGTTCGTGCTACCATTCTTAATATTCCTTCCGAACAAGGGATCTTTCATCACTCGAAGGACTGTTTTCATAAACTCGAAAAAGAGCGCGTGATACAACACGTGGTTCCTGTCGAACGTTACAGTGGCTAATTCCGCCGCTGAAGTTCGCACAACAATGGGACACACACACGTGCGAGGCTTGTCGAAGAAACTTGTCTAACTTGGACGAATACAGATCGCACCAATTACTTCCATCTCCGCAGAACTCCACTTGGAGAGGTCTCTTTCTCCAGTGTGTGACAATGGAGACGAAAATTTTGGCAGGAAAGAATTAAAGAAAAGGTGAAAGGGTTGTGGCGGCAGAAAAAGACAAGAGTGCAGGGTGTAAATAGCGCCGCGTGGCCTAAACTCTCTCTGGCTCTCTTCGCCCCCCTCTCGTTCTTTCTTTCGCCAAGTGTCTGTCAAGTTTGCCTGTGCCTGTGGCTCGTGCTCGAGTGCGTGTGTGGATCTGGTTGGAATAGTCGCGACAAGCGAGCGATACGCGAGATGCTGAGAACCTCAGCCACGTGGAGGGAATTACTCTCGGTGGTGGGATCCTCGTCGTCGCCGTCACCGTCGCCGTCGCCGTTGCCGTTGAGGGCTCGCGCGACGTGTTAAAATGACCGCGCGTCTCCACTCGCTCAGGCACCAAGAGAAGAAATCATCGGCCGGAGGCAGTGGCAGCCAGAGACAGGGACAGCATCACCATCAGGCTCAGCAGCAGGGCCCATCTCATCAGGGACCCAGTCCTGCGCCCAGTCCCAGTCCCAGCCCCAGCCTCAGCCCGAGCCCAAAACACTCGGACGGACGACGAGTGAGTGATTGTTACATATATATGTTGATACATCGCACCCACAACTTATCAGATAGGGAAACCTCGGGGCAGAGTGAATGAGTAATTCTAAAGAAGAAGATTAGTTAGCTTAATGCTAGAGTAATAGAAATTAAATAGGGTTTCTTTTTATTTATTCATTTAAATTCTCATATTAGATAATAATAATGTTTTGCTATTCATTATTAGGTTCTGTAATTGTCTCTTAGTTATTACCGCGCTCTGTCAATAATGGATTTGATGATTAAGTACTAACTTCTAGTATTATTCACTTTGCGCGTGTGCTGGGACAAAATGGATAACTGGTATCGTCTTAATTTTTGCCTAAACAGTAAATCTTAAATCTTTTTTTCTATATTTGATATTTTTTTTATTGATATATGATTTTTTCATACATTCTGTTAATCTTTCTGCTTTGCCCGGGCTTCCTCATTTTCAAAGCCCAAGAGCACCCACCTTGGAAATGCGAGAGAACGATGAATAAGGATTGCCAGGACACTCTTTCATCTAGTTAGCTCGATTTCGTTGATTCTTCAAAGAACAATCACTGGCCTCGCCTACCGGCGATCGAATTTAGAAAGATAGAATCGTCAATGGAATCGTCGCCTATTGCGGTCTGCTCGAAAATCTCTCTGTATCTCGAATCCAAATCCCGTGGCGATGAGCGTCGCGTTGCACTTTGGCGGAATGCCAGGTGTTGTGCGAGATAGAATTCGCCCAGGAAATTTTCGGATCGGTCGCTTGCTCGCCCTCTCAATCTCACTCTCCTTCACTCTGTACCGATGCGTAAAAACGTTACGAGGAGCAGAGAAGAAGAGTTCTCTTACTCATACATAGATTGGCTAAGGAACTAGTCGAAGGCTTCTACAGCAGGGCTATTCAAGGCTTGTTCCCGAGAGTAACATCATCCAACTACAATCCTTGAGTTAAGAGAATAGAGCATCTCATTGGATGATGACCTGCTCGGGAGCAGCTCTTGGAGAGTCTTGATCCAGAAGTTTGCCGTGCGGGATAACGGGTCAATCGAATTAGACAGCACGCGGTGCTTTCTTCTTTTCCAGGCTAATAAACCACTAATGGAAAAACGACGGCGAGCAAGGATTAACCAGTCCCTCGCGGCGCTGAAGGCTCTTATCCTGGACAGCGCCCGCCTGGAGAACACCAAGCACAGTAAGCTCGAGAAAGCGGATATCCTCGAGCTGACGGTGCGTCATCTCCAGCGGCAGAGATCCTTGGCACAGCCTGGACTTTCGAGGTACAAGGCTGGCTACCAGGATTGTTCGCGCGAGGTGACTACCTCTTTCTATATCAAAATTTCTCCATGACCGAATTGTCAAAAACTCGAAAGAATCAAAAATCCTAATTCATTGGTCGGCAATTTGATTGTGATTGCATTTTTGACAGCTCAGGTCCAAAAAGAGACCAGGAGGAAGAAGGATCTAAACCCTTTTCCTCTGATTCCAGGTGAGCCGGTATCTCGATGCCCCAGACATCATTACCGGAAATACGACACCGATGGATCCAGCGGTTAAGCAACGGTTATTGAGGCATCTCGATAGTTGCGTTTCGGAATTGGACCTAGACTTAGGCTCGAGGCCGGACAGTGGTCTCGGCAGCAGCCCCGGCAGTGTGACTGATCGGATAGCAGGCACTTCCAGTCCTGGTCCCCTCGAGCACCACGTCGGCCCTTCTATTTCCCACTGCAGTACCAGCCTGAACCCAGTGGCCCTGATTAAGTCCGAGATCCCGGACATGGAATCTGCCAGGCCGGACAGTAGTACAACCGCCGGCGATGAGAATAATAACAGCAGTCGGCCGACTTCCGCCTTCGGCCAGGCCAATCCCTCTATTATCGATGCGCACCACGCTGCCGCAGCCGCAGCCGCCGCCGCTGGACTCCCGGTAGATCAGGCCTCGACCTCCCAGCAGAATCCGAATATGCTCTCCGTGGTTCAAGTGATACCCTCGAGGTTACCGGATGGTCAGGTGGTCTTCCTGCTGCCTAGTCATTACGTGCAGTTAGCAGCGGCTGCTGCTGCCAACGGCATTAGTATCGGACCCAACCCCCCCACCACCATTTGGGCAGCGACCAACATGTCCCTACTGAAGGCTACGGACAAGTTGGTGAAGAGGCCGCATGAGGATGTCCAAGAATGGCAAGAGGCTGCCGCTAGTGCTGCTGGCGGTGGTGTGCTGAAGAGCAGTAAACTCTTGCGAATGGAACACCCTGAGCAACCGCTCGACTTCACCACCAGCTCCAAGAAGTTGAAGACCAGCGCTCTGAGAAGCTCTGTTCACGGCTTCCCGTCTTCGGAACATCTCCAGCAGCAGCAGGTGCAATCGCAGCAGCAATCGCTTTTGCGCTTGAACAGTGATAGCTCGACCGGGCCGGATGAGAGGCCTTTGAGCCGTGGACCGGTCGAAATGGCCACGGATATGCGCTCACCATCGCCTGCTCCCATGTCCGCGACCTCGATCCCACCTACCCAGCAGCCTGTCTCATCCCCTCTCGGCCAGCAACCCGTCAAAGACGAGGAGGGAATGTGGAGACCCTGGTAAAACAGTCAGCCATCCCTCACTACTGACCTAAGCCTAAGCTGTACAGTACAGCTACTAGTACAGTGCTCTTTACTCGGGCCCGGAGTAGGACGGCACCCACCCATTCTTCCACTGCTCCAAGCTCCAGTCGGCTCCTACAGTGTATATAAATGATTCGGTGGACAAAACGTGCAGGGACAGAATCGAGTGACCTGGCATTATCACCGAGCAGTTAGCCGACTACGATATCTCTTGAATAGCGCGCTGGCACGCGAGAATCGAAGAGGCGAAGATCGAAGACCTTGGGCGCGAGATTGATCCTACATGAGACCCCGTCTCTAGTCACAGTGATGGGAAGTAATGACCCAGAACTTTCGGGTAGGTCCCAGAAGCAGGCCACCAAGAAGCTTGAAACGCTTAGAAGTATATCACTGAACGATTGCAAATGCAAGCGCCAGTGGGCAGTGTTTGGCGCGCTTCTCTCCTTTCTAGGCTGTCACGTTCCATGATATTAAGGCCCGATTGAGATTGCCGCTATTCGCCGCGATGTATAAATTTATTTTGATGTTATCTAGGTCTATGTGCGTACTAAAAGTGAGTGTGGGCGAAACGAGCGCGATCGAGCCAGCTGACCGGACTCCCGCTCAGCCCAGCGACCTGTTATGATTGTGATATATACATTGTGAAACAGAGTGTTACCTGTGTCCGAGAGAATGCTCGTGAATGAACTGTTTCTGTTTCACTTACTACTTACTGGCACTCTCTAGCCACCGGTTAATCTGGGATACGATCTCCTTACTCAGTGTACTTAGACTGCCGTCAATATAGACGCATGTATTAAAATCGCAACAACCCCTGACCCTTATTCTTGCACCCCATCACCAACCCATTCCCCTACTTCCCACAGTTATTAGTCAGCACAGAGGGATAAGGAAAAACCCTGGTGCGCTTTGGCTAATTACTAAAAGAGGCATTAATCTAATTTCTAATTGACGTTAAACTTCGTCCACGGTAAAAGCGTGTCGAACCGATTTTCGGATGGTCTGTGTCGACCACACTGCCACCTAGTTGCCCTCGCGTGCGAGTGTTCTCCCACTCTTAATACTGATAGTCAGTAGATTCCATATACTCGATCTCTGTGAATATTTCGAATAGTCGTTTTACTTTACATGGCAAAATGCGGGTTCGTATTTTCCTAAGCCGTTCAGATTTACTACGGAGCGTCAAACGGTGCTCTTAGCGTAGACGAAGTTTACTTGCCAGTTACTCGGAGGTGGGTCTGAGGATGTACACTTTATTGAGTCTGAGGGTCGAACGGAACTAATACATTACAGGTAGCAAAAAAGGATTGAGGCCGCTAGTCTCCTTCGAAATTAATTCACTTCGTTTGCCCTTCTTCTTGCTTGTGAGCTATGTGTGTGTGTCTCTCTCTCTTTTTCTGTGTGTATGTATGTGTGTCTTTTCCTTTTCGGCTACACTCCGCAAAAAGGCGCTGCAAAAGGCAAGCCGGAGTGCCTCGCATTGTCCAGCCTGGGCCGGGGAAAAGCTGCTCGACTTTCTCTCTCACTAAATAAGCGCTCGGGCTGTCGTAAGATCGGAAAAGAGGGGAGGTCTCGCTAGATACGTATGAGTATCGGATTTATTAAATATCTCATAAATAGGACACGATATTCGTAAATACAATACGGTTGTGCATTGCAGTTTCATAGAAAACTTCGTCATTTTGATACCTCGTGGCGCCTTTAAGTAACGAACCGTGGTGTTTCACTGTCCCGCGCTCCACGAGAGACGAAAAGGGCAGATCAGTAGAATCGGTTCTAGCAATCTTTCCCACTCGTCTTCGGCCAGGCACTGACAGACAATTTTTGATCGCGCGACTGAATCTTATGCGAGTAATGGCGCAATTAAATAGTCGTATGCCAGCGCTCCCCCATAAGATTCCATGGTGGTAACTCGTGGAACTTAGTCGCGCTATCAAGAATTGCATGGCAGCGCCTCTAACCTTATTCTCCGCCCGCCCCCCTCTCCTCAACACCACCGAGCCAGTGTATTTCTCGGCATTTTTTTCGTGTTTTTTTTTGCAGTCTCGCAATCAAATTTGCAAGTAGTGTCTCTTATTATCGTTCCTTGTACTTGTCGACCACTACGTCAACGTGAAATCGGCATTGCTGCAACTCGCGAAAACAGAGTGCGGAGAATTCAGTGCTCTACGCCTAACACCGGCTGGCTCTTTCTACTTATCAGCTGTTCGTTCGTTCGTTTGTTCGCACGTTCCATTGGTAGACTTTTCTGGTCTGCTTTCGGTTGGTCGCCCGATCTCTAAGTCTGGGTTTGCGTTAGTCATGCGAGGTGATCGAATTAGGTAAGTTTGTCTGATATTTATAAGTTTTTATGAACAGCTGAGTTTGGACGTTTCATTTTGATGCACGCCAGTGGAATTGAATTGTGTTGATCGGTTTACGTGACTAATGCAAACCCAGTTTGAAGGGCCTCGTTCACGTTGGAATCTGTATCGATACGGGTATCGTTGCAAATCGTGGTACATGTGTCTGAGAATCGTATCGAATATCGAGCATGACATCCGAGGTGGAATAATCAGTTCAGTTTAAAATCTTATAATGAAATAAGTATAATCAGTGGAATTTAATTAAGTTTGTTTGACAAACATGTTAAGATTTGCATCGCGATACTTATATTTTGCGATATGTATCGATATAAATCACATCGTGCATGGCACCCTTAAATGTGGTTTAGAGCGCATCCGTGTTGGCCGCTCATTCGCATCAAGCGCCAATAAGCCATGCTTACACCTCTAATCTTGCCAATCAACGTGAAGTCATTTCTTGCGGTCAGCGAAAGCGAGATCATCGTTTCTTCAATAGTTAGTACTTAATTTCTCACCTCAGCACAAATTCGAACAACTTACCTTTCAGCACTTATGAACCAAATCGATAATTACAAGCGCTTGCAAGTGTGAGCGTTTATGGCGATGTAAGCGTCCAACTCGAATACACTCTAATGCTCGATTCACACATATCTGGCAAATAGCGTTCTATCTTTAGGTACACGCATTTAGACGTGTGTACAATACTAGTATTTATCGACACGTTCACGATACATTCACCGGTATGTGTGAATGGGCCTCGAGTGTTGTTTACGTTCGGCCTTAGGTCCGCGTTGGTTGGTAGCCGAATATTGGCAAGCATAGGTAGTGTATACGTACGGGATGAATCGCGCGCAGTTCGCTACTCATTTTTCAGACTCGCTAAGCCGCTGCTCATGAATCATGGACTGGCGATAATACGCTTAGCGATGGCAGTGAACGGGACGGTCACCCGCCCTATCCTTCTAGTATAGTTCTCCCTTCCTTAACTCTTGCTCACACTCTCGCATTTGCTCTCTCTTTCGCTCTCTCCCTAAGAAAGTCTCGCCTTCACTCTCATTCACTCATCTTTATCAGTCACTCTCTCTCATATACTCTCGCTCGCTTTCTCTCTATTTCTCCCTTTCTCTCTGTCAAGCTTAAGCTCAAGCTCACTCAAGTCGTGCATGGGCTGGCCTGGCGACGAGTGCTCGCGCGCACTTGGTACTCGTGCCTCTTCACAGCTTCTTGTACCAGAAGAGATAGTGCTCGCCCTCGCTGATCTGCAGGTCGTCGACGCCTGAAAGAAATTCGAGTGTTTATTGGATGATAAGTCTGAGGAGGAAGTGGGTGATTCGTCCACAATCAACCTCCGACTATACCGTCGATGAATTATTCACGTTAGAACCCAGTTTTGTTATAATTTTAACAACTTTTGCACTCTATGTATATTTTTCTGTGAAAGTTCGATCTTTTCTGAATAATATGCCGTTTTCCGTTTGCCGATATCCCTCTTAATTGCGGAGTTATAATTTTTTAAGAAAAGCTAGTTCGAAAAGCCCATGAAAACGTTAGGACCCAAGCGGAGGTTGATTTTGTGATTAGTCTGATATTTAAGGTCATTTTTCATATTTATTAGCGGACCTCCCGGTGCGACTAGCTGGTTGCCCGGCGGTGAGGATGGCTCCGGGTTCGTAGGCAGACGGTAGAGAAGCCAGTAGTGATAGGACATGGGCTCCTCCTTGTAACCAGCCAGAGTGTGGACATAGTGACCATTCGGCCACTCGGAGGCGACGAATTGGAAGTGAGGCGACATTTCTGCCGCCAAGACCATCACAGTATAGAAGGTTTCATTCTTAGGCGCTGTCACTGTCAAGTTGTGCGTCTCGTTGACATTGCTGCCTACCCAGAGGGTGTAGGAGACATTCACGAAGACAGGTGCACTGGTCGTTGTTATTGGGGCCTCGGTAGTGCTGGCATTAGCGCTGCTGGTTGGCGAGGTCGGCGACGATGCCGACGCCGACGACTCGCTCCTATTCTCGGGTGTTACCCGCTCCGTCTCTGCAACTGTGGTCGGTAATACAGGATATGTGGTATGGATCCGCAATTCTAACGTCTAAGGCTGAGTTTACATTGAGAGATTACAATCCACTTAAGAGATCACAAGCATTCTGAGAGATTTTGTCTGAACCCTCGGGTTGTCCCTCAGGTTGTACATTAACCTTTCGCGGTCCACTTAATTTTGTCTAGCACCTGTTTAAGTCCTCTTTAATTTCAAAGGTAATGTAGTATATCTGATCTAAAGTACTAGGATTTGGGAGGAGTCCACAAAGGTCCTTAAAAGGTTAATAAATATCATTCTTGAGATTCTAACTCTGAAATGGACACATAGCATTAGGAGGGGTTCGTCGACATCTAACTCAAGTATCAACGCTTAGCTCAAAGGTCTCCGATAACTTTACCATTGATGGTAGTGGTAAGCCTGGGCGGAGAACTATCTGCAAGACCCTGTCCGCAGTCAAGAGATCTAATGCTAGCCAATCCACGTGGAGAGACTCCGAGAAGAGCCTCGGCTGTCGCTCGAACGTCCCCAGCGAAAGAACCGTCTGCTTCCTGCTGACTCGTCAGCCAGCCAAGGGCAGCCGATCTGTTCCAGTTATCGGCGGGTTCGTTGACCGCCTCCTCGAGAGCTTGCATCACCAAAGCTGTGGTGCGAAGGTCCCCGAAACTGCCGTCGCGGCGCTGTTGCTGGGCCAAACCCAGCGAAGGCTTGCGCACGAAGTGGTGAAGGTTACGGTGTCGGTGGTCTTGAACGATGCATTTTAATGCCAGGATCACCATCGCCACAGTATCTGCAATTCATTGAATTCATTCAATTTCTGTTTCCATCATTTAGGGGAAACTGCGGGGTAAGTGGATAAAGGCTAATTTCATAGTTCTACGCTAGATAGCGTCATACAATGGCGTTTTGGCGCGAAAGAGATTTCTTTCTGACGCCATGTCACTTTTATTTATACATATATTTGCAGTATCTACTATTAACTTTTCTAATTGAAGTCGTATTATTTTATGGAATAACAAAGTAAATAACAACTATCGTCCTACTTTCATGTTTCCTTTTTTTATATTTTATATTATTTATTGATATATAATTATTTAAGAAATGCAATCCCAACGAAACTAGTTCACGATTGTAATATTTTACTACTTTCTCACACAATCGAATGCATTAGAAATGCTTGTAACTTCGACTTACCAACATTGTGATCTTGAGCAGCATTGGCAATGTCAAGAAGACGGCGTATCTGTCTCTTGCGTACGTGAGCCTGTGCGCTGCAGGCTGCCAAAGTGGTCAATGCGAACTCGTAATCTGTCGGAGGTTCGTGATGTTGCAATGTGCCGATCAAGTCGTGGCCGTGGAACTGCCTTGGATCCGAGCACATCGCATTCAGTGCGAGGGTGTATCTGGCCAGGGATGGGGAGAACCCAAGTTCTCTGTGCCTGTTTAACAATCTCCATTAATGTTTGTTTTCATCTATTTCTGATATTTTATGTTAGTAAATAGTTTGTATTTATCAAACCATTTTCTATGTCATTTGTGGTGATATTTGTGTATCAATTTATATTTATATTAATCTAAAGAATGTTTTTTATGTAACGGATTATCTCTGAAATAACCTAATCAATTTTGGCGAAATTTTCAAAGTCGTATGCCTGTCCAATAACCTATTACGACTTTTAAACAAAATGATTTTGCCACGATGTATTGAATTAAATGCTTATTACTATAATTGATATTTTATTTATTCCGAAAATGTGGTATTTCTTACTATATCAGGCTTAACTATTTTAACAAGTATTATACTTTTCATTATTTGCATAGTAAATAATAAATTTAAGTAATAATACAGATTTTAAAAAAAGGGGAAAGAATTAATAAAATATTGCATTAAATATTACAATAAAAGTCGCGCAAAATTATAGAAAATACAAATCTTCAAAAAACGATGTACATTTTGTACCATTAATTTTAACTATTTGTTAAATCTAGTGTTAATTGCAGATTCACCCAAGTAATGCTCCGCCGGTAATAAACATTTACCTCCAAAGCAAGAGAACTATCTCCAATTCCATTTGCTTGCTGCTAAGCTGCAATTCCAAAGGCGCTGCGGGTGCGATGTTGTCATCTCGTGAGAGATTCCCTAGTCGCAGGACCAAGACCACTCGGTGGGTGTCGTTGCCCCATGCAGCATCCTTGTCGCGCTGGCTCCAGAGCCAAGCAGTCGCCCTCTCCAGGATAATCTCAGCCTCGCTCTCCGCAGCTGTGCTCCCTTTCTTGTTGGCCGCTGTCAATCACACAAGGAATCCCATCATTTCCGCATATTCCCGGCTTTTTTGTCTTTGTATTCTGCTCCCTTTGAACGCCTTTCGGATGGTCGACTGTTTTTCAGTTCAGTTTAAACTAGGTGTATTATTTTAATGATGAATGTGCCGTGTTAGGTTATGAGAACGGTCTTAAGAGAAATTCCGCTCAATTTTGGAGTTTCTTTGATCTTGTCGACAGAGCTTTTAGTATGTTCATACAGGATTATGAGTTCATATTAGAATAAAACAATTTCCTCGCATTTATTGGTGTCGAATATTTAAAAAATATTAGTGAGATTTTAACCCTCGGCACTCCTAATTCTTTTTCAATTTTTTCCCCAGTAACTCTATTATTTTAAGTGGTTTACTCGAAATGTATTTCAAAAGATAATTGGTTGATTGGAATTAATTTAAATAATTGTTTTACTAATTATGTTGAAAATACGATCGGCACTTCACTGAAATTTGATATCCGTGGAATTTCTCTCGATTGAACTCGACATAGTTTTAAATGTTTTCATTGAAATTGACTTCGAAAGGTAGTTGATTGATTAAGAACCAATTTAAATAATTGTTTTTACTGATTTTACTGATACTTTTGCACATGCCAATAAAATTATTGTCGAAAAGGGTTAATCTGTTCTACCATTGGTTCGACATTTAGTTTAGTATGGAGTTTGAAAATGTGTATTACTTATTGGCGATTTTTAATAATTCTACATTTGTTACTTACTCTCAGCATGGACGTAGACCGAGAGAACTCCTAGGAGAAGGATCACGATTGCTCTGTTTGCTCTGCCCCACATTCTTTCAAGATATGCCTTCTTTTTGCTTCAATAAGTCCTGAAAATTTAAGGATTCTCCATTTATTAAACCTAACACTGTCATACAAGTAATGAGAAACAATTAAAAATGCTATTTTACAAGTGAAAGTTGTTCCATTTGTTATAAAAACAGGAGAATAATTTTACTTGTACCTCCTGTTATTGCTGTGGATATTTGAATAATTTCGGATATGATAAACTTTGATATTAAAACTACTCAAAATGAAGTTGTATTTGCTTTTAATGAAAGAAGAAAATTACTTATTTTTGACAGAACACTCTATTTGAAGAACAAGTTAATATTTATATATATTTTTACATTAATTCAACCGGAATAAGAAATAAGACTATTATTCCACAAAGTAAATCATGCAAATATTCGTTTTACTAAGAGAACATAAGTATAAAGAAAATATATATGTGGTTTATCTTTCGGTAATTCATAGTTCGATCATTTCTCGAAGACAAATAATAATATTATGCTTTGCGTATGAAGTAGTTTCTAAAAATTGTATATATTATTCCGGGCTATTCTAATACTGACAAAATCCTACAAGTTTATAAGAAACGCAATTTTGAAATACGATTATCATCAAGAAAATGACACCTTTCGGTACATTTAAGTATATAACAAAAATCTTCCACAAAAGAACGTAAAAAGAGAAAATTGACGTATACAATGAAGCATTTGTATATGAAAATGTTCTATAAGTGAGTAATAAGCACAAACAAACGATAAACAAATATAGTTGAAGAAAATTATAATTAGTATATCAAAGAATTATTTTTATGTTGTAAGAAAAGCAAGTGATTTATTAAGCGTATGCTCAATTTCGTGAATAACTGTACATAATAATAATAAAACAAAACCGAAGTTATGATTACCAACTATTATTCAATAATTGTTTACTCGAAAACAATGAAAGAATTGTTTCAGGAGACCATGCACAAATAGTCCTTCTTTATTTTAAATTTTGTCAAATCTATTACTAATTTCAATTTGTTTTTCCATTACAATTAATGTGAAGAAAAAAAAATGCTTTACTTTATTTTCTGACAAAAATTCATTGATTTATCAAGCCTATGCTGAACTTCGCGAGTAACTATAGTTCCATTCGTGGTGTGGTAGAATCGCGTCTCTCATGCGGCGCGGCAGCCCTTGGCGTCTCTTGGCGTCCAGTGGCGCGTCGCGACGCGTCGGTCCCTTTGAAGAAGAGAGCTTGCAACGCGATATTGCGCCGCTTGGGATCGATATCGTGGCGCCTGTCGCTTTTCGAGCTGCCGTGCCGCGTCTATATCGCCGCACACATCCACTCTGCCTATGAACAGCCCTTTTCCACCCTTAAGCCAGCTTCACACTGCAGCAACAGCAGTCGAAGAGCACTTTTTCTTCAATATTTTGTTACTATTCCCGCTTATATTTCGTGGCACACTGGTATTAATTTTTTAGTGAGTTTTTTGGTTGGTAACAGACATATTAAATAGTTTTGTCGAGGAATTTTAAATTGAGAAAAAATTCATTTAAAAGCTTTTCGGTGTTCCCTCATTTATTTCTTCATTTATTTATCATTATACTTTCCTCGAAATCGAATACCATAAATCTACTTTCACTCGAATTTTCTATTATCCAAACATTCTTTTAAATTATTTTACATCTCTCCCACGAAAACTAACAAAAATAATACCAGAGAACAATGAAAGAGGTGTTCAAGCACATCGAATATATGATGGCGGATAATCGCCGGACTGCAGAGAGCAACATACCGTCTCGCTGCGATGGAATTGGTTGGCGGACTCGGCGGCTCTCCGGGAGACCCGTTGGATACCGCTGGTGCAGGAGAGATCGATGCTAAAACGCACAGAGATTTTTCCCTCGGAAGAATTCCAACTTGATATCAGCGAGTTCCCTGAAGTCGCAGGGAGTAATTGGCAGATTGGCTTGTCGGCTTGGAGCTGGCTTGGTCAGCGACGACGACGACGACGACGGCGACGACGACGGCGACGACGACGACGACGGTAACCACCACCACCACCACGGCGACGACGACGACGACGAGCACAGCGACGAGCACGACGACGAGTACGGCGACATGGGCGAGCGAGAAAGCGAGAAGGGGTTGGTTGCCAGTGGGCACGATGCGCCTGCCTGACTCCTCTCGTGAATGCGCAATGCAGACCGAATCCAAGAAGATCGGCGCGCTGCCCCTCGCCCAGGCCCCAATCGAAACCCTCGCGCACACATTCCTCTCCTCTCCGGACACCCTAACCACCCCAGACCTGCACGCTGATTCACTTCCCCTTCAATATCCACCCTCTCTCTCTCTTTACGCTAGATTTATGAGGGGTGGGATAGAATTGTACGGATATGTTTGTGGATATTGTACTAGTTCCCTTTTTTTTAATTTCAATCGAGTATGTGCGTTTAGTTTTATTTCCCATGGTAGATTGGTACCCAATATATTAATTATGCATATATTTGTGGTTGTTGTATTAGTTTATTTATTCGTTGTAATTACTGTTTATTCATTTTTTTAATTAAAGCTGTCTTTAAAGACAATAATAGTAGATATAGTACATTCACAGGACTTGTATGAAAATACCTGTAGAGTGATATATTTACATTAATGTTATATCAACTTATAGACAAATTTTTTCTGTCTTCGGCCAATGCATGTCTGCACGCTGATTCACTTCCCCTTCAATATCCACCCTCTCTCTCTCTCTTTACGCTAGATTTATGAGGGGTGGGATAGAATTGTACGGATATGTTTGTGGATATTGTACTAGTTCCCTTTTTTTTAATTTCAATCGAGTATGTGCGTTTAGTTTTATTTCCCATGGTAGATTGGTACCCAGTGGAGCTAGATATTTATTTTATTAAAACTATTAGTTTCTTTTGGAACTAATGAGAATAAATATATATTGGTACTGTGTTAATTACGCAGTGTATATATTTGTGGTTGTTGTATTAGTTTATTTTATTTTTCATTAAAATGCACTCCAAAGCCAGTAGGGGTATATTTGTATTTATAATTGTATATGTATTTACTAAATATGCAATGTGCCATTTGTAATTACTGTCTATTCATTTTTTTAATTGAAGCTGTCTTTAAGGACAATAATAGTAGATATAGTAAAGGGTGAGTCACTTGCCTTTTAATCATCCCCTTCACACTTAAGTTCCAATTATTTCCATTATTGGTACAATTTGATATTATAAATAAATGTCAGTGCGTGGAAAAGACTCGGTAAATACTCCTTTATATTAAAATTACTCAACACCGTATAATTATACCATTTTCAACGGCCTATATTCATCATTGGCGATTCAAAGGCAAGTGAATCACCCTGTACATTCACAGCACCTATATGAAAATACCTGTAGAGTGATATATTTACATTAATGTTATATCAACTTATAGACAAATTTTTTCTGTCTTCGGCCAATGCATGTCTGCACGCTGATTCACTTCGCCTTAAATCACAACCCTCTCTCTCTTTACACTAGATTTATAAGGGGTGGGATTAAATTATGTGGGTGTAGGTGTACCATTCGTGGTTATTATATTAGTTTTTTTTTAATTATATTAAGACTCTCCATGGAACCCGTGGGGGTAGATATAAATTAATATATTTATATTGGTTCATCTACCAAATTAATTAGGATATGTTTGTAATGTATCATTTCCAGTTAGCGCCTGTTTTTTTTTAAATTAACGTTTTCTTCAGGAAAAATGACAGTAGGTATACCTATATTAATATGTTTACTATTCTCTATTCTTTTCTTTTTTTATTAAAACCTGTTCGTTCGCCAATGCATCCTTACACTACCCCTTGAACCACCGCTCTTGGTAGGGTAGATTTATACTGGGTGGGATAGAATTATGTGGGTGTAGATATACATTCTGCGGTTATTGTAATAGTTTTTTCATAATTTTATTGAAGCTCCCTCTAGAGCTGGTGGGGGTAGACAACTTTCTTTGATACAAACAATATACATTAATACTGTAATACTGATTTGCGGCGACTACATTATTTTTCTTATTTTATTAAAGCTATTATTGTTTTTTCGTACCAATAAGAATAGATCTACATTGATATATTTACATTGGTACTATGTTAACTTATAAACGTGCTATATTATTTCCAGTCACTGTCTATTTTATTAGTTTATTAACACTAGTTTCTTTTCGAACCAATAGGAGTAAATATATATATATATCGATATATCTACATTAGTATTATATTCATTTATAGACATATTCTTCCTGTCCTCGCCCAATGCTTACATACATGGTGATTCACTCGCCTCTGAATCACCACTCTCTGCAGGGTAGTTTTATATGGGGTGGAATTGAATTATACGGGTGTGGGTATAGATTTTGTGGTTATTGCATTAGTTTTTTTCTATTTTATTAAAGCCCTCCTTAGAAACAATGACAGAGGATAAACATTTATATGTTTGCATAGGTACTATATTAATTATACAATGTATTATTTTTGGCGAGTCTCTGCTTTTTTTTGTTTTAATAAAACTAAGAGCTTTTTGTAGGGCTAATGACTATACAGTCGTGGACAAAAGTAAGTGGATAAATAGTAGGAATAGTTGCGACAAAAATTTACTTGAATAATATTATTGTTATACACATAATTTTTTGTTGTTTCTTTTTTTATTTTACATAAATTTGCGATCAGCTTTCAAATACATTAATAAATATTACATGGAGAACTTTATTAATATAGTATGCCAGCAACACCAAGCAATAATTATGAATTATTTGTTATTTAAAATAATGATTGTCTGTATTACGTGTGCAATAATGTATCCACTTATTTTTCCCCCCGCATAATTAGCGGACTTATTTACTAAACATACTTTGCGTATACACCTCTGTAATGAATAATTATAATTATTTACTAATAAATCTATGTAGAGCAAAAAGATACATAAAAAATAAAATTTTAGTTTATAACAATAATATTATTGTCCGAATACTTTCATCACAACCATTTCTACTAATTGTCCACTTACTTTTCTCCCCGACTGTATATATTGATATATTTACATTGATGTTATGTTAATTTATAGACATGCTCTTCCTGTCCTCGCCCAATACTTACATGCAGGGTGATTCACTTCGCCTTGAATCACCCTTGAATCACCAGACACGGATTCACACTGCTCTAGGGTGGATTTATGAGGGGTAGGATAACATTATATATGTGTGGACGTACCATTTGTGGTTAGTCTCTTATTCTTTTTATTTTATTAAAGCTCTCTTTAGATCCAATGGGATTAGATATACATTAATATATTTACATTGATATGATATTAATTATGTATTATTTTTAGCGACAGTCAACTTTTTATACAAAAGTATTAAAGTATTAAAAATATTAACACTAAACGTACCTGCACTTTATAATCACTATACGAAGTATTGGCACACCCAGTATGTTTAGAATAAATTTGTTTAAAAAAGAAAACTATCTCCTCAAACTGAATTTATTTTCTCTTAAGAAAATCACTTTCTTATTCTAATGTATTTCGAAAATGTGGGTCTATTTAAGAAGATTTTTCATCTTTAAAATAATTGTTTCCAAAAATACTGTATGTACGAATACTTTTTTTGGTCCACTGTATATATTGATACATTGACATTGGTAAATGCAAGGTGATTCACTTCCCCTTTTCCTTGGAATCGCCACTCTCGGATACACGCTGTTAGGGTGGATTTACCATTTATGGCTACTGTTTTATTTGTTTCATTTTATTGGACCATAAACTCCGTCTGCTTCTAATAGAAGCAAATACATGTGTTGGTACTTTATTAACTTACGAATATATGTGATTTACCATTTGTGGCTGTTGTCTTTTAAGAATTAACAAAACAGTTGTCATTCTAATTAAAGAATCTGCGAAAACGTGGCTTATGTTGGCACTATTGCGTGTTACTTTTACTATTTTAGTAGATTGATTAATGCAAGAATCTCATGTGGAAACATTTTTCAATTTGTAATGTTTTAATTTTATGAATATTTTAAACTACTACAGCAACTTATTATTATCAGTGTTTTACTTAAAACGTATGCGCTTCAAAAGAAAGTTAATTCATAGGAATAAATTAAAATAATTTTTTACTAATTATATTAAAAATGGCATTGGAACTTTGCTGAGATATAATATTAAGTGGGAAGTCTCCCGATCAAACTCAACGTAAGTGTACTCGTCAACGAAATTGATGTCGAGTAACACTTCACAAAGGAGTTCTAAAGGTTAATGTTTCTATTACCAGGGACAAGGGTTGCAGAGTGTCCAACAACTCAATAGTATCATAGATAAAATACCACTAATACAAAACAGTCATGAACAATCATCAACAAACATTCCCCATCTTTCTCGAACGAGGTCACAATTTAATATCATGAAGTAGGGTGAGTTAACTTGTTGACAAGTTGCGCAGGAGAACATTTTAACCCTTCTTTCCACCGTTCATCGTAAGACTCAGAATCACCATAACGAAGGGATGGAATCGAATCCTGAGGAAGTGACTGATACAAGAAATTCGGAAGACACACCTGTCCCCAACCGAGATCATCTGGAACAGTTAGATTTCCTCGCAAGCATCCTAAAATAAACGGAAAGAAAAACATGTGTTTTTAGGTTTAGGGATTGGCGAGAGTTATCTTGGAAGGACTTCGTTCGAAGGACCCGTTTCTTTCTCGGAATCTACTGGAGGAACACATTCGCCATCTTTTGGGCCCTCATCCTTGTACCAGTTATCCTTGCCTATGATCGAACGGTACTGACTAAAAATTTGTCTTAGAAAACTTATTTCTATTCTGGTTCTATCATATTGGAGTGGTACAATTATATAATGAATGCTTATATTTAATAACATTCATAGAAAATGTTTACGTGAGTGTGTATACATATGCAGGGTATAAATGATCATGTATAAGGTTAAGGACGCATAATAGCGGTCTAAGGTTGGTGCATTTTGAGGTTAGGACTGCCTGTGCTTTAAACAATGTAACAGCAGCATAAACCTAATCGCAGCCTTAGGCTTAGGCTACTGTTACACTGTTTAAAATACAGGCTGTTTCTGTTCTCGGGGAGCAGGGTCTTTAAAACGCATGTGTTAGAAATGCATAGGGTAACAGCGGCCTAACAGTAGCCTAATTGAACAGGAAGTACGATGTGCCTACGTGGTGCTGGTGATGGCCGGTTACTGGGTGACGGAGTGCATACCAATTCCGATTTCTTCACTGATCCCGGTTGTCCTCTTCCCAGTTTTGGGGGTTATGTCTACCGCGGAGACCGCCATCTGTTACATGAATGACACCATCATCGTTTTCATCGGAGGCTTGATCTTAGCCATCGCCACTGAACATTGCAACCTGCACATGAGGATCGCTTTGTTCGTCATGAAAACACTTGGCTGTAGCCATGCCAAGTTGTTGGCAGGATTGTGCACTGTCACCACCTTTATTTCCATGTGGATCGCCAATGCTGCTGCTACTGCGATGATGGTGCCGATCGTATTTGCTGTTCTTGCTGAACTGGAAAGGGTTCGTATTGTCGCTTTCACATACAGTGGCTCTTAAATTCAGCCAGGTTGGTAGTTAGCAAGTTTTCATGATTGAAACTTAGAATTTAGGGTTATGTGAACCGAGAGCCTTAGAAGAGACGGTAACATGTAAACAAATATGGCAGACTTAAATTTAAAAACGAGAGAATATTGTTCTACTAGTTTCAGTATTTAACACTAAACGTTCCACGCAAGGTCACGCACTTGTTTCTTTCATTGTTGTTAGACATAAAAATGCGTATGTATTTTTTCGAAATTCCATTTTGATAGGCCATATGAATTTCGAAGTCAATTTCAATAGGAAACAATAAGGTTCCAGTAGTGTTAGTATTTAGAACTATGTGAACGAATTTGAGAGCTACTGTGTGTCGCCAGTCAGTTTAGTGGGAACAAGCGTAGAATGTGCCCGACTGGATAAAATAGTGAATGGAGTGAAGGAGATGCCGGTATCTCGCTGTCATGTTTATCATCGTAGCAAGGTATCGGACGTGTTTTCGACTATGGCGAGCTCGATCCGGAGCATCCAGACATCGAGCCGTAAGTACTTACAAAGAGAATTTTATCCTGACTATCTTTTATAAAGGTAATTCCAAAATCCACCTTCGTTTATCACTCGACAAAAATTAAAACAAGAAAAAATAATATGTACAACGTTTATATACATGTTTATATACACACCACATTATATACACTTATTATCAGACATCTATAGACTTTTCTACTTAAAAAAAGTAGATAGTGCGATTCTGGCAACGTTTCCCCTCTCACTGACAGGGTTGCCAAGTGGGGGAAACGCTACGGCGAATCACAAGCGGCTGGGTAGGTGGCAGGCCCGGCACAGACCAATTGGAAATCGGTTTGATCACAGGAATGCTCTTACGGTGGTCGACGTTTAGATAATTACAATTATTCTACTAATTCAAAGACAAGTGACAACAATGCCGTAAATCCATCTAATTATTATCTGGCTCCATAACTGATAATTGTTTGGTGTCAAGACCAGTTTGTAATGGCAATAATCAATCTACGGCACAGTTTTCGAAAATCACAGTGAAGGGGTGTGGTGATGATAGGAACCATCTTTATTTAATCACAACATATGTAAAACTAAACACAATGAACAGCATTGGCACTCAGAGAAATGGCAGGTTAGGATTATCACTAACAATGCCATGTTGTACCGACCAATCGAAGGTTGGCTTTGGAATAGCCTTATAATCCTTGAAAAATGTACTATCTTTTAGGGTTTAAATAAACTTCCTCGTTTTCACAATCTTCCATACTCTGGTCTGTTTCTTGTCACTTCCAGCGCTCCCTTTCTTCTTTTTTAGGGAGATTAGGCCTACAAAAGTGACGAGAGCCTATTTACTGGCGGCTGCTTACGCGTCCAGCTTTGGAGGAACCGGCTCCCTGGTTGGTACACCGACCAATCTCGCCTTCAAGGGTATCTACGAGAACACTTTCCCGAAAGCCGACCCGCTCACCTTTGGCAAATGGATGTCCGGCTCTATTCCACAGATGTGTATCAATAGCTTCATCCTTTGGGTCTACCTGAGGGTAGCCTATCTCGGCTTTCTCCGACCGAGCAGCAAAGACGCTGAAATGGCCACCATTGGAGAGGAAGGCGAGAAAGTCGCCAATGAAGTAACCTCAATCATTCCTGCCGTTTTTTGATCAGTTGTTCTGAATCATCGACTAACATCGAGTAATTCAATCACGATTAGGTAATACGAACGAAACTGAAGGATTTGGGCCCGATGTCTTTCCATGAATCCGCTGTTGCTATACTTTTCACTATTTGTATATTCCTGTGGATCTTTAGGGCCCCGGGTTTCGTTGCGGGATGGGCCATTAGCGTCACTAATATGTAAGGTTTTTCTTCCGTACATAAATGTCTGTTGAGAAACTCGAATATTTTATCACCTATTGTCGCTTTAGACAATTGGGAGACTCAGTGCCAGTTCTCTTCATCTGCATCACAATGTTCTTCATCCCGAAAGAGCCTAACTTCCTTTTCTTCTTCAGCAGAGACGGTAAAAAACTTGTCTCGTCATTGCCACGTGACATTTGATATTTAAAATACCGACAGAAATCATAACCTTCTCAATATCTAATTCTAGCTTCCAAAAGGTTCCCCAGGTCCTCCGAGGGATTGATGACCTGGGAGGTGATCGAGAATAAAATGCCTTGGAGATTAATTTTTCTCCTGGGTGGTGGCTTTGCAATCTCCAAGGGCACTCGTGTTTCCGGTTTGGCGATGCGCATTGGCCAATCCTTAGCATCCCTCAAAGACCTTCATCCAATTTTGATACTCGCCATTGTCCTGTTTGCCGTTTCTATCCTCACCGAGTTCACTTCCAATGTTGGCACTGCCAACATCGTCCTTCCCGTGGTCGCACACATGGTACCACAGAACCCGAATAGGATTTGCGTCGATTTAAATGTACCAAATCGTTTACAAAAGAATAACTACTTACTTTTAGTGCGTAGCGATGCGAATCCATCCGCTCTACTTGATGGTCCCCGTGACGATTATGTGCTCGTACGCCTTTCGGATACCAGTGGCGACACCACCCAATGCGATTATCACAGTTACTGGTCACATGCCCAGTAGATGGCTCATAGTAGCAGGGTGCTTTCCGTCTCTCTATGCCTGGTTAGTCAACGTCCTGCTCTTCCCAACTTGGGGCACCTTCATCTACGACACCCGACGGTTTCCCGAATGGGCCGATGTAATGTTAAAGAATAAAGGATAGAGTGTTAGTGTGTAACGCCGTCTAGTTTTGTATCTTCAATTTAAAAAGAATAATTTTCAAATAAACAATGCTTGAACAACAATGGGAACCACAACTTCTGTTTTATCAAAAAGACGACCACCAACGTCTCCTGATTTTTATGCGATTCCTGTAAATAGCTTCTTTCTAGAGCAATCTAGAGCGGTCGAACCCCTCGAATTCAATGTCGATGACAATTTCAATGTCAAAAGTGATCGCGCATCATGTTTTAAAATGTATTTTGATAGAGCGTAAACACTGAAATTAGACAGTCATTACGAAAAGTCCAGAGTCTTATTATCATATCTATATTGCGGAATGCGATACACGTGTTGCGTGGAGCGTCCAATAATTAGACTAACCGGTCAAATCGGACTTTGGTGTACAATCATCAAAAAGCACTCCCATAATATTTTAAAAGGCCGACGACTATATAGTTACCAGTAAAGTCCAGTAGAGGAATTATCTAGCTTGTTCATCCATTAGTTATTAAAAAGTGCACTTATTAGTAATCACGCAGTTCAGGAAACTGCCATACGAGCCGAAAAGGATACAGCTGATATTTTGGCGGGACACCTCCATTAGTGTTTTTGTAATGGTAGAGTTCCTAAGATATATTTTCTACCTCGAAAGATAGTACATTCCCATAAACATTTCATGGCAATGTACTTAGAGTCCAAACAAGGGACTAAGTCTTAGACCCATCAACGCTCCTCCATGGTTGCGAATCATCGGGTATGATGGAAGAAGTGACGTACAAACAAAGGATAATAGGTCCGATTGTTTAATAAAGACGCTTGATTTATTTATCACAGAAATATACAAAAATTCGTGATATAGACCCACTAATACATTATGTGTCACGCACTCTTTGAGTGAAGGAAGGAAATCCTTGACTTTGAAAGGATGAACTGAACCCCTCACTCGTTCTGTAGATGTGGTACAGGGTGAGTTCAGGGTGAGTACTGACAAAGTATACTTCGGCCTATAACGGATAGACGCGTAGTACTCTCTTTGTGCGTGGTTTGGCACCTATCACACACCCTATATGTATATATAAACACATAGAAAGATCGTTCTTTCTTCTCTTTCAATTGTTTCCTTCCTTTTTAATTAATACTCATCGCTTGAAGTTGCTCCACAATATAACCGCCACAACCCGTTTTACGTCAAACCGGAAAGAGTCAAATGAAATTGGAAGCGCGTGAAAAATGGAAACACCGAAGACTGAAACGCCGACAACTAATCAAGCTGCCGGCAGGGATCCAAGGGTTGAAGGAGCGGAAGGAAGAAGAAACTACCGTTATTGCTTAGAGATGACAACACGATTCATCGTCACTTATTGGAAGATAATCACCGCGATATTATGGCCACTGTTCCTCCTACCATTGGTCTTATTGTATAATGAGACGGTAACTAATTATATCTGAGTATCGTCGAATCACTTGGGACGCTTTAGAAATAATTGTTTTCACTACGGTTTCAACTACTTGGCATTGAAACTTTACTGATGTCTGTTGATTTGGCCTCAAAGGAAGTACGATGTGCCTTTGTTGTCCTGATCATGGGCGGCTACTGGATCCTCGAGTCCTTCCCGATGGCGGTGACATCCTTGCTCCCTGTGGTCTTCTTCCCGGCGCTAGGCATCCTCGACAGTGCGGCCACTTGCGCCTGCTACATGAACGACACTATTATGGTCTTCATCGGAGGATTAATCCTCGCCATCGCTGTCGAGCATAGTAACCTTCATCTGAGGATCGCTCTGGGTGTCATGCGTGCAACTGGTTGCAGCCATGCCAAGTTACTAGGTGGCCTATGCGTTGTTACCACCTTTGTATCGATGTGGGTCTCCAATACAGCGGCCACGGCTATGATGACCCCAATCATCTTCGCCGTTCTTCAGGAACTCGAGAAGGTACATCGTAACCTTTAATGAGGTCGAGGTCCGTTGCATGTTGAGTCTCAGATTTATTAGGGGTGTTTGCAGCATTTTCCAACGATGTTCCTATTAGTGATCACGATTTCTTTTGATTTCACGATAAGCGGTACACCTACAACAAGTTGTGATAGAACAAAGGGGTGGAACACAGAATACTATGCACAACATGCAGCCGGTCTAGTTACCATTTAGAGTTTGGATGTTATTTTCTACGTATATCTCTCTAGGCAGGATATGGCATCGTTTTCGAGAAGATCCCGGACCCCGACGACCCCCAACTACCCCCGTATGTATACCAGCCACGCGATCTCTCAACTGAAATTCTTACGCGAAGATTGCCGAGAAGTGAAGCGAAGATCCTATGACGTGTGTCGTTGGACTTTTCAGCTTGGAAATGCCGTCAACGCTGACAAGGGCCTACTTATTTGCAGCCGCATATTGCGCAACGTTCGGGGGTACAGGAACGTTAGTGGGCACCGGGACTAATCTCACTTTTAAGGGGATTTACGAAAGTACCTTTCCTGAATCCGAGGGGATCAGTTTCACAGAGTGGATGGTGGCATCCTTCCCTCAAATGGTCGTCAATTCTTTCCTCACATGGCTTTACATACTCGTTTTCTTCCTTGGCTTCCTCAGGCCTAATAGTAGAGCAGCCCAACTTGCACGAATTGATCCCGAGGGTGAAGCTGTCGTTGGTCAAGTAAGGCACAAGAAGAAACTACTAGCTAGAATTTAGTCTCGACTTGATACGGTGAATGTAACACCTTTTCTAGGTCATACGGGAACGATACTCTGGTTTAGGTCCGATTACCTTCCACGAGAAAGGTGTTGCACTTTTGTTCTCGATGTGCATCTTCCTCTGGGTCTTTAGAAAGCCTGGTTTCGTCACTGGATGGTCGGAAGTGATCACAACATTGTTAGTGCAAACAAATCCTTATCCGTTAGCAATTTCCTTATCGTTACACGCAACTTTGAAACAGAGACGTTAAGGACTCAGTGCCTGTGATATTCGCCTCGATTTTGATGTTCTTCATCCCAAAGGATCCCGCTTTTTTACACGCTTGTGATCGTGACCGTAAGTAAACTGCGCGAGTCATCAAAATGTAGAAGGACATCCCATTTATATAACTTCACTGACACTTTGTAGCAACAAAAAGACCCACCAGATCCACCGAAGGCTTGATAACTTGGAAAGTTATCGAAGGAAAAATGCCCTGGAGTCTTATGTTCCTTTTAGGAGGTGGCTTTGCCATTTCCAAAGGCACTATGGAGTCCGGTCTAGCGAAATATATTGGTGAATCGCTCGTTTCCCTACGCAACTTGCCGCCGATATTAATTCTCGTGCTACTGTCCTTCTTCGTAGGGTTTATCACTGAATTTACATCGAACGTTGGTATCGCCAACATCACCCTCCCAATAGTCGCTCAAATGGTGAGTTCAAGCGCTTGTCCTAACCGTTCCTTTACTGTCTAACTCGTTCTTTCTCATCCCATTTGCAAACAGTGCGTAGCAATGAAGATACATCCAATGTACCTGATGGTTCCGGCTACCCTAATGTGTTCCTTCTCTTTCCGCTTGCCCGTTGGAACACCCGGGAATGCCATCATCACGGTACAAGGGAAAATTCCGACGAACAAACTCATGATCGCCGGTTGCATCCCATCGATCTATTGCTTAATCGTCGAAGCCATCTTCTTTCCTAGTTGGGGCGTCTTTATCTTTGGTATACATGAGTTCCCAGCGTGGGCAACAGGAACGCCTTCTTAGATCCTACAAGTCTCTTCCTTCCTCTTTATTAAAAATGTAGAAAAATACAACGTTTTATCGTGGACCTTTGTATTGGTTTTCTCTGTGTCTGTGTTTCTCGGTGAGTGAGTGTGTCTGTGTGTGAGGAAACAAAAGTTGGTTTAAGAAGTTTAACAATTCTGGCCCTTGGCGCCTGGTGATTCGCTCTTCTTCGGACTGCTGGAATTGATCTCTTGTTGCTCCAGTCGACGATGTCTTAACATAGTTGATAAAACACCGTTGAAACTGGCTGTCTTCTTCTTGGCACTACCTCGAGGTGTACTTTCGCCGACCCTTCTCACTGGCAGTCTCGGCGATGACATTTCGTCCATGAAATCGAAGTCTGACTTTTCCTCCGGCCTGTAAATAGTAAATGCGTTAAATTATCTCTTCGCTCGAGGAACACAAAGAATCTTTCTGTTGTTTATTGTTCCCTTTTGAATTGAACCAAACATAATATATCTATTAACAAAAAGTTCCTAGTTGTATTCTTTTTGCGGGTTTATCTTTTGCGATCATGAATGCATTTCTCTTTTCTGCGAAAGCAAAATTCAATGATTGTTGGTGTGCGCACAAAGTGGCATTTAAACAAAACCAATTAAAGCTATGTCCGCACTCAATTGTAATTAAGTCAGTGACAATCATATAATTGTTACAATTAAGTGGAGATTCAGAATAGGACAACTATGTTAACAAATTGTCTACCATTAACAATTGACTAAGTCGAACACGAATACATAAGCATTTACACACAGTAAATGTAACGTACCCGTGCGAAACCAAATCCTGTGTAAGTACGTATATTTAAAACATCGTTTAAAGAAAAGATCATAACGAACTTCCAGTCAATAAACATTGGTACCGAAAAGCCATTAAAAGACTTCCGACAGGTAAACTGTTAATAAGAACAGTTACTAATTACCTATACTTAGACATATGCAATGCATGTGTTTGTTAATTGTTAGATATTAACACACTATTTACCAAATATGATTCAACTCGTCATTGACTAACTACCGGTTCAGTCGGATATGTAAACGCTGGCAATTGAAAGGTTTATTAACAGACTTCCAGTAGATAAAGCGTTAATAAACTAATGCGTTCGGTATGTCCTTACTTATACTCTTGAGATCCTAGTTCCTGCTGTCTGTTACTGGCAGGAATTGGCGAAGGACCTCTTCTGCCGGGGCATTTCCATTCCAGTTCCAGGACTTTGTTGTTAGTCTCCAAGGCTTCGATGAGGGAAATAATATCGTCGGGTTTCAACATCCATTCGCTCTAAAAATTAATGATTTAATTAATAAATATCTAAAATACGTTTACAATGAAATCGAAGTTGGTATTTCAGCCAATGACGTTACCTTCCCGTCGCATTCGTATTTCTCGTCGTCGGAGCACTCGACCGACCAATCCTCCTCGTTCCTTTCCATTTTTCGTATTCCGAGTCAGCCGAGATTCCAATAAACTCGTTCGAAAGTTCACATTGTGTTCTCCACAAGTCGAGTTTGATTATTTAAATCGATTTGAGGTTAACACAGTTTCTACCATGAAGGTTATGTTCCGTAAACCTCGAGCGGAGCTGTGGTTGCTCCGTGCGAACGACTGAAACGTCCATTTTTCGAACGGATACCGAAAAATTCTCCGATAATAAATGATAATAAATGGAGAAATCTTCCGACAGCTTAAACAAAGCTTCGGTATCGCATTGAGAACTTTTCCTATTTCCTGCGAATGCAAACCCTCGCGAAAGGAAATCTTTTTTTCTCTCACACCGACACACACATGCTAGGACTTAATATGATGTAGATCCGCATCTTTCTTATCAAACGATAACCGACACTTATAATCTTTCGTTTCGATCAATAATCGTTCATTTTAATTAATATACAAGTATAATAATCCCAATAATCTTCCTCTAACATACACGACGCTTAAAAAATCAAAAGAGATTAAACCTTCTCTTATCAAAACGATAAAAGCAACACTTGGATTAAGTTCGATGAATATTTATGTTTCAGCATAAAATCACTTTTGTTTATTAACAAATCATACAGAAAGTGATTCATCAGGAATTTAATTAAATATCAAATGGATGAAGTGTTGAAATCCCAGCTGCTACTCCTGTGTTTACTAACAAAACGGATGACTAAGGCATTGTTAGCAGTTGTAAGTTATCATAGATCTAGAGCAGCCTATCAGAGTTATTCCCCACTTCGATTCAGCAACGATGAGTGGAAATCTTTGACCGGATAGTGCTAGGTATTCGCCAGTGTTCGAGTAATCTTTGCAAAGATGAAGAGCTGTGTCTTGATTTCGCTCTTTAGTATTCTGACGTTTTACACTGTCTCTTGCGAGACAGTGGAAGCCTCCAACAGCAGCGTTCCATTGGTAGTCGTCACTTGGGATTACAAAGATGCTACTAATAAAGGTATAAACCATACTTATTGATTTTCTAAAACAATTTCCTTTTGTACAAATAAAGTGCTAAAGTAAGTAAGAGAAATATTCGCAACACAGATTTTCTAAAGTAAATTCTTGAAGATTGCACTCCAAAAAATTCTTTCTATTTCATAATATATGAAACAGGATAAAATGATTAATTATATAATTATTTGTGAAGCTTGGGACGTCTTGTACAAGGAAAAGAGATCCAGTTTGGATGCCATCGAGGAAAGTTGTAGTCTCTGCGAACAGGAACGTTGTAGGAAAACAGTGGGATACGGAGGAAGTCCTGACGAAGATGGAGAAACAACTCTGGATGCTCTGTTAATGGATGGGTACAAGAAATTCTTGTTAATTAATTCAAATAACTTAAAAGAGTAATTAAGCATGATTATTATTAAACAAACAGATCTACCATGGACGTTGGAGGAGTTGGAGGATTAAGAAGGATCAAGAGTGCGATTTCCGTTGCGAGAAGAGTCTTAGAAAACACAAAGCATTCTTTACTTGGTGGAGATTTAGCGACTAAATTCGCGATCAATATGGGATTCAAGGAAGAGTCTTTGATAACTAACGAATCTCGCACGATGAATCTTGATTGGAAGGACGAGAATTGCCAGCCAAATTTCTGGAAGGTACGCGAACTGATTCGTATAAATATTTCGGATAGTTTAATTCATATAACAAATTTATGAATTTATAAATTCTGAGAATTCTTTAATTTATCGCTTACACGGTAAAAGCAATCAGTACTAAATAAATAAATGATATATCTGCACAAACAGTGTGTATTTAATTTCAGCAAAGAACAATCAATTAGATAACGCTATTATAAACAAATGTATACGTCAATAATTTCGCAAACACAAGGATATCAGAATATTACTGAAAATTACTTTTTTGTTCGATATCTTCCAAATAAAAGAGAAATTCTGCTTTCAGAATGTGGTGCCAGATCCGACAAAGAAATGTGGTCCTTACAAAGTCAGTAATGACGAAAACAATGTGGATGATAATTTAATTGGGAGTGAAGAGAATCACGACACTATCGCAGTCATTGCCATTGACTCCAAAGGCCGAATAGCTGCTGGAACATCAACGAATGGTGCGAGAAATAAAATTCCAGGACGAATTGGTGATTCGCCGATTGCAGGAGCTGGTGCATATGCTGACCAAGCTGTAGGAGCAGCAGCTGGCACTGGCGATGGTGATATTATGATGCGTTTCCTTCCAAGGTAGTATCAGAATAAGTTTAAATAATTTAAATAATCGTATTAATCGTAGAAATCGTATTAAATCTATTGTTAAACTATATTTTATGTTCTAAGGCAAATCTGTAATTTAAATTGCATTGATATTGCCGAAAAGATAAATCATCATAGAAAATACAGCATAGCCACGAAATTCATGATTTGCTTGATATTTTTGCTGATTCTTAGTTTCTATTTTATCATATCGAAATTATACAAAGCCTAGGCAATTTCATAGATTACCTTTCAGATCCAAATATATACTTTACGTCTTTATAAATCAGTACATTTAAAAATATAAATAGTATGATAGATAAACAGATTTATTTTTACGCTTAAACATTATTTTGCCCAATAGTTTCCTAGCAGTGGAAGAAATGCGTCGCGGAGCGAGCCCGAAAGAAGCAGCGACTACGGCTATTCAAAGAATAGCTAAGCGTTATCCTAACTTCTTCGGTGCAATCATCGCCGTAAACAAAGATGGAGAGTACGGAGCCGCCTGCAATGGAATGCTTCTCTTTCCGCATTTCATTGTTAATCCAAAATTGGGAACGCCGAAAATGTTCTTTGAGAGTTGCGTTGGTACGCAGCAGTTTTGCGTTACAGGGCCTGGCGGGACATGTTAATTATATAGTTTTACAATTGTATTACTATGCATTTTATACATTCGTTATTTTGTACTAGTACGGGCAATCAGCGAGGAAACGCTTAATAAAGTTTGATGAGGCTTTCGTACAAACATACAAAGTTCTTTTGTTAAAAATACAAAAACATCATTCATAGTTTTGCATTATATATATTTTTAATGTTACTTGTTATTTTTTTGGCAATTTATACTCTATTTCTTACAATAATTTTCGATCGGCGTTTGAATTTCCCGCGTGCTAAATTTTGAATCGTGTGGTACCAGCAATTCAAGATAGTGCGTTCTTGACATCTGATTGGTTATCGGCATTCAGAATACTTCGACTGAACGCACTTCTCGATATCCGATTGGTTATGCTGATTAGTTCAACGGTCACTATTTTCGGAAGGGAAGTGTTTCTATAGTTGTGTGTCTTGATGATTTTCATACTCCGAGAGCATCTCGCATAAGTAGTATACTCTATGGTATACTGTGCGTAACTCAATTAAATTGTTAATTTAGACTGTTAAAGTATAAAAAGTTTATAAGGAAAAGTAGGATAAGTGCAACTATTTATGCACTGAGGTTGCCATGCATTTATTTCCTATGTACTTTCGAAAAATATTAAACTTTTTTTGCTCTTTCCATTAAATTTGTATTTTTAATTCTTAAAGGATTAATTTTCGTAATCACGCCATATTACTACAGTATTATCGACTGCCTTAAATAATTAAATATAATAATTAATATGATATGTTTTATATTAATACCGATAATACACAGACTTAATTGATAATATTTAATAAATCGATTGATGCTGAATAAAAAGTACTCTGTAATTCAATAAACAGTAGAGCACGTCTTTTTTACAGTTTCCTTTTGTCTCGGCTTCTGTTCTCTTGGGCTTTGGATTAAGGCGCCCCATACGACCATCCTCACAAAACGGTCAACAGTGTTCTCCACATCGGTAATGCAGACTTGATCAAATGACGCTAAACAGTAGCGCGTTTGTGGTGCTGGCATTTATTTTGTATGTACTTATTAGAACATAAAATAAATGTCAGTTGTGAAGCTGACAGGGAAAATATCGAAAATTGTTAAGTCACAAAGGTAACTTAATGTTTTTTCCATAAGTAGTAAATAATTGTTGTTATATACAAAAATATCAGACATTCCTTATTCAAGACAATTATGTAGCTTAAGCTACATAATAACAAGTACTTATTCGTTTGTTATTTTGACTGTTACAATACAAACGAAATGAATAAGGAATAGCAAAAAAGAATGTTACTGTGAACAGAGTGCGCCCTACTATAGATACATGCTCTGCACTGGATCACAAACAAACCAGAACAATTGATAAACAACTAAGATTAATTAATTTCGCTAATACAAATCTATTACTTTGAACTTACCATTGCACAGAAGAATCATGATCGGACCCTCGCGACAGAGTTAAAAATCTAAGTCTTTTTGTTACGCCATCGGTAATGACACTTTCTCTCGATCCAATATTCCCACAACAATTACAGCCACATCGGTAAATCAGATTCGACCACTCGATTCCCCATACTTGTCCGATCTATTTTGTTCCTGGTCCCTGGTGAAGCGCCGGCGTAGGACATGCGCCGGGTTGGCTTTGACGTAACAAGAGCAGAATTAGATATGCCTGGAGTTGGTGTATACATAGGGCATGCCAGAGGGATAGTGCGAGTACGAGGATCGAGAGTTAGGCTGGCCCTTACCGTCGGAGGAGCAGGAGGAGGCGGACAGGGTTGCGGGTGGGGACGAAAGGGCGGCTGGCTGACGGCAGCAGGGGGTAGAACGTCAATAGGAGAATCCTTTGTCGGTCTAGTGGGGGATTGTCCGAAAAGGGGGATGAATATGGATGTCGACGGGATCAAGAGAACTGGGAAACAGAGGCGAACAGACCAAGTCCATCCTTCTACTCCGAGCAACCCTACATTCCTTCATACTTTATTCCGGGACATCAATTTCGACCGTTTCCCACCCCCTATATTCATGGGTCCTCTCAATAACAGGTATAATTCGTTTTAGAGTAGAAGAATGTGATAAACAGAAGGGTAAGTATCGAACCACCACCAAACTCCAAGCGGGATTTCTTCTGTCAAGGGATTCAGGGGTAGTTTGTGATGCGAACTTTAATTCCTCCTTATTCTCGGTTAGGCCTGAGTTAGTTGCAGACTATCGGAGACCATTGGAGATTTCCGTTTGAAAACATCATTTCTAGAGTCGTTTGTCGGAACCCTAACTTGTCCCTGCTCCAGCATCTACTGTCCTAGTTCTGGCGTAGACACGACTTGGGACCTACTTCTACTCTATCGCATTATTTGCCCTTTGTCCTCGAAACCATTGAAATGTCGGCCCAAGTAAAAGACATCCGGGAGAGTATCGCGCCGGTCTATCATCCCGAGTGGAGTAAGCCAAGCTCCCACTCTCCCATTCCGATTCCGGTGGAGCCGTGAATGATAGTCGGCGTATTTCATAGAAACGTAGCGAAAGTAAAAAGGACCCTCAGCCGGCTCCTGTTGCGGGATCGTACGGGGTTGGTAGTCGGTGGACGGGGTGGGCGCCGACGGGAACAAGTGGGGATAACCGACCCCCTAGATTCGGGTGGCGACCAGGGGGTGTGTGGGACGCGGTGTAAGCGCGACGATTGGAGAAAGAAAGAGAAAAGAGAGGACCATGTTGTAGGAAAGAAGGCAAGGACAACGGGTGAGCGTCATGGAATCAGGTGCAAGCTGAAGGCAGAGGCAACGTCGGGAAGGGTTGAAGGCGGTCGGCCTCGCGTGTCGCACCAAAAGGTTACTCTCCACGACAGGGTGTCGAGGGTTGGCCGACAGAGAAAGGAAGCCACCACTGTGAAAGTGCGTGCGTGTGCGTGGGGGTTGTAGGGTGGCGCGTGTACGAGGTGGGGCGGAATCGGCGTACGCTCTCTCATCCAGAAGAGTCAGAGCCAACGCGTGCTGGCTGCTCCAGAGGCGTGCAAGAGGAGATCGACGATTCACTTTTCCGGCTGCGAGGTTCGGCATCTCCGTGGGCGGCAGAGAAGTGTCGAGGGGAGCCACGGGGAGGGTGCGAGGCGCAGAGGGTTGGAAGCAGCGTCGGTCGAAGCCGAGTGCGGAGGCGCTCCGGCCGCTCGAGGGTGTACGTGTGCAGAGCGAACGTACGGAGAGAGAGAGGAGCAGAGAAGCGTAGGCCGGGCGAGGGAGGAAGGCAGACAGAGTCGGCAGAGCAGCGCAGGGGGATTGAGGGGTTGATTGGACGACGAGGGAAGAATTACCGGCAGTGATCGTGGAAGCGCGGGCGAGCGAGCGACGTCGAGGCTCGCCAGCAGGACGGAAACAGGACCGTCCTGCCTCTCCTATAACGAAACATATCAGTCGTCCCACCTATCCCAGACCTACTCGCTCGGGATCCGCATCCGGAGGGAGCCTGCTTCTAGTCTGGGTGGAACTAGTGCGTCTATCACGAGAATATCACGGGTATCGTAGCACCGAGTCGAGTTGGCCTCCGTTGAGTGAGAGTGTAAGAGCCCTTACGACCCGGAGGGATGTAGAGCCGATAGCTGAGGAGATTCGAGAGCAGAAGGGACAAGAGGAACGCCGTGGGGAAGTCTGGTCGCAGACGTGCGCGAACCGCATCGACAGCCGCAGACGTTGGAGAACGGTGCGGGGGTGTTCCACCACCTGTACCTAACGAGAATCGCCCTCATTACAACTGGTGGTCTCCCTGCCAGCCAGGAGCCGATCCACCAGTCTGCCCTCACCAAGAAGGTAATCACACTTCAATGACCACGCCGTGAAGTTAACTCTGGCAGCATTTCGAGTGGCACTGTGATCCCCTCTTGGTGTCCACGGAGTTCCTTGGTCGACCCTAGAAGAGCGCCGCTCGGCCTTGCGGGATAAACAACTGAAGGTACGCCTTGAGATTCCAGAATCGAGATAGTCTTAAGGTACATTTAGACCATTCGGATCTTTTCATCCAATGTATCATTGGATGCATCTTGGATGTCTCAAACATGCAACTGGGACATCCAAGTGGCGAAAACTGCAGGAACAAGTTGAATGCAATGTTTCACACAAAGAGATGGATCGTCTCAATGGATCATTAAGGTGCTTCTACGCGATGCGAGGAAAGTAATTGAAGCGTTGGAATTGTATTGTGTTCGAGAGCTTTTATGGCAATTTCATGGTGCAGATGTCACTTGTTACTTGTATTGTGTAGGAGCTCCTTTATCCTCGTCTCTCCTCTCATCATTACGCACGTATCTTCGTACCGCGTCAGCCGATCTTATCACAAAATTCTACGAGATCTTCCAAGATAGCTGTCTCCATTTCGGCAAATTGTCCATGGGATATGAGAATACATACAAATGATAGGTTGGTTTCTTGTTTGCGCCATATTCAGGTATCCTTTTCGGCAGAAATGCCTGTTGGAAAGTGCTTTGAGAAAAGGTTACGTTACTTTTAACAGGGGCATACAAAGGGAACATGAATCTGTAGAAACTTAAGTAGAATCTTGGCAAACAATTGGTAGAAGTTTGAGTCAGTAGAATTCTGACAAACGGATCATCTTGAGTCAGTGGAATCCTGATGAAAAATCTGTACCGTCGTATGAACAGCCATTCTAACCCTGTAAGATCCTAATGAACAATCACAAGTATCCTGAGTCAATGCAATTCTGGCAACCAGTCCTGACACACAATCACAACCACTCAAAGTCAGTAGAATCCTGACATACAATCACAAGCAGTCCAAGTCAATAAAATCCTAATGAACACTCACTACCATTCTGAGTCAGTGCAACCCTGTCGTGTGCATGGTCGCTGCCATGAATGGCCGGAGCCAGGTTAATCTAATCGGCCAGGGGAAAAGTTTAACACGCGATATCGTGTTCGACTGTTGGAGCAGGTATCTCGCGTGAACTCTTAGAGCGGCGTCGGCCAGGCGCTCGAGGGTGGGAAATAATTTTTTGGCCTTTTCCGGGAACCGCGTTAAAGCAGCCGGGGCTTGTAGGTGGAGGGTGCGCCGAGATTATCACAGTTTGCGCGGTCGATCGACCAAACGTTCTGCTCCCGCACACACCGTGACACAAAGCCACGTAGAACACGACACCAGCCAACCAAAGGCAAACCCCCTCCGACAATATTGTACTCTTGCCAGGACAATAAGAGCCTGGGACACACACACACACACACACACACACACACACAGCGACCAGGTAAGCTTGCGCAAAAAGCTTCGGTGACAACTTGTCAAGGGCTCGTTTGAGCGCGAAGCGAGATAATATTGTACGCTTATCAAGGCACAAAAAAGTGGGGAGTACTTGTGTAAAGAAGACAGGAAGATAATTTGTCCGAGGATTCCCTGAATGAAAAATGGGGGGCAGTTCATTCTTTTACTGGATGCAGTAATTGGACTTTTTTTATCTGCCGAAATTTCTACACAAGCGACTGTTGATTGTAGAATTACGTTATTTTAGAGTTATATGTATTGCAGTATCAATCGTAATTGGCATTCTGGAACAATTAAAAGTGGTTCGTTATGTATCGTTCGTTTTACGTTATTTTTCGCGAATAAAGTTAAAACGTAAAAAGGAACATTTTGTTTTTACATACGAGAGAAAAGTATTAGCAATCTTTTTTTCCAAATCTCTTTGGGGTTGTATTTTATTTTGTTCGTTAATTTTTCTCTATTTAAATAAACACGCCTGTACTTTTTCTGTGCTTTATCATTACAGTCGATCTGTTGTTTCATTGAAACTGATTCATAATTCTGATATCTTGCTAGTTTGATTTAGAAATTTTATGAACACATCAGCTTGTCCCGTGTTTCTCTTAATTAATTATACACTGCATTGCGATAAGTCTCTTATCAAAATTCTCGTCTACGAGATAATTAAATTGAAACCCGAATATTCAGTTTCGTTGCCTCTCTGCTTCCTTTATTCGCCGAACAATTGCATTCAGGCTTCTTCAATTTCAAAGTGCAACATTCGAAAATCCCGGAGGTCAGTCAGACGTCAGAGTCTGTCCGGCGCAGTTTCTCTGTGTGTAGCAGTATACGTGCCAGTGGCAACATTTGATTGACAGGATCAGTTTAATGCGCCGATATTTGATGAAGAACTGGGCAGCCGAGCAGCTCTTCATCAATTCTAAGAGCATTAAGCAGGACGCGTTTCTCTCTGTATATTAATGCAGTCGAAATGCAGGGAATTTCTGACAGTCAGTCCACCGAGTGGGGGAAGGCCGGAGTGATTAAGGGCTAATTCCAAAATACGACGCTAGATAGCGCGACACACTCACAATTTAAAGATAAAAAGGTTTTTCCATCGATGCAATTTCATTTTTACCAGATTGTTTTGAGAAAAAATTTTGTCGTAAGAAATTAATTCTATTTTTGTAGTACTTTCTATTATTCTAGCAAGCTGAGTATGTAATTTTATATTTATCGTATTATCTATTATTAGCTTCTCCAATTCTGTGCTGGATGAAAGTTTTCTTGTATCATTAATTTAAATCACTGATTCAGCAAAATAAAGTACTTGTAATAGAATTGAAGTAATAAGTAAGAAGAAATGTATTATTATAGATTGTTTTCCAATTGAAAGTTCATAAAAATTGTAGTTCTTACTCGAACAATAAATTAATAACTTCCGTTTCAATTTCAATACCTCGTATTTTTTATATTAACACATAATTACTTAAATAAATAGTACATAAATAGTACAAGTGTACTACTTCTCTTTAAGTCTTAAAGAGCAAAACCCTTAAAGTCCAAGGCTTCTTCTCGTCCCTGAGAAATAGAATCAGAATCTACTTTCCAACCAACAATAAACTTCTGTTCCTCGAATCGAATCCACAACACACTTTACACATAACCTAACTTTCTCGATCTTATTGATAGTTGGAGTGTGGCTATTTCAAAGTACTCGCTCCAGTTTTGCCGCATTAATACATTATTTTTCGAGTAGGTCTCCGTCGACTTCCATCGACAGCGCTTAATTAATTCTTGACGAAATTCTCCTTGGTAGAAAGCTCTTCCACTCTCTCTCTCTTTCTCTCTCTCCTTACTATTCTTAATTAACTCGGCGTTCTCAAGGAGTTTCTTTCGACTCGTTCTCCACGCTCGTCTCCCAGTGTCACTCATTTGGAACGGGCCTTGCTCGATTTTTCTGGCCGCTCGATTAACGAACTGGAAAATTGTCCGCGAGATCTCACCCTCTCTGGGACACCCGCTTCTTCATCTCCCTTTTCTTGGTTTTCAGGGGGCGAACTATGATTACGGGTAGTTTTCTGTTTGTCATAATTTCATCGTCTCATTGGAGGTTAACATTAGAATTAATGGAGATTAATTTCAATGGGTTTGTTATGAAAGAGTTAAAATTACTTGTTATTGAAAAACGTGTTCTTTAAGAAATACATTTATTTACCGGAGTATTCATTTACTAAAAAATATAAATATAAACAAAAATTATTCAAGATTTGCCTAGATTTTTTGAATGGCCAAAATGACAGATACATTTATTGCAATTTTTTTTAGTATTTGTATGATTAGGACTCTTAACAGCATTAAATCAGGCGTAAATCTACGATTTTTGGTATTTCAAGAAACACATCCTTTTAGTTACAAGTGTGCCAGTTCCCATGGAATACTGTGGTTTTCATTTCTGTGACTGAGAAGTGGCAAGTGTCCGCCTAGCCTTAGGCTGTGTCCTCACGGAAGGAACAACCGGGAAGTTTTTATTAAGATTTCGTGTTTCTTGAAGAAACTGCTGGTACTGAAGATTTCTTAAAACTTTTTAATATTAGTATTACCAACGAGGTTAATATATCTTATTTAATATTTCTTCATACTTATTATTTATTTTAACATATCAGTACTTGCCAGCAGCAAAATATGTAGCATATTGTTCTACGTCTATGGAATTAACATATCAATACAAATAATACAACAAAATTCAGTAACAATAAACAATAGAAGATCCTGAAAATGTTTCATCTGACTGGAAAATAGCTTTTCTTGCCAGCAGTAAAAATTGCAACATATTATTCCTACGTCGATGGAATCACCGAAATATTCAGCAGCGATAAACAGTAAAAAAAATCCTCATTGTTCCTACAATCAGGGAGTTTCATGGGAACGAAACCAATTTTCCTTCCCAATGGAAAATTGGTTCACGCACCCTGAAAGTTTGATCAGAAGTGCGAAGGGGCCGAGTCCCGGCGCCGGGGATGTTTAATTCACCTGCATACTCACTCTCGGAGCAGGCCAATTCGTACTTGACCTCGATTTCCGACCCCAGGTGCGAGTCTTGGACGCGGGCAGAAATAAAGGGCCTTGTTAAAATGAAAGCAGCCACGCGCACCTCACTGCCACTCGCATATGTGTCGGTGAAAGAGGGAGCAAGAGAGCCACCCCTATTTTTAACACTAAATACATTGTATATGAATGTACGTTTGTTCCTTGAATAACGTGTGTTTTTTTTTTGGAAACAAGTGATTTTTACTCTTTGGCAGAATTATTTTGTATTTTTTTATAACCTTATGCTGTATAATTAGATAAATAGCTGAAGAACCAAGTGATAATGATTATAAACGAAACGAAATATATAAGTAACGTAACAGAATATATTTTAATTTTTTTAGTTGGGAGGAGCTTATTTGTGATTCGCTTTTTAAAATGATAATTTTATTTCGTTTACATGAAATCAATTGGAAAAATATACATAAATATACATATATATGTTTCTACATATATCGTCATACATTTCCATGTATTAGGCAACGAATATTTTCATTTTTTATATTTCCATTTTCTAATTTTATTCCCTTTCTGCTAAATCACTGTAAAAGAATATATAAATATACACTTATTACATGTACAACTATTCTTAGTAAAACCAGTTAAACGATTGCTAATTGCGCAAAGTAACATTTAGACAATAATAAGAACAAGTGAATAGTTGAATCGAATCTTAAACCGGCCATTTGACTGGACGTAGTACATTTAGTATTAAATGACAGCTTTCGCATGTAAAGCCGATGATTGCGCCTCGTTTGACATTGTTTGGAGCTAAGTTGATTGCTGGAAATGGAACCAAGTTAACCTACTGAAACCCTTCTTACACTTTTTCTTAACAAGGACTTTATTGACAAAATTAACTATATCTGAAAATAATACATAACAGATTGCAACTAATTGTTCCGTATACTAACTATATTCGTTAA
This sequence comes from Ectemnius cavifrons, assembly GCA_964023945.1. Classification (NCBI taxonomy): domain Eukaryota; kingdom Metazoa; phylum Arthropoda; class Insecta; order Hymenoptera; family Crabronidae; genus Ectemnius; species Ectemnius cavifrons. The sequence goes on from OZ030388.1 coordinate 4,055,993, forward strand.
TATTAAATGACTATTATTAGTAAATAACAAAATAACACTTACAATTAGATAATACTGACAAAATTATACATCTTCATATTTACTTTTAACAAGAACGAAAAAAAGTTTTCTAACAAATTTAACTATGTCTTAAAACAATACACAATAGATTAGAATTAACTATTTCGACAATAACTTACGTAACACTACAAAACATGATACATCTTCATTTTTACTGTTTACAAGAACGAGAACAATCGGATAATCAAATCGAATTTAAAAACCGATCAAATGATCGGTTTGGTGTTAATCTCGGCGCGCGGATCCGAACTGGCCGCCACTATTAATAGGCCGGGTTTCCACTTTCCACCTTGAGGGGGTGCGCGGGGACCGGCGAAGGTGTGCTGCTCTCACTGCAACTCGAATTGTCGGTAGATCGATCTCACCCGGGGTTGGAGAGAGAGAGAGAGAGAGAGAGAGAGAGCGGGGAGGAGTTCAGGGTTGCCTTGTAAGGCCTCCTCGAGCGGTGACATAGCCTGCATAGGAACTGCATCGGCCCTAATTCCGATCGGACTAGTTGATCACGTTCGCCCTGAGATTCGAGTGCTTCTTATTTAACAGTAGAACTACCCAAGATTGACTTGGAATGATTTCTACCGGAATGATTAGAATCACTTGGGTTTTAAAAAGAGGCTATTTAAGGAATAAATGTATATTTGTTTATAAGGAGCATCATCCTGTTTAAATTTTTAAATAGTACACAAAATCGTCCTTACTAAGAAAACGTAAATATAAAAAGTGTGATTTACTTTTAAACAACTCATAATTCAATAATTTCTCGGAAGCGAATAAAATTTATGTATGTTATTCCTAAGTATTTGAATGCTAGAAAAATCCTAAAGGATTATAAGAAATCTCTGAAAAGGAATGCCTGGTATAAAATTGTTGAACAAAGTAATGAAGTCGCAACGATAATATCACACTGTTTTTGAGAGCTACTTTTTGTGTTCCAATCGATCGGTTATATCAACAATTCATATCTATACTACTATGTAAAGATATAAAGTATTAGCTTGAATGTAACAGGTAGTCTAAAGCTACAGAATAGATTTAAAAAATTCTTTTACTGTTTAGAAGCTTGCTTTTTCCCAAGTAACATAACCTATTTACTGTTACATTACGATAGAGTGGAGAAAAAAGTGGAGAAAAACATAAAGAAAGTAGCGAATTCCGCGCGTTTCTTAGATCATTTATCTTATTCTAGCAGTATCTTACTGGCTTTGCTGGAATTCAGGTCACATCTGTCGTATTTCTTTCTACAGTATCGACTTAAACCAATATCCATGTCATGTACAATACGGTAGATTCAACTTAACCCTTTAACGTTCGTTTTTTATGTAAAAAAGGTATGTTAATTAGTTGGTTCATGTGATCTCGTGAATTAAATACAATGAGTATTGTCTTCAATGTGTGAATTTATTTTTTAAAACTAAATATTTCTGTAAAGAAATCTTGATTCTGTGAAAAGGTGCGCATCAAAAATTCAGCTCATAGTTAGGGTGTCAAGTTTCAATTCGTCTACAATTTACAAAAGTATTTTCATTTACAATTGATAGTTTATAGAAATTTATATTAAATATAAAAAGAGAGAAAGTTTATATGTGTATGTGTCCGAGGTAGCCGCAGAAACTACTTACCGGAGTTAAATAATTCTTTCACCATTGGAAAGTATATTCCCTCCAGACGGACACAGAGGTTATGTTTCACTACGTTTACTCCTCAGGGAACCGAGCAGTCAGCATAAATGCTTCACGTGACGAATTATAACAGCTTCTTCCGCACAGCAAACTTTATATATCCTCGAGAACAAGGAAACGGATTTTGGTAAACTATAACCTAGAAAATATTGCGATATTTATTACTTATACAGGGTGCTTCAGAGTAACTATCAAATTTCAAAGGAAATACGATATTAACCTATACATTTCTAGAGGATTCTAGCGATAAAGATCGTTGCAACAATCTATTACTGTTGAAATTAAGTTACTATTACCATTTACCCAGGCAAAGCCGGTTAGGACAGCCAGTAATATATAACCTGACGATAAATCTGACTCCCACACGCTCGAACTTGGGCGGATTCGACTAGTTCTTCAATACATCACGAAGTTTTGCCGAAGTAACTTTGTGGATTTTGGTCCTTTAAATGCGAGCCCGACCACCCCGGATCATGTATTCAGGCTGCGCCTTTGCCACGCAGGGCACAACAGTAATATTAATTCCTGCGGGTATTATTAACTCGCTGGCGGCGACTTATACGCCTTTTCCACCTTCTGAAATCGTGATTAGATGGTTAGGGGGAGAAAGGGGTCGTGCGTGAATAATATATGACGCACACCCTCGTCCTCACTGACTCGAACTAATGTCCCCAGACCTGCCTCCCGCTTCTTTTTCATCCCTCGTTCAACCCCCCCTTTTTTTTCCTGACGTGCTTTTCCCCGAGTTTCGCTAATAACATTTTGTTACGACGGCGCCTCTTCCACACCCGGTTCTCCCATTCCACGCTATTAAAACTTTGCTTATTCGTATGCGCGCACCCAGACCTAACCCAGACCTAACCTCTTTCGCCAGCGAGTGTGTGTACGCGAAGAGTGGGGGCTCGCATCCTGGGAAGCAGGTGCGACACTTGGAAAAAGTTTATAGCTAAATAGGGATGGCAAGGAGTTAAGACTACTTTTACACTCTGGTTAGAAGGAACACCATGTTCTCCGAGGATCGTACGTTTCTTACCATGATGATACGTGTTACTACTTACTGGAGGGTGAATTATAGTAGACAAAGGCCTGGAGATTCTTGTTTCAAATAAGTGTGTTAGGGTTGCATGTATTTGTATGTATTTTAGTCTCTAATTGATGGGCCAAAGTATTTCCAATGTAAAATCGAACAAGGAATACAGTAATGTTAGTTATTTTAACGTACAAACAGCTGCAATCAAGAAACTCCTTTTCTTCTTATTATTTCTTGAAGTTGTTTTCATGTTAAACGAAGTTTAGAACTCGTTCTGCTTCAACTAGTATTTTCATGATTGAACCGTAGTAATTTCCAGTCTTTCGCGCTGAAAATACACTTAAGACTTTGCTTTGCATGCATGCTTTCGCAATCGAGTTTCCTCAGTTCGCTCTCGTCGTTGAGCCATAGTCAAGAAGGAAGTAGATTCTCACATACGCTAGCAGACACCTGAGTCAAAAACGGAAGTTAATCTCCTCCTTTGATTACGTACGCCTGCCTGCCGCCATCTTGACTGAACGCTCGTTGAAATTATAACCTAAAGTATAAAATATAACCTAAAAAAGAACGTCTCAACGCGTTCTACTTTTGTCGGAAGCACCGAGTTCCACTTGGAGGAGCTCAACACTTCTTTCCACGAGGCTAGGCGATATTCTACTTGGAGGGTGAACGAGAGTAGACAAGTACCAGGAGATTCTTGCAATTTTCCGGTGAAAATCATTGAATAACTCTGCTGAGACATCGTTGCCTGTTGCGTCTGGGTGGAGTGGGAAGCCGGTGGAGGAAGCTTCAAACATTTTATCTGATATCGAGAAACGCTTAGGGGGGGGGGGCTGGTTTTCCCTTCTATCGGACCATGTCGATAGCAGCTCGACCTATATCTCTTCGTCAGTGTACAGTGTGGTACAAAGGTCCTCAAAGCACAGCTTTCTCCTCTAATTAGCTCGTAAAGCCTCGATTTTCGATGCCTAGCCCTCTCCCAACTTGAACGCGATAATGGATTCTCGATGGGACCGCCATTTCCCAAATACATACAACGACACGACACTTGAGACACTTGGACAGAACTTCCCAAGAGAACTATTGACAAAAATCGGGTGAACTTTGTGGAGGGAGCTTCGTATAAAGTGAATAAGAGTTAATTTCGAAACAGGAGATTTAATAGCGCAAATACAGTAATATTTTGGAGGTTATGAATTCTCTTCTCGACGCCATGTTAGTTTCATTTAAGTGTTTGTGGGACAAACTCTGTTGGGATAATCATTTGGTATTCCCTTATTATTCCAATAAGGAAATGTCTGCATTTGTTGTTAGTTGTTGTTTACTAATTCTTAGTATTATTAATTTGTCTAATTTTTTAACATTGTTCTTAAAAGTTCACAACAGGTTTAACTTCTTCCTAAATAGTTAATGTTAATCTTCCCGCTTGTTCTATTTTACATTTCCAATTACTACATGATTACTAAGCAAATTTCACAAAAGTGGTTTGTAATTCTATTTTGCTATTTCTTTATATCTTCCGCTAGCATATTTGCTCTCTCAGTTTCCTCCTACTTGCAAGTTCTGTGTCCATGTCAAGTTTGCCGGAGGGCAACCCTCAGAGTTCTCGATTGGGTGCCTGGAATGGCGAGAAGCAACTTAATTGGACGATGAATAATTTTGCATTCTTTATTGAACCTCGTTACTCGTTACCATTTTACATGGGGAGGGATAGATTTGTGTGCCGATAATAGATGCTTGGTGATCCGTGTTTCATCAAGGATCCAAGGGTCAATCTACATCCTACCGGATGCGACACTCGGATGATCCTGAAGCACAGTAAACTTTGTACAATTTATTGTCTGAATCAGTAACGAAATATGACGGAAAACTCCCATCTAGTTAATTAATAATAATTGACGAATGAGTAATCTAATTGATTCGAAGTTTCAATTATTTTTGGGAAATGAAAATTAAGGAAAATAAATTTAAACTTATGAGAATTAAGAATACTAGATTATTTCTTGATGTAATACTGTGGGATGCTTGATAATAATTAAGTAAAAGTAGTAAACTTACCACAAACAATCAACAATGTTTCTAATTAGTTAGGTATCATAACCTTTAAATTACTGTATCATCTGTTTTTCCGACATTTGTACTTTCGTTCACATCCATGCATTTTAATTGCAATTTGCCCCAGATTTCACTTCAGGCTTCCAAAGCATGGATATTCTCGATATACAGGATAAGTCTGGACAAAGCGACTAACCGGGGCAGAATGAATAAAGGCTAATTCCAAAATCCGAGATTAGATAGCGCAATACAATGGCAGTTCAAGGATAAAGTGCTTTTATTCCGATGCGGTGTCACTTTCGTCCACGTATTTCTAACAAAAACACGGTTGTGATATACGAATCCAAATTTCCCAATGTTTATTTATTATTCCAATGAACCAATGTCTGAATTTATGTTTACTCGCTGTTATCTATGAGCTTTACTAATCCGAGCTTGTACAAGACAATGTTAATTAAATACTAATTGTTAACATCAACAAAATAGCAAATTTTAATATTTCCGTTTCTATATTTTTATTCTTTATTACTGCATAATTATTAAAGGACAAAAATACAACAAAAATATCTTCCAACATTTTACTATTTTGTACGTCCTCCAACTTTATATGTCGCAGCTGACTCCTCGCATACGTTCCGCAGATTTTCGTGGCTTTTGCAGCATCCCTCGTAATGGCCCCATTAAGGCTCGTATGCCAGGGTCATTACAGTCGAGTGTAGGCGGGTTGGCCGCAGTTTTAATCAGATAATTCTGTGGCTGCGATCGAGGTCGGTGCTCGTTCGAGGAAGATTAAAAGTAGTGGCTCGTTGTTGTATTGTATAGTATCACTCAGTCACAGAAGGGGATAAGCCAACGTTCAAACTGTCTCACAATCACTAAGCATTTATTATTTTTTTATTTCTGTGTTATTTTTCACTATAGCTTTATTCACATATTAACTAAATGTAGAGATGCAAATAAATTATTTTCATTACTTTTTCCCTCTTTTATATGCTTTTTATTCACAAATTGAACGTGTAGAAATGATGATAAAGCACATAGCTAATAGTCCGCGACGTGATCGCTTTTCATCTGGTTCAAGGAGAGTTAAGATTTGTCATAAAAGAACTTATTTGGAACGTTTGTCTTCCTATCTTTAGTACTCGTTTGAGAGGTCGTTCAATGTATAGTGTACTTCGAGAAGAAATTGGAGGTTAGAGTTTCAATATCTTTTATCGGTTCAATATCAAGAGCGATATGAAAGCCATCATCGCAACCACCACCGTTGGAAAATGATGTGCTTCAAACGTAAATCCTAACCTAAAATTCAAGCAACCAATACTAACGCGTATACTTTTACGAACGCACGATTGCGGGTAGAATTCTCGGAAATTAATGTCGGGCGCCGATTATGTGTAAGGGAAAAGTTATTAGAAATCAGGGCCGCGATAACATATTCAAAAATCATAGAAATCATATTGAATAGTTGCCTATTATGATGATAGCAAACAATCGTCGTAAGAAACTGAAACTCTTCGACCAAATATCACTAACTGTAACACTACATGCTTACCCACTTTCGAGTTATACATAACCTATAAATCATTTTTAAGTAATCATCAAATAGATCGTTTTGTGGTTCAAATCAATGTGAGTAATCGTTGCCACACGTATAAGTAACTGCGTTCTTATTATATACACTATTTACCACATTGTCAAAATCAAGAGATATTTTCCAAATTGAGGGCAATCAAATAGTGAATCTGGTTTCGTGTATTCCAGCTGTGGCCCGAAAATTCTAACCTCACAATATATGGTAGAACCTGCGACTAGATGTGATGTGTGTCGAATGCTTCGGTATACGCGCAGAGGGGGTGAAAGGAGGGGGTGGTTGCACCCCCCAGTGCCTCTGGGATACGCGGCTCGTATCGATCTCGTTTACTAGCGTACTTTCAACCTGGCATATCGATGCCAACCAACGCCAGAATGCTAAGCCCTCCTGTCAATATTCCCCTCAAGTTTTGGCTGGATTCTTTGCGTCATTGCGGCGACTCTTCGACTTTCAAATGAAACATCGTGTGTTCAAGTTGGTTGTATACCTATTGCGCATTCTGATTGAACACTTTTTTTTACAAATTTATTGAAATTCTTGCGATAGAGGAGGTTATGTTTGATTTATTTGTGGGAATTTAAAGTTGATCGATTGGTTACAAAAGTATGTAATTTTCCATTGAAATAGTTGCTTTTGTATGGCGTATTTTTTTTGTTCAGCACAATGAAAATGAAAAGTTAGAAAATATGATCTTATTTAAAAATGTTAAGATTTCGATAATAAGAACTGCAGGCGTATAAAAGAGTATAATATAAATACTAGAACACATTATCAATATTATTGAGCGTTTGGTTAAAGAGAACTAGTTCTGAAAAGAATGTCATTTTCTCATGACACTGAAATTGCAGCGTTGTAACGATTACTCTACAGTTAGTCTATATTGCGTGGGTGGATGCACAAAGTGACACTTCTACGTGTAAAGATCCTATTTGTGGAAAGTTTTGATTGCAGAGCACGCAATACATACTTATTTCTTGTATATAACTTTTGGAGAGTTTGTAGCACAACTTCCTTAAACACTAATAAATGATACTTAACGAAATATTGTTTTTTGCAGAACAAATATTGACAGACACTTTTTATTCAGTAAGAAAATTTTCTTTGTTACCTTCATCATTGTCATATATTCACTAACCTTAAAACGCACAATGAGTGGCAGCGTTTCTAACCTCTAAACATTCGCAAACTAAATCAAACCACCAAACAAATTCAATATATTAGATAACATACAAGACAGCATTAACAACATAAAAATAATATCCAAGTATATGAACGCATTGAACATTATCAGTAATGCTTAAATCAATAATTATAGTTATAGATCCTTTACTAAATTGTTATGTTCCCAAGGTAATAATCTAATAACTGTTAAAGCAAACGTGTACACCGTAATTGTTAATAATCCCGGAGTTGATTAAACTTTTATAAATAAACAAATCTAAAAAAAGCGGCAATATATACAGTGTGAAAGCGTCTAATCAGAACTGCTCTGTCCACCGTGAACAAATCACATTTCTGGGCTCTCGTGATGCGAAACAAGCTGGGAACAGCGGTCACATTTGGCACAACAAGGGCAAACTTCCTTGCGAATAACAATAAGTGCATTCAGGAGCCAGTTATAATTGAGCCACTTGGTTTTTCCTCGTTAACAATTTCCTGCTAACAAGGTTGCTGGCCTCACTTTAACTGACCTCATTACAGAAATATCGAGGAACTTTTTGTCGCTCATTGTTGCTGATTATTCTGCTATTATTAATAGACGTGCAAATTTTGGCGTTGGTAACAGAAACTTTAAGAAGATTTATGAGCTTTTCTGTATGAACCAGCAACTTTTTCGAGAATCAAGAAATATTATTATAAAATTCCTGGTTGTTCCTTCAGCAAGGACTTTGTACTTTTTACAATGTTTGATCCTCAATACGTCTTTCATTTGTCTGTCATCCTTTTTCTGTTAGATGCAAAAGGTAGACTTTTGGCCATGAACAACGCCGAGTATATCTATATTTATGAATTAATTAACAACACAAAAAAGTACTAGAATATGTTAGTAAACTAAACGATTGAACAAGGTTTAAAAAATAGTTTTCTCTCTGAAGTCAACACTTTTGAAGAATTTTCAAATTAGAGAAATTAATTAAGCAACGCAAAAGGACATATAAATTTAGCTTCGAGCATGTTTAAAATGTAACTGGCCGCTGCTGACTCGTTTCATAGGCTGCTACTTTTTCCATCCCCTAAATTAATTATGAATTGCTTCGAGGAAGGTGTGGAGAATTTACTGTGGTAAATGCGCGGACAGGGAGGAACGCCAGCGGTGGCAAGATTTATCGGACTTAGAAAATGTCAGGCTTCAGAAGGAGCTGTTTGGACGTCCGGCTGCTAAAAATAGCTGCTGATTTCTTCGTGATCGATAGCTTTTCGCACAAGTTTGCGCTCATTAATTATCGGCCCGAGCTCGATCGCCTATGTGCGCCTATTAAAGCTGGCCGGGCCGAGCGAATCGCGCTTCTTTTTCCTTAAACTCTAATAAATAATAAACGAAATAATGCCAGAAAAAAATATTTTTTTTTGCAGTACAAATATTGACAAACGAGTTTTATTCAACGTTGTCGTCATATATTCCTACATCTTTATTCCTCATCCATTTTTAAATATGGAGCGATCGCAGAGATTTAGTAACCTCAAAACGAACGATGACTGAAAGCGTTCCTAACCTCTAAATACTCGCAAATCTAATAAAATGGCCATCAAAGCTTTCCGACTAGAGCGGATCGTACTTCTCCCTCGCCTTTGTCTTCTCTCAGTTCGGTCTGCGAAGGACACCGCAGTATACCTTTTGTCAGGTGAATTTAGGCCAATTTGGAAGAGATTTTTCTCGAGGTCTAGCATTTTCTCGGACAAGTCAAGTTTAGATGAGCCAGCTTCCGCTCGGGGACATGGAGAAGGACGGTCTTTCCAGTATCTTCCAACGGTTTTCTCAAGTCCTTCTAGTATACAACAAGGCTTGTGCTTATAAATAAACCCACGTTTCCCCTTTAACCTTTGCAATGCGTAGCAAGTTTCTTGAACTTGCAAGGTTTTGAAAGCTGACTAATGTAAAGGTGATACCATCCTTTAATGTTGAACTTTTTTAATATTGTAGTATATAACTCTGTATTTATTAATATTGTATTATTATTTGGAGCATCTTCTTGTTTTCATTGACTGGATCGTTATTGAACAATTGGTTAAGTAGCCAACGTATAGCTATTTTAATTATATTTGTATTATACTTTTTAATTGCATTTTAATGGATAGAAACCTAATTAATTTAGCCGATTATGTTTAGTCCCTGTTACTTTTAGAATTATTCTATTTTCGTTTTACATTTTAGTGGATAGAAGCTTAGTAAATTTACTGGATTTTTAGGGAATTTGTCCTCAATACAGGAAAAGAAGGATAAATCATCGTTTCCCGTTTGACCAGCCAACATTCAATAATTGTAGTGATTTTTCCTCGAACATCTCCACAATTTCGGCATCCCTGTTGAGTCGTTTTTCACTTTAGCGACTAAAAGCCTAGTTGAAGCTGAACGAGGTTAGGTCGCCATTACTCATCCTTGTAATTACAGGGTCACAAACGAGCCCCTGTGAAAATAAATCATCGTTTCCCATTGAACCAGCCAACGTACAAACATTTGTCGCACTAGCATTTTCACACTCCCAGAATTGTTGTTGTGTCATTTTTCACTTTAATGAATAAAAGTCTAGTTGAAGCTAAAGGCTAGGTCGCCATTACTCATCGCTATAATTCCAGGGACACAATTAATTCCCTGTACAAATAAATCATCGTTTAACTAGTCAACGCACAATCATTTGTTGCTCTAGTATTTTCGCACTTTTGGGATCGTTGTTCTGTAATTTGTCACTTGAACGAATAAAAGCCTAGTTGAAAGTGAAAGAGGTTAGGTCCCCGTTATTTATCGCTGCAATTGCAGAGTATTGGTGCAATTTGTCAAGGTACGCGTGGATGCACTGTCCTGGCGGAGTTCTTAATGGTTCAATAGATTCAGCGAACCCAACTCGTCCTGTCGTATCCTGCTTCCTGGCCACTCGACGTAGCCCAGTTTAGCCGAACTCGCTCCCACTTCGGCCTGGCTTCCACCGCCTGCTTCCTCTGCAAATATTTCAGGACACCCAGTTGTATGACCCAGTTTTTCTGGGCCCCCCCACTCCCGCAAGGACTCCCTCTCGTTATGATCGCTACTTTTTCCCTGCCCGCTCGAGGGCGCCTGGAATCCAAGCCGGGGACGTCGAACTACCACGGTGTTAGCAGTTGTTTCCAAAGCAATAAAGCAGATGTTCGCACTTCTTCAGGATCTTCATGAATTATTAACCTTTTTTGCGCTTTATGGCAAGTTCTGCTCGGATTGTTTCATACTTTGGCTACAAAAAGGAACCACATTATGAAATTACGTAATGGAAAAGCCTTTTTCTGTTTTGAGGTTAGAGTATAGAATTAGTTTTCTGCAGTGCTTGAAGACAGGGACGATATTAGCAGTCGTTTCCAGAGTATTAAAGCAGATGTTCGCACTTTTTCAGGATATCATGATTTATTAACCGTTTTAACGGTGTGTGCCAAGTCTCGCTGAGACTGTTTCATACTTTTGGTTATAAAACGGAACATCATGAAATTATGTAATACATTTTACAATTCTGATACAGTCACTTAGAAATTCGTTCACAAACTTCTATATTCTAAGTATGTACTAAGTAAGTACTTAGTACAAATCTCTTTTTCTGTTTTGAGGTTAGAGTATAGAATAATTTTTCTACCTTCTTTCAAGCAGGAGGTGTTGAACTATGACGATGTTAGCAGTTAAATTATAATCTTATTTTTCTATAAGTAGATAAGTAGAATCTAACAATTTTGAAATGCGTGATAATATTCATGCAGATAAATATATAGGTGGCGACACATTTCTGTTCCTGCCAATCATTTGTCTGCTAAGTCTATCTGCAACTGATCAATTGATTTCTACCTTTGTAAAAATGCAGTACTGTCATTATTTAACATGCAGCATGTATTTTAATTTAATCATGTAAACAAAAAATCAAACTAGAAATTTCCCAGAATTTATGAGTTACTCTGAACCTATAACAGATAGAACATCAACAAAATTTATAGTCTATAATAATATAGTATATCTCTATAAAAATATCGTTTTTTATTTCTGGTTTTGAAATCGCAGATAATATTTCGAAATAAAGGACATTAATCGCAGGGGAATTCCACGCGTTCGCTAAACGATGAAGGTATTTATTGGTCTCCCGTCGGGTGTCGTAGCAGAATGGAAAGAATACCGAGTGAACCCTCAATAACCGGAGCAATCCGAACTATGGAAATCAGTGTTACAATTCGCGTTCCCACGTGGAGTGGCAAGTGCCAATCGGACCACCACTAGATTCCAAGCGTTTCTCTCGCACGTTTCGATACTTGTTGCTGTGCTGACATCCAAAACAAGGATGAATCCCTCCAAAACTCTTTACGAACAATTGTAACAAATAGAATTAAATTGAGAGATGAAAGAGTTGCGAAAATAATAAGGATAATTGTGAAAGTATCAGCTAATATTACAGCAAAGCTGAAAATCCTTTTGTTATATGACAAAAAAGAAAACTATATAAATTACAAGTCACTGATGTTGTATTTTTATTTATTAAATAATTAGTTACCAATACATAATACAAAATATAGAAAGGGGAAATCCTAAAATGTATTATTTAAGCAAAAACAAATACGATATTTCATCTCACCGTTCATCCAAAATGATTAATGATAGCAGTAAGCACTTAATAATCACTTTCATCACTTCCAGCCATTTTAATCAGTGACCATCCTTACTACTATCGCATATCCATCGGCTGTTGCGTGTCAGAAATTGGTACTGTTCAATAATTAATCTACCCGGGCAATTATGAATATGATTATTATGAACTAATTTAATAATAAAATAACTAATATACTTAAACAACAAATTCAATACTAAGTTAGTATTAATTATTAACAAGTTACTTTATTACGAAGTTAGTAGTTTATTGAGTTTGAGTATTCAAGCACTTAAATACTAACTTAGTTAGCATTGATTCAGTTAAGTCAGTACTTAATTACTTAAGTAATAACTACTAATACTCAACTAAGTATTGACCAAGTACCAATTTAATTAAGTTAATTAAGCAACTTAACTAACTTCGTAATTTAGTACTCAACTACTAACTCAACAAACCTAATAATAGTGCTGACAGCTACGATAAAAGTGGCTGGAATTCCAGCCGAGCCAGCCTCATCTTGGTTTCACGGTGGCCGATATATTTGGCAAACAGATGGTGGCTCGGGGGAAATTCTGTTTACCGGATTTCAGCGTGCGGCGCATACTGTGTGTGCGGAGGGATGGTCGCGGCACGCTAATAAAAGGGCGCATCGTTACGTGTACATCCGATGAAAGGGATATCGAGCGACCCAGAAACACAAACAATTATAATAAAGATAGCGACGAGGAGATTCCTTGGAATTAGCCGCGGTCCTCGACGCTCCTCGAGGAAGTATTAATAAACTGGGTGAGATCAAGCTTGAGGGCAGGTTTACTTCGGGCTGATTTAGTAATATAAATTTCCCTAGTAATGGCTCTGATGCGAAGTCCCTTGTTAACGTGGCGAAGGAAGTGGAGAGATACTTTTGTAATATTTATAATTGGATATTTTAGAATTCACTATTGAAATATTTAAATGTGTGGTGAATACGTTTTATAATGACGATGTAACTCGGCAAGTAGAAAGATGAGATTCTGTCTTCAAAATAGAGAAAAGTAGCTTCATACTATACATTTTTGTCTTTCTTTTTTTAACTCTTTCAAATTTAGTATCTTAGTAATTCAAAGATATAGTTCAGTTAAAATAACAGTCAAAAAATAGTTTACATATTTCGAAGCAATTCTATTTGTTGTTTTGATGACAAAATCTGTCCTATATTTTAAAATGATAATATTAGCAATTTTAAAATAAATTATACACTCCATGAAACAATGGAAACACGCGCTTACATCCATTAGTTATATGGAGTGAGGTTGAACATACATAAAAAGAATTGGATGGACGTTATTATTAATTCGGTAGATTTCTCCCGCTGTTCGTCTTCCCTTTACTCGAGGGGCACCGAGTGATCGTCTCTACCGTCATCCATTGTCCCCTTTTCCGGCAAAGTGCAGCCTGTTCCATCTCATTTCCTAGCCTTCCCTTAGCCCGCCACCGCCCCGCTGCTGGCGAAGGCATTTGATCTTCCAAGGCGCAGCATCCACCCAAGCAATTCTCGATTCAGACTACTACCAACACCACTACTGCTGCACCAAGCACCCTCTTGGCGGCTCCCTTCTCTCATCCGTTTCCCATTTCCCAGGGAAAGCCCCTCTCCATTCTTACCCTGCGGCGAATCATTCGCACGAGGTGTTTCACGAGATGACGGCTGCCGCCAACATAACCTCTACCACTTTAAATAACACCACATTTCCCTTTCCCGTTGATATCGTCTGGAAAATGATCCCGGACATGCTGCCAACTTCGTGGCTCTGAATGAGAATCGATGGGAATTCGATGGGTGCTTTCATGTAGAATGCATGATAAATGAGAATTTTGAAAATATATATCTTATGGCTAGTTGCTTGAAAACTGAGAAATTTTGTAGCCTTCGGAAAAAGCAATATTTTACTATACATAATGTGCTTGCGTTTGAATCAGCAGTAACTATAACCCTACTTTTTCTCAGACATATATGCATTATGCAAAAGAATTGTATGTATAGTATATATGATGTAGTTAAGAGTTGCCGCCAACATAACCTCTACCACTTTTCGCTTTCCCGTTGATATCGTCTGGAAAATGATCCCGGACATGCTGCCAACTTCGTGGCTCTGAATGAGAATCGATGGGAATTCGATGGGTGCTTTCATGTAGAATGCATGATAAATGAGAATTTTGAAAATATATATCTTATGGCTAGTTGCTTGAAAACTGAGAAATTTTGTTGCCTTCGGAAAAAGCAATATTTTACTATACATAATGTGTTTGCGTTTGAATCTGCAGTAACCATAACCCTACTTTTTCTTAGACGTATATGTATGCATTATGCAAAAGAATTGTATGTATAGTATATATGATGTAGTTAAGAGTTGCCGCCAACATAACCTCTACCACTTTTCGCTTTCCCGTTGATATCGTCTGGAAAATGATCCCGGACATGCTGCCAACTTCGTGGCTCTGAATGAGAATCGATGGGAATTCGATGGGTGCTTTCATGTAGAATGCATGATAAATGAGAATTTTGAAAATATATATCTTATGGCTAGTTGCTTGAAAACTGAGAAATTTTGTTGCCTTCGGAAAAAGCAATATTTTACTATACATAATGTGTTTGCGTTTGAATCTGCAGTAACCATAACCCTACTTTTTCTCAGACATATATGCATTATGCAAAAGAATTGTATGTATAGTATGTATGATGTAGTTAAGAGTTGCCGCCAACATAACCTCTACCACTTTAAATAACACCACTTTTCGCTTTCCCGTTGATATCGTCTGAAAAACGATCCCGGACGTACTGCCAAAATCGATGGGAATAAGATGGATGGATGCTTTGGGGGAATTTTTAGGGTTTAGTAGGTCACCAGAAACCCTTACAATTTCTCTAGTTTCACTAGTCTCTCTCTAATTTTGTAACCCTTTTATTTAAAAATTTGAAATAAATTGTGTCAATAGTGTTTAGTGAGAACTTGAAAGTAAAATTATAACGATCACTGTAAAAGAATTAAGTTTGGAAAAAACGGTTTTGAATTTGACAACGTTTTATCTAGCATATTTTCAACACAATTTGAATAAAAGTTAGTTTCTCGTGTTCAAAAGAACGGAACTCTAACTTAATGCCTACTAGACACGCACTTGACCGCGTTTTGTGTATTAACTCTTTGGTTACAGGAGTGTTACAGTTTCGGCAGTGTTGCTACTGTACGCCACACTCAAAAGTACAACTTGCTTAACACTAGAGCTTTCAACTAGGTCAAAATACCTCGGTTAACACTCGTGCATGCTTATTAAAACATTTTAAATTACGAGTTGCTTAAAAGTCAAATACACATATATTTTATTATATTTGCGTTTTCTTAATAAAAATAATGTTATGTGTAATTAACTTTTTAGAATAATAATCCTATTTCGTTTTACCACTCAATTAATGCTATAATATAAATATACCTTGGTTTTTTGAATATCGTGTTCATTGGAAAAAATATTCTCAACGAAGAAAACTCTCCTCTCAAAGTAGAAATTCATTATCCTCATCAAGCAAGTGTCCTTGCCAACAATAAATAAATTTCCTTAGCGGAGACAGTTTACCTTTTAAGACAATGTTCTCCAAAAACACTGTATAAATATAAATTAGGGAAAAATTAACATAGGAAACCAAACATAACCACAAAACCTACGAGGAAAAGAAAAAAGATATTGAGTCGTACAGGCAATTCAGCGGAAGATTTAAAAGTTCGGTGGAATGAAATACAGTCGAAAGTGGGCCGTTGGGGGACACAGTGTTCCCGGAGAAGTGGAATTTAGGCGAGTCCCAACCGACCAAGGCATCCCTTCGGGACCCTTTAAGTATTTATCGAACGAGTGTCACGTAGGAGCACGTCAGCAAAGCCGATTCACCCTCGAAAGGGACACGTGGAGCGCGGACGGATCTGAAAAGTTTAAGGGACAGCCACCTCGGCTTTACACCTGTCCCAAGACAACCACTTCCTGCCTTCCGATTAGGTTTTAACTTCTTCTAACTTCTTCCCCGGAGATATCGAATGATTTGATCGAATGCACTCGCAGGTAGTCCGTTCGATATACTTTGATTGTTGGATAAGTTCAGGGTAGTTGTACTGTAAACTGTTCGGGAGACAAATTTAAAATATAAGTCTCAGTTCTAAAGTTATCTGAAATATAATATAATATTTTATATTCTAATATTATTTTCGTTTATATTTATTAATAATAGCGTTACTAATTGATTATTTTTTATGGAAAAGGATTACAAAATAAAGACTACTCCAAGTAAAATAAAAATTATAATCACTATGGAATAATTAATTTGAAAAAATATGAAAAACAATTTTCAATACGATAGGATTTTCCATTCTCCATCTACCATATTTTCTACATAATTTCAATAAAAAAATACAGTTCCGTGCGTTCGAAACCACTGAACCTAACCTTAATGCGTGGCTCACTACAGTTGGCTGCTTTTTGAAGCGTCCAATGAAAATTCAGCGTAGATTCAAAGGTCGAGGAGAGGGGGTGTGTGTAGATGTCGCTCGAATCGGATAAAGGGAATTCGATTAATACCGATACAGAATCGAGCCGTAACGGTAGTATTGCGTAGGTGTGGGTGGCAGCAAAGGGGTGAGTTTGACCGAGTTTGCTTTCGAAAGCAGGGACTTAACGATACGATCCCAGACGGATGCAGTGCGGATGATTGGCTAGAAAAGGCCGGTAATCCGACGTAAACTTAGCTTTGATCCAAGGTAATCCTTGGCTGGGTGTACCGGTTCCAAAAAAGAAGATGATGAAGCTCGCCTCGGGCTACAAGACTTCCCTCTTGCCTTTCTTCCGGGATTAACCAGGCGACGAGTACGTCCCTCCTCCAATCTCCTCTGCTCCCCTTGATTTCAATCAGTCTCGACGATATTGTAATCGTTCAAAATATGAAACCTGATGAGGTTCTACATTATTGGGTGCTTTATGCACTGGGTAAGAAAAGTATTGGCGCAACCAGTATTATTAGAATACATTTTTTTTAAAAGAAAACTATTTGGAGAGATGAGTTTCCTTCTTTAAGAATATTTTCTCCAAAAACACAGGCTGTGTACTGTTTTTTACTCACTGTAAATAAAGATGATTATTTTAAACGCCAACCTAACCCTACTTTTTGTCAGATATACGTATGTATATTCTTTTAAATGCATTATACAATATAATATATGGGTTCTAGACAAGAGTTTGGAAGTATTCCACTACAATTAAAACTACCAGATAATTTCTAATAAATGAATCACTCGTCGCGTATAATAAGTCACGTAGAGGGCGGGAGTGTCAACTAGAAGTATAGGTATGAGAGACAAAGAGTGAAACGAGAGTCAGCAGTTTAAAAGCAGGACGATCATTACCAAGAGGGGTGGTGACAAAGAAAGTTTATCACGAGGCAACGTAAGCCAGAGAATGCAATTGGAGGGGAGGTGAAGCTGTCGGTGCCTGGCTTGCAGGATGAGCTTTTAAAAGCTCGACGGCCAGAGAATGGGAACGATTGTTTGTCGCCTGCCGGCACCATTTCTGTCGGCGTCCCTGCATTGTTCTTGTAGCTGCGAAAATTCCAAACAATGCCTGGCAGCAGCCACTGTCGTGCCGGGATACGAGAACCTCGAATTAATTACATTAGCCCGCCATTTAGATCTAATTACGTGGACTTTGCTCGTGGTGCGCGCAGCGCCCCCTCTCTCACTCTCACTGTACTTCCTGCTTCCCCCACTTCGACCACTATACATATTGTCCTGGTCATTAACACCTTCGCTCATGGAATATCCAGTGGAATTAGTATTAGATTCAGTGGAGCGCCTGGCGTACCGCATTGTTCTCGCTTGACAATCCCAGGAATTAGGTGGCACCTGCCAAAATCTGTTGCTTCTGTTAAGTGATTCTATTGAGAGGGATTTTCAAGCGATTCGACTTTGGATAATATCCTTGCTTTAATTGGGAATTATCGGGGAAAGTGAATAAAGACCGTAACTTCTAGTTTAAATTGTATCAAAAATTTGATAGGCTCCGTCAAATTGAAATAAATTGTTTCGTTTTTGTTTTGTAAAATTAATTGTTTTACAGTGACTGTTATAATTATTTTTATGAATTACATCAGATTTTTAAAGAGAAGGATCACAAAATTATAGAGGGAGAAATTATAAGGGTTGATAGTGAATTGCGGAATCATAAAATCGTCACTTCATACATCTTCATCCATGTATTTATGGCGAAAATTGGATCGTAATGAGAGATTCGAATTTCCAGTGTTCTTCTATTATTCCAATAGGGTGAAGATACGTTATTTGAAACGATAATATTTTCGTTTCATCAGTGTTAATTTCAAAATATAAGTTAACTGTTAGTATTATTAACTTTGTTCAAAGTATTGGTATTTTTCTGTTGGTTCTTGATTATCTAAGAAATCAAAATACAACTAAAATAGTTCGTAAGTTTAATATTTGAAAATATATAAATATTTTATTAATTTATCCGTTTTGTTCAGGTTTGCTATAACTAAATATTGCCTCAATAATAAATCATAACGTTTTCATTTCTATATTCTGAATTTTTACACTGGTACATGATAATTTAAAAAATAAGAATACAACAAAGTTATTCGTGACTTTAATATTTTGTATTATATTTATACTTCAGTAATCTTATATTAAATTACATTAATCTTATACCTGGGTTTGCTCCAGCTAATATAATACGATACTATATGATAATGTTGAAAGAGAAGTAGAGGATCAAGTGAACACGAATAAAGATGGTGGGGGGTGTCTCGTCTTTCAGGAAGGATGAAGCTCGACATGGCGATGGACCGGGAGAAGGGCCTGGAGCTCTTCGGGAAGCTGATACGAACGAAGAATGTCGAGAGCCTTCAGGGTGAGCAAGGGAAGAGCGGTGCCGAGATCCAAGGCGAGCCGAAGCAAAAATTACAGGTGATGTAATTGCGCGCGAAAGTTCGCTTCCTAACCTAATATTCTTCCTGGAACCTTTTCCTTAAAGTATTATATAAACCTAGAGTGCATATAAAACCGATCCTATTTTTCTTTGCATTTTTATTGAGTTTGTAGTTGTGAAAATGTATTAAAATTTCAAGATATTTCAAATACGAAGGTTACTAGGTTAGTTTACAATTCATTTTCGGAAAATTGTCGAAGTAAAACTTGTAATAAGTATCATTTCTCGACTTTCGAAATTAGCTACATTAAATACTAACAAGTTTCTTTAACTTTCAAAACCCTTTCGAAATTTTCTCCATTTTTTCCATCGCAATTTAAAATTTATGATAGCATGAAAAGTTTATTTAAAAAAGTTTAGAATTAATTACTCAGCAGAAAGATTAATGAATTATTATTTAATGGATTGTAGAAGTGCCTGACGACCCTGGACTTGACGTCCTTGGGGGTGGGCTCCTGTGTTGGTACTGGGATGTACCTGGTCGCAGGGATGGTAGCCCGCAGCGTCGCTGGACCAGGCGTCGTCGTTTCCTTCATAATCGCGGCAATAGCTTCCATATTTTCCGGTAAGACCGCTTCCGCATCCCTTTTGCCTCTACAGGGTGATTCACTTGTCACTTTTAATCTCTGATTTTTGTCACGCCTGTACATGTGTTTCTATTGATTTTAACGCCAGCTTCGCAACTATGTAATGTTTATGCAAATGTCAACTGCGACAGCAGATATTTATGCAAATGTGGTTAAATTCTGAAAAATTCTTCATATTCGTGGAAACCGGATTAGATCGGAATTCATATGTCTTGTGTGTTTTGCATAAACAAAATATGCGGTAATTTTTATTAGAGTTAACAGAGTTGAATTAGTAATGGAATAATGAAAACCAACTTTTGCATGAAATTCTTCAGTTTACTTATAACATTCATTTTCCTCTGACTTTGATTTCCTAACCTCAATTACATTTACAATGTTGTTTTTAACTTCTCGTTTGTTCTTCTTACCTTGCACGTATCTATATTATATGTCATGTTTTCAACAATCTTCTTCTTAAGTACTATTTTTCTTCTTTTTGTATCTCAATGATATTTATTTAATTTGCAACTACTTGTTATTCTCTTCCTTATTGTTGCAAATATCTCCTAAAAATATACATATGTTCAATTCCTTTTAGAACAACCTGTATAAGCGATGATTATTACAATATTTTATACCCAATTTGCCTGAATCATAGTTGTGTACAAAAGGAGAAATTATATTAAAATAGGTTCAATCATTATCGAGTTTATCTCGAACATACAGACAGATATACGTACAGGGTGATTCAATTGCTTTTGAATTGGTACTGTCAAACAAATACATATTGTACAACACACATTATACATTCCAGTACAATATCATACACATGTTATAACATAATCGGTACACATTTGTGCACAATTAGAATTATTGGATAATTTATAATTATCTTGTGCAAAGACAAATGAATCACCTTGTATACATCTTTTTACACTATCTAACATAACTTTGTATATAATTTATTATTACGAACATTGTATTACACATATTCACTATACACACTATAAAATATTATATGACTATAATATGATTGGTAGACATTCGTTTATAATTAAAATTACAAGATAATTGATAATTATCAAAAGTAAATCGACATACACCAAACAGTTTCGACACAAAAAGACAATTCATCTTGCACTTCTGGATTTCCAAAGGAATGCCAATAAGATCGCTGGATTTTTTGCCGGCATTCTTTCGCCTGCACTTTCCCGAGAAGTCGGTGGGAAAGGCCGATCGGAATGAAAATAGAAGCGCGGCCTTTAAGTACGTCGAAGGTAAAATACTACGGCCAGTTATTCCTGGACGAAACGATCAATTTCACGCTCTGTGAGTCTGAGTCGGCTGTTATTCAATGACTATGCTGTGTGTAAGTCTTCCTGTGCCATTAATTTAACCCTTTAAGGGTGGACTTTTCTTATTGAAAATGTTTAATTGTTTTAATTCATTTGTTTCGATTGTAACAATATTTTCATAAAGATGTAATAAAATATGGTTGGGAATTTAGTTATTTTTTTCTAAGAGACGAAATATATTTTTTATTCATTATAACAGTTGCAATTTCTGTAGCAAAAGGTAATTTATTTTTCCTCACAACAAGTCTTGAGCGTGAAAATAATTTTTGCAATTTGTATTGCCACTGGTTGATTATACAAATTTAGAAATCGTGTTTGAGAAAAATAGTACAAATAAATGATATGTACACATACAAAATTTATTTGGTTTCCAAGTTTTATAATTAACTCTTAGAATCAGTAAAAGTTTTTATTATTAAATTAATTTTGCAAATGTTCATTCTCAGATTTCCTGGCTCCAAAAATTCATCTTTTTGGTGCACTCTTCTTTTCTTATTTAATGAAAATCTCACAATTATTTCATCAAAAAATATTACTTTAAAAAATCGATTATACAATCCTTTTTATCTACGAAACCCTTTAAATTAATGACAAACCAAAGTTTTCATCCAGCAAAGTGCACTGCAGTGCGATCATTAAAACAGCTCTCTGATTGGTTATATCAAGCAAAATGGTTCACTCGTAAATGTTACGGTTTATTTTTACTAACAATGATCGTCAGAACGATCGACAGATTGTCAGGGCTGTTCTCGTGTCGCTGACGTCTCCCTATTTATTCCGAGGACCTTAATTAGCCTTAATTGGCCGGGGCTAATGATGCAGGCACATGTCAGCGTTTCCACTGATCGCTTAATTAGCTCATTAGCCCGCGGCGGCGCCCGATGATATTTATCCCGATAAATTTCCTGGTCGCGCGATGCTCACTCACCAGTTTTTTGGTGGTTCTAACCATTCTTATCAATTGTCTTATTTATTCTGATTAATTAAATATTCGTTGCTCTTGTTATAATTCATAAACTTGCCTGAGTATCGATTATGTTGGGAATATTAAAATAATTACATTTAAAACGTTGGAGTGTTTTAATTTTCTATTTTCCATTTTATTAATATTCTATTTTTCTTGGGAATCTCTGATATATTTTTCGTGTTCGTTTATATCTATTTCTTAAAATTATAAATCGGTGAATGATAGGGAAATCCAGACAAACATAAGGATAGTCGACACGAAAAGTCGGTTTTTATGCAATAAACAATGGTTTGTGTTAAATGAATTCGAAAAAATAAATTCTTTGCAAGATAGAAAAGGTTTCATCCCTTAATCTTTTCAATGTCAGGCACCAATTAATTGCAGTAACAAAATAGTACATCCATCTGACAGATAAAAAATATTTTGTTACAAAAGAGAGTTTCCTTGCAACGTGAATTTATTCTAAAAATACTAATTTTTTCACCCTCTCGAGGATGGAAAAGTGAGAAGGAAGCGTGCCAATTTTCCAATTGATTTAAAGCGCATCCAATGAGATGGTAGATGCGTGGCGCACTTGTCTTTTCCCGCTCTCACGTGGCTGGGAAAATGCGAAAATAATGGGCCGTTGCTCTGGACAGGCTGTCGAGTGCAACAGACCGACGCCGCAACCGACGTCGACGTCCACGTCTACCCTGTCTGTCCGAGTGGCACTCTATTGTCGAGTTTCTCGCATTAGAACAAAACTGGAGCGCCGAAACAAAGCGCCTGAGTACTGGAATAAAAATGAAGTGCACGCTCGAGTCGAGGGAATACGTTACGTTTGAATTGGTACGCCGCCATTTAATGGCTCCCGGGCCTCCCGGGGGATTTGTAACTTTGGAAATCCAGGACATAGATTTTTATGGCTGTATTCATAGATCTCTTTCTATTGAAATACCTTGTTTTTAGTCAAGAAACACTTTTTTACGAAATGTGTCATTTAAAAGCTAAACTCCTCTAATAAATGCTTTGGGTTTTTTTTTACTAATTTCTAATGTTGGAAATCGAGGACGTAGATTTTTATAGCTGTATTCATAGATGCCTTTCTATTGAAATACTTTTTTAGTTTAGAAACATTCTTTTGAATCTGTTATTTATTTATGTAGAAATTAAACTTCTAATAAATGGTTTGGGATTTTACCAATTTGTAATTTTTAAAATCCAGAATATAGATCCTTTACAACTGTAATAGTAGAAGTTCCTTAAGGATTAAAATTAATGAAGTGCCTTTGTTAGTTAAGAAAGACTAAGAGCTCTTTTAATTTTTACAATATTTTATTTATTAAATATTCCATTTAGTAGTCAAACTCCTCTTAACAAAGCCTCTTCAATAAAACCTTCCTTAAAGGACACATACGAATAAGGCTATTATTCTCCAGTCACGCTAATTCCTAAAATACTGAATATATAGAAACATAACCTATATTCATCCCTGCTTGTCCTGCTACATAGTGTGCATTCCGTAATTTGTACAGGATGATACGTTTGCTTTGGAATCAGTAATGTCTATATTAGCAAACGTATAACTGAGCTATACTATGTTACATATTGTTCCACTAAGTATAAAGGAAGCGTCGGGCCAAGCGAATAAAAGCTAATACCAAAATGGGACGCTAGCTAGCGCAGCACAGTCGCAATTAAGAGATAAAGTGCTTTTTTCCGAGCGCAATGTCACTTTTGTACGCTTATTTTTAGCAAAAACTTGGTCGGAATAAGCAAATCCCAAATTTTCAGTATTTTTATATTATTTCAGTGACGAGACTATCTTATTTTACTTTTCCTTGCTGTTCATTAATTCCATGTTGCATTATTTTAAATGATAATAATATTTTATCTGTCTATTATTAGCTTCTGCAATTCTGTGTAAGAAATTGTTGCACACATGATATATCTAATAATTAAGTGTTCACTTTTAACTGAATGCTTCTGTTACTACATTCCGTGTTTGTTTGGTACACATTCATTCAAAAGAATAATTGCAACACAAATGGTTCGTGATTCTACTATTTCCCTATTTTTCTATATTCCTTAACCTATTTCAAACAATATTCAGTAACAAGTAAGTCATAACTATAAATATTTTGATTTATAAAATTGCTCGTGAATAAAAATACATGCACAGTGACTCAGAAATTCGTTTTTTTGCAATTCGACACACTTCACACAGTAAAATCCAAAAGAAACACAGAAAATATGATGCTCTAACCTCAAAATATAACGAAATCCCTCTATTTATTAAAATACACAAGTATACAAACGACTTTCTGGGTCTCAAATGAATCACCCTGTAGAAAAGTGTGTCTCTCCAACTTACTCGCTATTTGCCCGAGTGTTTTCTATTCAAATTTCAGGAGCATGCTACGCGGAGTTTGGCGTACGAGTGCCACACACCACGGGCAGTGCTTATATGTACAGTTACGTGACAGTAGGCGAGTTCATAGCATTTATTATCGGATGGAATATGATGCTGGAGTACCTTATAGGTACGAGCGCGTGTGCCTGTGCCCTAAGCGCCTGTCTCGACTCCCTAACCGATGGCGCCATTTCCGGGGCGATTGGTGATAGCGTCGGTACCATTTTCGGTGAGTCTTTCTTCTTTATAAATAATGTTATGTGTATGTTAATGATGGCTTAAACAACTCTGCTTGTTGCATAGATTTTCTAAGAAAATACTCCTAGTTTGGAACACCCTGTATAAGAAATGATTTTTCGACTTATTAAAGTCCATTGGATACCGAATAGAATTTCGGAGATATTAGGCAACCTCTGATTTTGAAACAGCTTGTATTGGTGACGAAAATTGCAATCTTTTATAACTAATAGTTTGCTAAAAAGAAAATACGATTTTTTAATTGCAAATGTGGATAAACTTATAATATTTTACGATTAAAATACTTGAAGTATCAAATAATGAATAATAATAAATGATAAAATATTCTACATATTTTTATTCTGTTTCGTCACCAATTTCTCTAAGAAAAATATGCCATTCAAAAAACAAATTTATATACTATATGATAAGACCATTATTCTAAAAAAAATGGTACAGCACGATAATTAACTTGATAAGTTCGGCGAATGACTCCCAGGCATGCATAATACGGCTTTGCCAAAAATGAGATGATATAACATGTATGAGAACTTGGAAGGTAGCCGCTTGAATAATTCCAAGCTGTGCCCCACCGGATTCAGTGTTCCCCAGTAAAGGGGACGTGACTTGAAAATTCGTCCGCTTAAAGATTAATTAAGTGCGAATTGGAGAGAAGCGAGGACGAACAGGTACGCCGGTGGCGCTTTAATCCCGTCTGTCGTTTCCCTGATTTACTGCAAATTCCTGCAGCAGCCTGCTCGCGTCGAGGATAAGATGGCAGCGGAAAGAAAGAGAGCTTTTGTCGTTAAGCGAATGCAGCCAACGGAGTCTTTTCGTTTTATCGCCTACAAATTCGAGCTTTATAACCGAGCACACGTTTGTGTTAAGCTCGTATCACATTATACAATTTGTACCGGGACTTGCAACATTAAGGAATAATGTTATGGTAGTTATTTTGGGTGATGGTTTTCTCATATGCGAGTAATTGATGGATTGTTGAAATCCATTAAACATTAACAGAACCATGAAAATCCTTTATAAACTATTTATGATTGCCTGCAAACGAGATTTATTGTCGGTCTTGTACTATAATTAGAATTCTTCTTTCTAAAGATTACTTTCTATAAGAATAGGTCAATAATTTAAATTTTTGTTCTTAATATTCATATTGTACTTTCTCTATAAAAGAGTATATTTTTATCTGTGTCCTAAGATGCATTTTACTGCTAACATTTCCAGAAATTCGTTATAAAAGTGGATTTTTCTGCTTTGATTCTCTTAATTTGACAGCAACAAAAATAACACGCGTAGTTAAATATACTAATATTAATCTCACTAAATTTTACTTCGATAACGCTGATAGTTAACCTAAAAAATCCAAAGGAACAGTAAAAAAAATTGAACCAAATGTATTATTAATTAATAATAATCTCACTAAATTCTATTTTGTTAGCTCTGATAATTAAAAAAAAATCGAAAGAAAACCCGTTTTCAGACATCTCAGTCAAATAGTCGCTTAACATTCCGCGCAGTGTGAACAGAGCTTTACTCGGCTCGACTGCGTCTTCTGCTAGGCCGAGACGCTCACGGCTCCGGCTCTCATAAAAGGAGGCCAACTGCGACAACAAATTTACGATCGACCTCTCGAGGCCTTTATGGCTCCACGTATCCTCATACACACATATTCTGAAACGCGAGGGATGCGCACATACCCTTCCGAGGTGTTACCAGCTCCGACATTTCTCCCCTTGCGTTAGGGCGCAAGATTCAATCCGAGCACATCGGTAGTTGCGACATTCCCAACGGCATTGAAATCCAAACAACATTTCACTTTTCGATGCGATGCAGAAGCATCTCGAAGGGTTTGGAAGGTAGTGTCTTGTTGTTAAGGGGCTGCAAATACGTAAAAGCCTTAAAAATAGATGCACTTTCGAGATTTTTTTCTTCAAAACTATCTGTCATTTGATCAATTGATAGTTTTTTTATTTTCAGAGTGGTACAATAAAAAAGTCGGATGTGTTTGGATAGCGTATTGGTTTAGGTGGGAACTTTTATGTTGCGTCAGATTTTTATTTAAGAATAATGTTATGATATATCAAATAATTATGTTTAAAATATTTTTTAATAGTATTTTAATTTTATGAATATTTTAGATTATACTGTTATAGTTGTCATGATTGATGTGACTTTTATCTTAAATTATGTATCAGAGAATGATAAGGAAATTCCGATTTTTTATCCAATAATAATGATTAATATTAAACAAATTCGGATTTTTTTTATTATAAAATGATTAAACACACTTCCTCTATAAAATGAGAAAAATCATCCCGATCGGTCCACTTGTCAACATAAAAAATAAAAAATATAATATGACACAGTGCCTCTTTTTCATTATTAGGTCTTTTTATCTCAACATTTTGCGTAAGTGCATTTTATTTTATTTGCCAATTTTCTACCATTTTATGCGCGCTCCTTCGTTAAATTTTGCAGTTTTATAAATGAATGCGCATTTCAATTAAAATGGTTGTTCTTTTTCTCTGCCGCGGGATTGCATTCAATCTGTTACAAACGGCAGACTGGCGTGACTCGACTGTCCGGAACACACTGTTGGCTAACTCTGCGTTTGCTAAAGGGTTGAACACTTCCGCCCTTAAGTTCAGACCAAAATTAAAATCGAGCCTTTGGCTCGCAGAAGATTTTTAATAACATTTATTACAATAAAATAATATTTTATTTTTAGATCCATGGAAAATAATTTTGCAAAATATTGCAAACTATTGTTTCACATTGAAAATAAAAGGAATGTTAAGATACTTTTCGCGCAAATCGATTTTTTATGAATCACCTGAAACTAGTTTGACGTGAAGTTAAGATTATTATACGCTTTTTTTATTAAGCCAGTTAATGCATATGGCATTATTTTAATTGTAGCACCAAAATTGATATAACGATTGAAATAAAAAGCTATATACAGGAATACAAAAATGTGTGATACAAATATTGAAAATTATTGACTGTATTTTCAAAAAGAAACCACCCAGTGTTTATGCAAAAATTTGACAATAAAATCATTAGGTGTGTAAAAAATGACTAATCGATTAAAACACTTGCTGATTCCAACACGAGCCAATATGTATATCCGACTTTCAACTAATTAGTAGTACAATTGATTCCGACCGGTGTAAAAAGTGGTGAGCAGAGCGAGCAGCAAAGGACAAATCAATAGTTCCGAAATTGATTAACGTTTCGCATTCGCTCCCATTGGCACGGCTACCGGCTGCCCTTTCGAGTCAAGCTTTTTTTAATAGCACTCGCGAGAACAATGGAGCAGCAGCAGCAGCAGCATCAGGAGCGTGAGTTGGGGGGGTGGCCGAGGGGGATGGCTTCCGATCAATGCTACGAGTAGAGTAGCAATGAATCGTGGCTTTGCTCGTCGGAGAAATGGAATTGCGCCCGTCGTTTGCCACGCGTTTTTGCTTTAAGCTATCCGCACACCTCGCGCAACGTTCGCCCTCGCAACCCTTTGTTTTCCCAGTATTGGATTTCGGGGAGTTGATCGTTGCACTAGGCGCGCCTGAAAGCACCGCACGAATTTTAGCAGCAGCACTAACAAAGAAAGAGTATTTTCATCCGAAAGTGTTATTTTCAGGTTATGTTTTTTTTTTAATAGGGATTGCGAAAGATTTTTGTTAAATATATGCTGTTGTATCATACTAAAATATAGGGTACTAAGAAAATTAAATCCTGTCGCAAGCAGAAGTGTGATGGACGAAGGGAAAAATTATTTTGTAAGCACATGCTTTTGTATCATATTAAAATATATGGTACTAAGATGTTGGAAAATCTATCCAGTAGCAGCAAGTTTTTTTTTATTGCCAAACAATATTTAATAAGTTTGTTCGTACAAGAGATAACCTCGTAAAAACTACTGTGTATTCTAGAAACCTTCCCAAATATGCATAAAAAATTTCGAATTCCCACGTTAAATAGTTCTTTTTTTATTTTAATGGTAAAAATTATCTAAACATGATACTGACAAGAAAATAGAATTAGAGGAAAGAAAATAGAAAAACTAATTTGACAGATTATGCGGAAGTGAAGGAGGCCAGTAATAGGAAACAGCTCCGAGATAGCTCTACGTTTATGGAAATTCTGCGCAATCAGTTGACGTCATAAACAGTACGACATAACCTATACAATTAAATGAGAACAACGCCAAAGTAATTCGTTACAGACAAAAATAATAAATGTAAAGTAATTCCTTGACGACAGCATTACAACATCAAAAATAAGATTTAAAAAAAATGTTGCGTTATTAATAATTAATTAAATACGATGTGCAAGTGAGCTTACAATTATACTCGACATGGACTCTCGAACTCATTTCGAGAATCGACGCTAGTGCATCTCTGAAACAAATGAGGCGTGCTTCATCGCAGCGAATCAGTTGAAGAGCAGCCTCTCGAATTCTAAGAAAGTTGAAGCACGATTCTCTTTCTCCGAGAGGAGAATCGTCGAGTTCTATGACAATGATTGGACATTTTTAATACTTCGATCACCGCTTTCACGTAGATATTGTTTTGCAATGTTAATTTTAAAATATTATTAAATATAATGTATTTCGATTGTTTTTGTATCCCACTTTTCTAATTTTTGAAAACATTGTGTTTAACCTGATTTATGCAATTAGCAATGACATATATTTCAATTAAAATCCTAAAAGATTATATGAATTAAAATATTTTCAAAATAAGCAACAAGTATGAATAAATGTTAAACAAATTATTTTGACTCCGTTGCTAGTTCTAGTGTTAATACTGCAACACTAGTTAAAATAACATTTGAATAATAATACAAAAATTACATATTTCTACTTTTAACAAGAACGAAAATAAAGTGCATATTTAAACCGATTTTAAAACCAGACATTTGATCATTTACTAGTCCAACTCCTAAATAAAATACGCGGCCGTCAAAGTGTCAGTTGTAAAAACACTACCACACAGCAAGGAGATAATATTTCTGGCCGATCTCAAAGGATGACTGGAGACAGGTTTACTTATTCTAACCCAATTCCAACCGTGATCAAGTATTCTGCCCACGCGGGCCGCGTGATGATCCTGACAGTTAAATTCCTAAAGTATACAAGGAAACGTACTCCCACGTTACAGGCAAAGGAGAGAAAGAGGGGGTCGCATTATCAGTGGAGTCAAGTATACTTCTCATCTCAGCAACGCCCCCTTGTTTTCCCTTTTAATTGCTTCCCGCCAACAAAAGAGGGCATTCGGCGCGGCAGCCATAGCGAGAAGTAATAAAAAGAGTTTCTCAGTGCGAGGTGTCTTTTCAGAGTTATCTTTTATTAAAACAAATCCCAGGTGATGTTTTAAATTTGCTGCACAGTAAGCGCAATATTTCATTGTTAGTGATACTTTTAAGAAAAGAATGTATAATATATTAATCCAAGCTTTCAGTGGTAACAATATTTCAGTTTTGGATGCGAGGAAGATGAGTTGTAATAATATTCCGTATATATAATATATTAGTTGTTATATTTAATTTCGCCCGGGTGGTAAATCTTGTCTAGGTTAACAGTGATTCAATTTAAAGAACAAAGGATTATTTCACTATTACTTAGGAGTTTTGTTGAACGTTTTCATTGATATTGTCGCTCCTGCAAAAATTATCTTGACCACGGGTTTATCTTACAGAAAAGTTTGTAGTAGGAAGGTTAATCTACACTAATTAATACTTCTATATTTATATCTAAATTTCTTGTACTTTATACTTTACAAACATATATAACAATGTTTTCTGTAATTTCTGTAAACCTTTTGTTCTCGAAATTTCTCTTTAACTGTTAACATACCGTCTCACTTCGACTGTATTTCTAACCTCAATCTTATGAACATCTAACATGGCTAAAAACATAAATTACTTTGTTTCTCTACAATAATTGTTCAGATATCACCGTCGCAGGAATCGTAGGTTAGCGGTTATATAACGAAAACTCCCGCCATTATTTGAAGGTTATGTGCGGCGCTGTATCTCGGTATCGCGGCATGCTGATGGAGATAGCCATGAAACGAAACTAATGCAACGGCTTCCAAGCGTCGTAAAAAACGTCGTTATGCAGAATCGAACTGCAACGGTCGTTAATGTCCGGGGTCGTTAAAGTTAACGTCTGTCGTGCCGCTAACACTGTCGTTAGTTCGTTGAATATCAACAAGTCGTTGTTGTTTTGTGCAGAATGAAGTTGTCCGTGTTGTATTGACATGTCACACTAAAAACGTTTATGCAGTTTGCATTCAGTGTTTCTCTAATTGTTGCTGCAAACAACGGTAGTTGAATAAAACCTGATAAACAACGGTAGTTGACCGTGGTATTGGCTTCGATTCCGCTATATTTTTGAGGTCTTTGAGTAAGAAATAATCGGTGACGCAAAAAATGTATTTTTCATTGTACAGTTTAATTTTGAATCATAAGTAATTATATATTATTTATCATTGCGTTCGACTTTACTACCAGTCACGATTTTGACATATTTCTATTATTTAATTGTATCTTAATTAGTTGGGACTGAGAAAGCCCCAACGATCTTATATGTAACTATTTTTATTACTAACTAGTACCACTTGAGTATAATGTCAAACAAACAGAAACAAAGACGTTCATCATAATTAAATTTAAAAAGAAACCATCACAACTGTGTTTTCGGAAGAAATTTTTCTTCTCTGAAAGAAATACATTTCCTAAAGAAGAAAGTTTACTTGAGAGGAAATAAATTCTGTTAAAAAAGACACTTCTCGTTCTTAAGTCAACTCATAAAAAAAAAACACTGTGTGTGCAAATACTCTTTTTGTTCACTCTACACCAGTGTCCCCCCTGTTATTGGTATAAACAACAATGGTGAAATAAAATTGATAAACAATTACAATTTATTCTACTACGATATTTGATTCAACTATATTTTTAAGGTCTTTCTTTATTTATTATACATCTCAAAAAACATTTCCAGTCACACCCGGTGTGTAGGCGGCCTCGTCTGCCGAGGGTGTCTTTTATCGGAGGGTGGTGGTAGCGCGCGCGCGAACACAAGCTAAGTCGAGCTTTCTTCTCGGTGGTTTCGGCTTCTCCTTGTGAATCGAGCCGTAGGAATAAGGAGGAATAGACTTGAAAAGCTGAAGAACAGCGGTGCAGTTTAGCAAGGGGGTGAAAAGGGGATAGGAAAAGGGAAAAGGGGTTGAAGGAAGGCCGAAACTGGTAGGGCGCTTGCGCGCATCACTTCTAGCACCTGTGGACCGTCTCATCGATCGGATACCGGTTTACCAAGCGACCTGTACACCTTGTATCTTCTCCAACACTCTGACAAACACCCCCGATTTTTTTCTCATCCCTAAAGAAATCAGTCAAGTCCTAAGACACTGTTTCAGTGGAAAAGGTGTCAAGGTCAGACAGCTGAATTTAATAGTCCTGGCTGAGTGATTTCTTCCTTATCTTACGAAAAAATAATAGTTCACCATGAATTTATTCGTTTTAATATTAAATTAAGATAAATATACAAGTTGATTGTTCAATAAGTGAATTATATTTAGCATTTTAAAACGCGAGCGTTAAAAAGAGCTCTGACAACCACTCCTATTTTTCAGTTAGGCCAGTGACAATCATCCCTTAACGAATCAGTGGAGTCTTAAGACACTGTTTCAGTAGAAAGGATGTCAAGGATAGACAGACGAGTTTAATATTCCTGAGATAGGGATTTGTTCCTAGTGTTATGAAAAATTATAGTTCAGTCTATTAATTCTATTAAATTAAGGGTATATATTTTTAAGCAGTTGATTTATCCAGGATTTATTACTTATTTATTTAAATACATAATTTGAAGAACGTGTTTTGTAAATATCATAGTAACAAAATTATAAATACGAACAGGATGGCATGTTTTTTAAAAGAAGAATTGCGATACTTATTGTTTGTGACAACCCTGTTTCCAGAAAAGCATATTTCAACTTTTAAGTAGAATCAGTTTCTGTCAGAATCCCCATTTACCAAGTCGTGTAACTTTGTCAATATTAAAACCTATAACTAAAATGATTTGAAAATACAATCATGGGAGAAAACAATCGAACAAAACTACTTTCAAAAATCTATATATCTTTCTATACAAATATTCGCACAGTCCACCTTAAGTAGAATAAGTACGAAGATCAGAAAAAGAGAAATTCAGAAAAAAATCTATACCATCTCCAGCACAATAATTCGTTTCGCACCTATCGAAAAATGATCGCCCTAATTTCGCCCCAAATTGATTGGTGCGAGCATTAAATCAAGAGTTCGACCACAAAAAAAAAATCACAGAAAGAGGTTAGGAAAGGGGGAAGGGGCGCACACAGAAGAAATGGAATTCCAGGGGAGCGAAATTGGTTCTATTGGATCGGTTTTCGTTAGTTCTCGGGCACGTACACTCCATAAAGAGACATGTAAAGGAAACGATTTCGCATTAGGACCGAAAACGTGCTGAAATCGGGGTCACCGTAATGCCTCTCTCGTCCGCTTTTACTCGTTTTTTTTTTTTTTTCTTTGTTGCCCCGTCCCTTTGCGCTCTGACAGAGGAACTTCTCGGCATCCGGTGTAATTTGGCGCGCGCTCCTCCACGCACTGGCAATGACAAGATTAATCCTGTTAAACTGAGGCACAATTAATCTGTTGCCTGTTGGCTCCTCCCACTCTTTTTCCCTTCCCTTTTCCCTTGAAGCCGAGTACACACCAGCGTACAATGAAATTATTATATGTATGTCTTGATGATTTAAATTATCGAGAATTATTAGTTGTACAATTTCTATTTAACACCATGGATTGAATTTTTTATTTTTTTATTTCAGACATTGCATTTATACTTTAACGAATTAATTATATTTTTTGCAGTATGATTGAAATGACTGTTGAAAAAGTGTTTCATTTATGTCTGTCACTTCGTTAGTTTATAAACGGTTCACTGAATTTTACAAAATATTTTTAAAAACATTTAACAGGTCGCGAATATCAATCAGTGGCATTTAAAAAAGCTGTCATGTGCGTGTTGTTTTAATTATTAAGGGAGGATTGCGTAGTTTCGAATCGAAAAAACTGAGACTTTTATTCGAATTGTATGAAAAGTATACAACCGTTCTTCTTTTTTTTCCCCGCCAAAACTAATTGTTTTACAGTGACCGTTGTAATTTTACTCGAAACCAAACTTACAATTTTCAACAAATGCATATCAAAATTAGAATTACAAATTCCCTAGAGATCTGAGGAGCATTAAAAATGCCAAACATAACCTAGATTTTGTGGATTCTAGGATTGTATGTTTGCCGTTCAGATGCACTACGAGATCGACAGACCTTCGTCGAGATCCCTAACCTCACTCTCCGCGTTTCCATTTCTAAATTTACAATCTCCACATCTGCACTCGCGTAATCATGTGACCTCTGCCCTACATCAACTGGCAGGTGCTTACATTATCTTCAACAGTTGCCCCAGACTTCTTCCCACAGTTTTACTCCATTTAAACTCGGATTCACGCGTGAGATTGGAGCTTGTCGATTCGTAGATTTCCACGGCTCGAGTTTCCGGTGGCGGCGTTGAAGTGCCGATAAAAATCTGAATTTCCATTGGCGAAGGCGGAACCCACCAGTTTTGGAATACGATTTCCATGCATTTACAAGTTTCGGCCACGAAATTTACAGGAAACAGCTGGATGTGGGCTGCCGAGTGGCGCCATATTGTTGGAAAGTTCCTAGACAATTCCCTAGGACTTTTCTCTCTATTTTTAGCTTTTCTAAAGTCCAGGCGCTAAGACATGAATTTAAAAATTAATTTTATTGAGGGGACAAATGCTTTTTTGTTTCTTTAAGTATCAGTTGTACAATGAATAACGAAAGTACTCGCAGATATAGTGTTTTTGGAAAAATGCTCTCAACGAAGAAAACTCTTTCCCCAAATAGAAATACAGTTTCTTCAACAAAAAAGAGTCTCTCCTAACAAAAAATAAATTCCCTTACAGACACTTTTCTTTTTTAAGAAAATTGTTTCTAAAAATACTAAATATGCCAATACTTCTTTCAGCCACTGTATATTTTTATAACAATTAAAATCTTCAAACATGACAAATTCTTACCAATTATAATTATATTCCTCATATTTAAATTTAAAACTTAAACACCAAGTTATTCCTGATTTCAATACTTTTTCACGCTAGTTATTCCAAAAACTGTCAAAATTGCCAATGAACTGCCAGTTGGCGCCATGTTGGTAGAAAGTCCCTATACAATTCTCTAGATCGTTAACCAATAAACACTTCTCGTGATTGTGTTAGGTCGTCCACCCGACTTTCTAGCGTTCGTCATCACGATACTGATGATGCTACTGATGGCAGCGGGTGTGAAGAAGTCTTTGGTGTTCAACAATGTCTTGAACGCGATCAACCTGGCTGTTTGGGTGTTCGTAATGGCGGCGGGCATGTTCTACGTCGACAGTGACAATTGGAGCGAGCATCAGGGCTTCCTACCCTACGGCTGGAGTGGCGTAAGTAAATTAACTAGCACTTTATTTGTTATTAATTTAATTTTTTGTTAATTTAACATTTACACTGCTGAGAGTCAGAAAAAATTAGAATTTGTGATATGCAGATTGTAGAAAAAACGCGAGGGAAATGCAAAGCTAATTTATAAAATTAAATATGCATATATTACAGTAAAGGTTGAAGGAAAAATTGGAAAATTAAATCTTGGAAAAGTTAATACTTATAACAAAATATCGTTCTACACATAAGTTTATTTTGTTATAACCTTATGCTGTACAATTAAATAAACAACTGAGAGACTGAATTTGTTTTATATTTACGTTTTATAATTTTCTTCCGCTGTCGCTAAATCAATCACTTATAATACACATGTTTATTATATAATGTGTAACGAGTATTTACTTTTTAAAATAATATTTGTTTCATTTTCAATATGCATCTGTTTCAGAATATGTGATTATAACTTTACGCTATACAATTAGATAATTAACTCAAACACCAAGTCGTTACATTTCCTACATGTATACCAACCCACCAATATTTTCTTTATTTACTGGATATCTTTTTTTCAAACAATTCATTACACATTTAACAATTTACGCTTTTTTCCAAAACAAATGCTTTTAACCTCTCAGCAGAAATACATACATTTCACCATAACTTTACAACTTTACACTGCACAATTAGACAAACAATTCAAGCACCGAGCCATAACATTTCCCATGCACCGGTACTGCAAGAGTATTTTCATTACTCGCTTCCATACACCCAGCAGTGTACATTCGGGAATGCGAGAGTTATGCCAGTAGGTTCTCCGCGCCGACGAGTGTGTGTGTGTGTGTGTGTGTGTGTGTGTGTGTCTATGCATGTGTATGTGTGTGCACGAAAGATTTTCCGCCGGCGGCGGTTTCCACGTATCCGGCGGAACAATGGCAAACTTGTTGCACCAGATGGGATTCGCCGAGCTCTCAATGCCGAGAGCGACGCTCCTCTCTTTCTACGTTTGGGAATACGTGTTGGAATGAATGAGAGAGAGAGAGAGAGAGAGAGAGATCCCGGAAATCCACGCATTCCTGTTCTCGCAAAGCCGAGAGATGGATCGGGAAAATTACCGAGGGCCGAGTGTATCCTCTCCTCGCTCGAAATCCGGCGACATCCGCTCTAAGCATTTGTGTTTGCTTTTGTAGTCTACTTGTTGGGGGATCAAACTCTCGAGAATTGGGACGCCCCTGACAGTAGGGCTTGCCTGGTCCGATTTTTTAAGGGCAAATGTTCATTTGAAACTGTTAAAAGGTGGATTTTATTTGGCATTTTTTCAATTTGATATTTGGTTTGTTTAGGAGTTCAATTTTTATTGTAATTTGTTGCACTTAGTGACTTTCAATTAAATATACAGTTACTTACAAAATTGAATGTACAGTTGTAGGTTCTAATAAATAATTAATATATTACATTAAAGAAATGTAATGTATTCCTAATTTTCTTTGTAAATATTTAAAAACAGTGGTCTTTCATTGTTTTATATTGTGTTTGCTTTTGTTGTCTACTTGCCGGGGGATCAAACTCTTGAGAATTGGGACGTCCCTGACAGTAGGGCTTGCCTGGTCCGATTTTTTAAGGGTAAATGTTCATTTGAAACTGTTAAAAGGTGGATTTTATTTGGCATTTTTTCAATTTAATATTTGGTTTGTTTAGGAGTTAAATTTTTATTGTAATTTGTTGCACTTAGTGACTTTCAGTGCAATATACAGTTACTTACAAAATTGAATGTACAGTTGTATGTTCTAATAAATAATTAATATATTCTTTGTAATTATATAAAATCAGAGGTCTTTTTTTGTTTTATACATTTATAGTGTTTTTTATTGTGTTTGCTTTTGTTGTCTACATGTTGGGGGATCAAACTCTCGGCAAATGTTCATTTGAAACTGGTGAAATTTTTTTGGCAGGTTTGTTTAACACTTTTTAAATCTTCATTTAAATATATAATTTATTGAACGTATTTGGTCAATTTCAATGCAATAAACAATTACTCACAAAATTGAATTCACAGTTTAACGTTAATAAACAATTAATATATTACTTTAAAAAACCTTATGTAATAAGCACAGTAGCAGCTTTCAATTCTATCTTTTCTTTTTTCCACTTCTTTTTTCACGCCAAAAAGCGCGCAACCTTTGACTTTTTTGCCAGAGATGATAACTTTTGCCCAACATTACGTCATCCTTGGAGGACCCATTTCGTTAATTTAAGAGATAGATATGACTACCATTTTACATAACCGTTTTTTGCATTTTTATTCTAGTCGAAGATGACACTGTTTATCAATCGAATGTTTTTTAAAATCAAGCACTCTTTATGATTGAAATATTATGAAAAGTCGATAAATATTTGTCATTGACAAGCTCATCAAGATTTAAATTCTACCCTTTGTTTCTCTTCAAATCTTTTTCAATATTACATCGAAAAGCAAGCAACCTTTGACTTTTGTCAGTGCTGATATCTATTGGCCAACATTATATCACCACTGCAGGATCCATTTTTCTTTCTCTTTCTCTTTCTCCGGAAAGTAGCAAATTTTCCGAGAGCGTGGGCGATCGTAGGCGAGAAGCAATGGGTGACCGCGCCTCGAAATTGCTGCCGGCACTCGAGCGCCCCCGTTGCGTGGGTGCGACTGAACTTTTAAGGTCATAGAGCAAGTGTTAATCATTGGAAATACGAGCGATTTCCCTCGTTTCCTACGACTGCTCCGACTTTTATAAATCAGCAGACAGAGTTGAATTCCGATTTTTCAGGTAGCACTTAACATTTCTCCTCGATTGGAGCTTGCTCTCTGTTTCCTGGATTTCCTAAAGCTCAGTCGCTGGGATATGAATCGGAAAAAATAGATTTATTGGTGGAATATTCTCTTTTCGGTATTTTTTTCAAAGGTTTAAGTTAATTTATTTTCAAATACCGTTGAATTCGATAAAATTGTTAGTTTTGTAATTTTGTTGTAAAACTAATGAAAGCTAGTCGATGCAATTAATAATAAAATATGTCAGTTCGTATTTAAATTTAAACCTTAAACGTACATCGAATTACTTCTCAATTCAATACTTTATCCCAGCATTGAGCAAGAAAAGCTGATAAACTTGGCGCTCGCTTTTCATTTTGTAATGCCTTTTATAAATCAGCAGACGAGTTGAATTCAGATTTTTCATACAGTACTTAACATTTCTTCTCAATCGGAGCTTCCTCTTTGTTTTCTACCTTTTCTAAAAGCCAGGCCAGCAAGATATCAATCGAAAAATTCATTTCATCGTGGAGGAACACTCGCTCGCCGAGCCTCCGGAATAATTAGGTTTCGTCAAAGAGCCAAGAGAGGTTAGGAGAGGCGCACGGAGAGGGAGAGAGAGGGCGCCACCATCAAAGTGGAAGTTAATTTCCCTCGAATAGCCTAACTCTCACTTGAAGCGAGTATTTCGATTTAGTTTGTCCTCTCAACGTTTCGCCGAGCAGTTTTTCGGAGTGCGCCACTGCATTTCAGGAACATTCATTCGATTTTCCAGCCCCGTCTTTTCCTCTCCCTTTTCTCTCGCGGCTTTCTTGGCGGCCAGTATTGGGAATTCATAAGCGAGGCTCACGGCGGACGCCTGCTAAAAATTTAAATAGATACCGGCGCACAAAGCCCGGCCGCTCTTTACGGTATTATATTGGCTTGGGGAGTAAATGGTGGGGGAAGCCTCTGGTCGGCCATTTCCCAGTGAATTTTTAGTTGGAACTAATTATATCATAAATTTCGTTGCTATGTTTGCAAGTAGCGCGCCGCGGGAATATTTATGAAGCACTGAACTCCGTCATTTTTTATGTTAAATCAACATAATTTTTATTATTTAAGACAGATAAAGTTGCCGTACTAAGTAGCAGTTTTTACGAATTTTTGTTCTAGTGGAAAATATCGTTTTTCGAATTTATTGATTGTGCTTTTTACACTCAACTCGGTACTGTTTGTTATACAGATGAAAAACTAAGAGGAGTATTGAAAAAATTTCTCGTAGTCTACTAAATAAACCTGCTAACAATACCTGATACAAATTTCAACTGAATCGATTCATTGGGTTAAGGCATTGTTTCAATAACGGTAGCTTTACCAACACTGCTGTACTATGTTTATTATTTATACTAAATTAACCAAACAATTTTTATTATATAAGAGACAGATATGGCAACTACATTACGTAACAAATTTATTAAATTTTTATTGTAGTCGAAAATATGGCTATTTGAACTTATCGGTTGAATATATTTGTTATACAGAATAAAACCTACTGCCTTTAGTATTGTGAGTATGGAAATGTAATTTACAAGATAGTTAGTCTTCATTATATACTTGAATAAATATATAATCACTGAAGCCTTTGGCAGGTGCTTGCTAAGAACTTAAATAGACATTGGCTGAGAGAGTCAGTAGTGGGGGAAGCTTACCACGGTTCGACCATTTCAAAGTGAATTTTTAGCTCTGACTAATTATATCGTAAATTTTCTTACTATGTTTAAAATAACTATCATGTTACAGCAACTTTTATGGAGCATACATAATTCTGGTATTTTTTATATTAAATTACCCAAAGAATTTTTATTATTTAAGAGATAGACAAGACTATTTTAAAAGAAACAAGTTGATTAAAAACATGCCATAAAACTTTCAACCGTATCAATTTATTAGTTGATAGGTTATGTCAGCATTTCAACGATACAATCACTAAACTGGCTATTTCTATAGAAATTAAATTTACAGGATAATTAGCCTTAATTATCTACTTCACTAAATAAGTAATCAGCAAAATCCTCGACAGACGCCTCCTAAAAACTTAAGCAGACCCCAAGATACAAAATCCACTCGCTCTTTACGGTATTACATTGGCTCGGTGAGTCGATGGTGGGGGAAGGAAGCCTTGCCTCGGATCCGCTCGGCCATTCCTCACAGGATTTCATTTGGAAATTAGAAGCGGCAGTCTTACTCTTGCTTCCGTTCTTTTATTTGCCACGTCGCAACGCGGCGCTCTCTAATCTTTCCTTTCCACCTGCTGCGCGCAATTCCACCGGCGAAAAAGCTTTCTGAAATATTACACCGCCCGAAGAAAGCCTCCCGCAAATCCTCCACCCATCCCCTTTTCTGCTCGGAGGTCATTGGGGACGCATGTATGACTCTGTTTCCAGTGGTTCTTTGCCTTTTTGCCCCTTTATGCCCTTTATATTGGAACGGGCGTTGGTGAAGTCGATGGCTATGCTAGTATCATGCGTGTTATATGATTCAGGGCAAACATAACCTAGGAAGGGCGGGAAATCGATTTTTCAAAAGTGCTTTGATTTGATTACACAGGAGCTATGCTAGTGCCATGCGTGTTATATGATTCAGGGCAAGCATAACGTAGGAAAGGTGGGAAATCGATTTTTCAAAAGTGCTGTGTTTTGATTATGCAGGAGCTATGGTAATATCAAGTGTGCTATATGCTTCAGGACAAACATAACCTAGGAAACTGTGCAATATCGCATTGAATCTAGTGAAATTTTCATCAAATCTTTGTTGGTTCAATTATTTAGTCGATATCGACCATTTTTTCAAGACATTGCTTAATTTTTGAATATACCAATAATGAAAAATTGGCCCCACAGATTGTACTTCTTTTCATCTAACAAATATTTAGCAAGTTAACTACGATGTAGACGTGATTTTACAAACCCGCATTATTTATTTATTCCCAAATAATACACAGCGTTCCACAACATCATAGTATATTGAAAAAACTTAAATTTGCCATGAAATAATTCCAGGCACATTTTCCGATCAACCTAACCTATCAGCCTCGGCTACTGCAAATAATACCAGACACAATTGACCCAGTTTCTTCAACGGACAAATGACATTAATGAGCAATTACAATCTAACGAACAGGTGTTTACCGGGGCAGCGACGTGTTTCTACGCGTTCATCGGTTTCGACATAATCGCTACCACTGGGGAGGAAGCGACCAATCCGAAGAGGAGCATTCCTCTGGCAATCGTGTCCTCGCTCATCATAATCCTGGTCGCCTATGTCACCAGCAGCATGGTGCTAACGCTAATTGGTGAGTTCTCTCATTAGCAGACCGATATATCCTGTCAACTCCAGCGAAACTCACTCAGGGAACTTCCACTGGAAGTTCGAACCACTGCTATGTCAATACCGAATTGACATACCTTGGTGCATACTTCGGTTTTTGGAAGTTCGATGCAACTTCTCTTGCTCAAAATTTTTGCTATTCAAAAATCGTGTTATATTACTTGCATAATTTTTCTTGAGGCATATGTGTTATACAATATTTAAATAGTGTAACACATACCAATTACATATATTTTATACAATATCATATTATATGCTAGTTTTTTCTCAAAGTTTCATTTATTTCAAGATACACCATACAAATAATATAATATACACAATGCGCAAAAACAAGTATTGGCACACCCAGCAATTTTACAATAAATTTTGTCAAAAAGGAAACTGTCTCCTCTAAAGAAATCTATTTTTTCTTAAGAAGAAGACTTTGTTATCCAAGAAAATATATTTCTTTTTAGAAGAAAAAGTTTTTTCCTTCATAAGAAAATTTATTACTAACATATTTTCCCATTTATCCACTGTATAACAAATAAAATGACCCTTTCAGTTCCCTACGATGAGGTCGATCAGGACTCAGCCCTGGTGGAGATGTTTGGCCACGTGGGTGCTAACAAGTGCAAGTACATCGTGGCAGTTGGCGCTCTCGCCGGACTTACGGTCTCCATGTTCGGCAGCATGTTCCCAATGCCGAGAATAGTCTACGCTATGGCGCAGGATGGCCTGATATTTCGGTAATTCACAATCGAATATCAAGTGTTTTTTCCATTTTTTATTTATGTATTTACAAATACAATTATGTAAGACAGAAGAATAAATAAGGTACGTATATCAATTCAAATTGCAGGCGTATTTATTATTATAGTAAAAATTGAATATACTATTAAATAAGCCTGGAATTTGACTTAATATAAAAGGCTTATTTATGATTCTTCATATTTTATAAAAACAGTTATAGTTTATGAAATAAATAATCCACGTAAGAATCCATTCCTAAAAACTATCCACTTTCACCTTACAATTTTTTACCAAACTATTAAATAAACACACAAAGAATTACACATTTCCCCACCAATGAGATTTGAGAGGAAGATTCCTTGCCGTTTCCTGTGCGCAGGGGTCTGAGCCAAGTATGGCCGGCTACCGGTACGCCAGCACTGGCTACCTTGACTTCCGGTTTGTGCGCTGCCTTCGCCGCGCTCCTAATTCAACTGGAGGTACTCGTGGAGATGATGTCGATCGGTACCCTACTCGCCTACACCCTTGTCTCCACCTGTGTCCTGATCCTGCGCTACCAACCGCACACCACTAATCTTGTGGAGCTGCTACCGCAGAGTCTTCGTACTCCCTGCCGATCGCCCACCAAGGAGACTCAGGGCAACGGTCAGGTCACCTATGGCAAGGAACTCAGACCTGACCAACTCACCACTGCCCTTAACACTG
Organism: Ectemnius cavifrons; assembly: GCA_964023945.1. Taxonomy (NCBI): domain Eukaryota; kingdom Metazoa; phylum Arthropoda; class Insecta; order Hymenoptera; family Crabronidae; genus Ectemnius; species Ectemnius cavifrons. Next base: position 4,098,895 of record OZ030388.1, read on the forward strand.
TCCAGGCTTCTCAGGGTGGACTCTCAGTCTCCAATAATGGCCAGCATATTACAGTGAGTTGTATTGTTTTATTATGTATGTATTATAAATTCTGGAGAATTTGTAATGAATATATAGTTGTCGGGAAAGAACTAATAATAATAATAATATCATATTATGGAGGGCAAACGAATGCATTTGGCTCTTTGTCAGGTTTGTATGTGAGTGATATTTCGTGTGGGTGTTAATAATAACTTAATTTATTGTTGAATTCCAAATGATTTATCGCTTGATCTTTCATTCCTTTTAATATTTCGAAATTACTCTTGTAATAGCCTGTATAAATAATAAACATTGCAATATTAAGTTATTCGATTCAGGTAAAGCTAATTGTCAATCCAATACAAAGACTAATACACGAAATATTATTTACATACTAAAAAAATGTAGTATATTTTCAATTTTATTTTTAAGAACGAAACAAATGTATAATTTTAGTATTAATAAAATAAATAGGCGAGTAATAAGATATGTTGTTTCCAGGTGAGAAAAGTGAGAAGAGCCAATAGTTCCTCGCCAGATTCCGACGACACCTACGGCGGCGAAGAAGACGAAGTCGGTTTGGGTAAGGACGACCAGTACTTGGTCCGTGATAAAACCGAGAACAAGTTCTACGGCAGCGTGCACGCTGCTGCCGCGGCATCCAGTTGCGGAAGTGCGCATCAATATCCAGGAAACACTCCAATTATCGGCCCCCCTTTGAACTATCTTCAGCGCAAATTGCAGGTGAGTTGGTGCAGAGTGACTTTCGATTTCACCGCTAGAGCTCGCGATCGGCGCTGCTACGTTATTGGCTAGGCGCTCACGGCAATCCTTTGGAGAACCTACACGCTTCCGAGCGAAGCTTTGATAGGAAGAATCATGATTAGAGCAAACATACACCTGAATTAGTTAGACATTAAATTAGATTAAAAAAAGAGGATAGAAAATTGTCTACTATAAAGTATTTTTTCTTAAGGAGAACAATTTCTTATTTTTATATGAAAATGTAAAAACAGCAGTATTTTACTATTTTATAAATGAGTTCTTTTTTTGACAAATATAAGCTTAATTTTTCGAGTAACTGTAAATATGAATATTTTATTTTCTCAGCACAAACAATGCTGCGTTATAACTACATTTTAGTGATTCCAGGTGTATGTTTTCTCGGAAATTAGGTTAGAATTTATCGTTAGTATAAGACCTTGTCACTAGGCGACGCAACCCGCAGACTCCTGTAGTCGCTCCTGGTAGCCTCCCCGTTTCTCGCTAGAGCACTCTAACTTTTAGACGGCACAGTTCTTGTGTCCTGCTATCTTTCCATGGGTCGACCGAGGTCCTGCTACCGAGGCATCCGGTCGTTACGTCATGAAGCTCGTCGGCATCCTCTACATCTTGATCCTGATCTTCGATCTAATTATCGTCTGCGGAATGGGTATGAAATCCACTTATAATTATTTATGTTACGTATACAAAGTAGTAGCGTGCCAGGTGTTTTTAGAAAAAATGTTTTTTTGGAAGGAAACTATCTTTCCATTGAAATAGATTTTTTTGAAAGTCTGTTTCAAGAAAATGAAGTATTAACAAGTGGGTCCTTGTTGGTTTCCATTTTAAGAGAAATAAATTTTTTTTGTGGAGACAGTTTCCATTTTAAGAAAATATATACTAAAAATATAAGCATAGCCGACAATTTCAAGTTGTTCAATAATAATTTAGAATATTAAATGACGACGGTGATGGCTAAAAAAAGTAATGAGAATTTTTTTTAAAAGGAGCTCGAATAAGAATTTTGAAGGTAGCCAATTTATTTCCTCTAAAAAATGATTTTGATCACACACGACATTTATGAGACACCCTTTAAGTTTAACACGTTTCGTGCTGAATTTCTGCTCAACTACCGAATTGAGCTCAAACTCACGCCAAACTTAAACCAAGATATTTTATTTATAAAAGCAATCCTGAAAATTGTTGTTGACGCTGGTATTCGGCAAAGTTAGTGTTAAAAAAAATCGAAAACTTATAATAATTCGAGCATTCTAAGAAGTTTCTCTGCAAAATTGAAAAAGTTCTATTTCGATCGGACTATTTTTACATAGCAACATACAAAACAGCCAATTTTTATGCAACAACAGTACTTAAAGTTAAACAAATTCGATATTTCTTACAACTGTACAATTTGCCTACCTTCCATTACAAAATAATACAACGTTTTGCACATCCCAAAAAACAAAAACAAAAACAAAATCAAATATTGAAAATCACTGAAATAGAAACAAAATCATTAAATAGTTGCTGCTATCATCCGTTGGTACAAAATTGTTTGCAATATCGATTATGGGATCTCATTTCCCCATTTCCGACGCATAGAATCACATATACATATTGCGACGTATTTCGAAACCTGCTGTACACTGCAATATTGATGACCTGGATGGCAAATCACATGAAATCGATGCGGCACGGAACGTACTAATGACTATTCTCGGGTAACTGGCTGTCCTTCTAATTGGCGATATGTTTCCAGGAAATATGGGAACGTTCACGACACTCTTAATGTTCGCGTTTCTGTTCGCAATAATCGGAGTCCTCATGGCTATTAGCAGAAAGCCCCAGAACAGGTGGGTGTGCATGACAGATTGAAATTGATGACTCTGGATACCAGTGGCGCATCCAAAATGCGGGTTTTGACATAGATTTGGAACACAATTAATTTAATAATGCTGATTGTTAATTAGTAAATTAATTCCGGCCTAATCAAAAGAGGAGAAAATCGTACATTTTATAAAATGAATTCAAACCCTTGTCCTGAAAAAAACACACTTAATGCATCCCTAATTGATTCTGTCAACAAAAGTAATAATAATATCCAATTTTTTACTTAAACTAAAAAGCACAAAAGTTCAATATTTTCTGAGTGCGCCACTGTCATATTCCTCGGTGGCATTTAAATGAGTGCGACAGTGGTTCCTCGAGGTTTAATAGCAGTTTTCGGGGATGATTTTCAGGAACAGCATGATGTTCATGACTCCGGGACTCCCGTTTGTCCCAGCGATAGCGGTCACCGTGAATATTTATCTCATCTTCAAGCTGACCATCCTCACCCTCGTCAGATTTACCGTCTGGATGACACTTGGTAAGCTCTCCAATACTCTCTGAGTTTCTATTGTTGGATATATTTCAGCTTTTAAAACATTTACACGTTTTAATATTATTAAAAGAAAAAGTTTGATTGATTGTGTCGAAAGTAAGGTTAGCGTGTGTTCTGGAAATGGCGCCTTTTTTATTGTGTTAATTATAGGTTATGTTACTCGAAATAAAGTATGTAAGCTTCAAAACACTGGTTATAGACTACAATATATTAAATTAAAATTAATATAGAAGTTCAGGTTATTTAATGATATCAATTAACTTATCATTCAGTTATCAAAAGCCTTCATAACAACTATTTCACTAACTTCTGCTAGTTTCCGCAAAGACGGCAGAATTACTCTATTTTACGATTCCCCAGGTTTGATCATGTACTTCCGGTACGGAATAAAGCACAGCAGTCTGGAAGAGGGTAGCACGAGTGAACGGGTGGAGGTTAGCGCGCCATCAGGTACCGCCGGGAACATAGAGTTGACGGTAACCGATCATCAAAGGCAGCAGAGTCATCCAGCAGCCTATGTGAATCCGGACCGCAGTATTTACGAGGGTCAGCAACTCGATGACTTCGGCCAGCCGGTCTTCGGCAGCACAAATTTCGGTGGCACGCCGAGCCAATCCACCCAGCAGCAACAACAGCAGAGGCCTGCTGGCCAGGCGACCGCTCTCTTCGTGGACGAGGCGAACTTCCCCACCTGGGACGATTGAAGCTAAGCAGCCTCGAGCCTCCGCTATACATATATAAATAAGATATATACAGATATATATACATATGATTATTAAGCAAGCCGGGATGGCATCGAACGTTCACCGATGATACCTGACCCCTGCCGGAGCCCCCGGGTACTTCCTAGTAGAAATCTTCTTCTCCGGAACCCAGTTGAACCATCGCGCCAGAAATCTCTTATTTCTTTTTCATCTATTCAGATAGCACGATGATGTTTTAAAAATGTCCAAAAAAACGTCTCACGGTTGGAAAAACGTCCAATGTTACGAAATGGAACATTTTAAAGACGTCCACGATATATAAATGATAGGGCTTTCAATATATATTACTATGCGACATTCCAAAAGCAATATTTCAGAATGTTAATTCAGTAAAATCCACGTTTGGTTTGGACAACACAACCAATTTCAAGATTATACATGTATACTATTGGAACAATGTGCAATTACCAAATAACTGTATATTAAAGGCATGTTTAAAATGTTCAAAAGACGTAAAGTTCAGACGTTATTGAAGAATACCGCAAAAACGCAGACGTGAAGATGACGTATTGGAAACGTTTTAAAAATGATAAAATGTGAATGTGTCAGACGTCTTTAAGACTTTGTCTGCTACTTGGATAGATTACTCCATTTTTTCAATGATATAATGCAGCCTAGTTTTATTTGGCATGCCAAAACAGATGTTAACATTCAAATTTTGGATTGCGTAAATAATTGCATTTCCATAATAATCTGCAATTGAAATTAGAGCAATCGAAATGTTCTATTCTCTTAATACAGGACTTTTGATCGACCGATGCTCTTCTGGGTCTGATTTAGATTACTCTTTCTTCCAATGATACGTAGCCTTATAGGTTATGTGCAGGCAAGTATTTTTAACCTCCCAATTAAATAGCAAGATGAATAGCAACAAGTAGTTGTGTATAAACGCACTCTCGTAACAATCGTGCGTTAATCACACAGGCAACTATTTAGCGCAATGGAAACTTGGATATAAACACCTAACTTAAAAGACCTAACCTAAAAGGGGCTCTGACGTACCCGGGGGTTCGTCGGGGTGTCCGAACTTGTTGACTACTGTTTGGGACGAATGTAGCAAATAATTTTTGCGGCAATATTTATTATCCTAGTTGTACACTGCGGTCGTTAAGGGGACGGCTGAGGGGACGAGCAGAAGGCTAAGGGCACGGCGAGACCATTATCATTCTTAGTATAAGAACGAAACTTGTGTTTTCCAAGCGAGCGTTTCAATTGGTCGGTTAGGTTCGAGCAAGAGAACGTTCAAAATAAGAGTATGATCGAATGGAAGCGAAGAAGCACGAGACAAGAAACTGTTCCTCACTGTGAGAATGTCGAGATAAGAGCGTGTCGCGTCACGTAGAGCTGCGAGAAAGATCGAGGGTCGAAAGACATTGGTCGATCAGGAGGAAGAAAGATCAGTCATCTTGCCTAAAAAAATCTAGTCTTTCCCGTAAGAGAAGTTCTAGTCTATGACATATTGTAATCCTACATCTAAGCTTACTATGGTAAAAGAAAGAAGAAAAGAAGAATGAAGAAGAGAAAGTCACGTGCGTCGTGGACCAATCCTGACCAAAGCCTGCTCGCCAGAGGAGCATCAGCCAATTAAAAGTTCTACATCAACACAATGAAACTATTAATGATTTGGGATTCAAAAAAGCCCCAAAACAACTTTAATACAATGAAAAACGACATTAATCAGATGAATCTTAGGTTTAAAATCATTACTCCAACAGCAATATCTAATTGGCTGTTGATTTGCTTCCGAGCAGACCTTGGTGAGGTCAGTTCAAGACGATAACGGGGAGAAGAACTCGTTCGATTCTTTGATTTACACGTAACACAACACTTTGTATAAAATAACCTAGTCTGTAACAGCGAGAGTGGGTGGTGCGGATCACCCCGAGACCGTCGGTACTTAAGCAACCCTTAAGGGTGGATGCCGAGGCAATTAAAGGCGGCGGGGTCGGATCCGTCTTGGGGGTAGCAAGGGACGCAGAAAGGATTCCTTTCCATGTACATAAACACTTCTTGATGTTCCGAGATGTTCGTTTTTCGCGTCAATATTCTCCTGAGCGAGAAGGGAAGAGGACGATGAGCAGGCGAAACTCTCTAATTCTCTATGCTTCACTCTACCCGTGTTAGTGTGTGTGTTCCACGCGATTGTTCGCACCGGTTTACCAGTGAAATCGAGAATATCCCAAACGATTGCTCGTCGGCGGGTACGACGATTTGCAACCCTTTCCTCTCGCGCTCTGTCTTTCCACCCCGAACCCTTTTGGCCCAAGACTCGTCGTCGTACTCCAATGCTCTATTTCTACTATTCTTTCGTGGAAACTTCGAAATTTCAATTACGAGGCAAATGCCGGGTGCTCTTGGGCTGAGAGGTTAGGGATCACCCGATTACCCTGCTCTGTCTCACTAGGAAGTAGCTCGAGTCGTCCGAAACTCCACATGCCCATCTCCGAAGTAGTCATTGACCAGACAGGCCAGAGAATCTCTGGCATGTTGAATCTAATAGCGCAGTAAGATTAGGAAACGTCTTCGGTTCCGCATACGAGATATAGGTTATGTCGTCTAGTTAGTTTTCGGCCCTTTCCCTTTCACTTTCCGTTCGACTCTGTGCCTCGAGAAAAACAGCTCGACTAAAGATCCATGTTTGTATGGATCTGTGATCTGAGAGAGACGATCCATCAGATCGCTTCATCGTAGAGCAAAGACCTGTCTGTCTTCTTAGGATGGCAACTGTCTATTCTGCCCAGACTGTGTTCGGATTGGATGCTTGTGTCTTAATAAGAAACACTGCAAGCGCTTACAATGATCGATTTGGTTCGTGGATGCTTTTTTAATTTAAAAATAACAGGGCGAATAATTTAGTGACTAATATTGACAATTCTCTGATATGAGAGTGCTTGAAAACTCTTCAACTTGTTTGTTTTGAGGTTATGAACCCATTATTAATAACTATAAAGACGTGCGTCGATAGCAAATCTAGCACTGTGAATGAATACACTACAAAAAGCATTCATGAGGATTTCTAACCGCGAAAAATGACATTTTAATGGCGCTCTAACTAGATTTGTGCGCGCTTTCATACAAGCCAATTAACGCGCTGCTTATTGGCGCTCGATACGAATAAGCGTCCAATCCCAACGCGTCCCTGGCATGGAACGGTCAATTCGTATATGACGAGTAGATTTCTAGTTAGAAAGTGACGTCTAGCATACATAGAACTGCAAGAACAAAGGCAAGAGGAAACTTAAGTCTCTCCGTTTAACTCGTAATTTCTCTCTCTCTCGATCGAGTCTTTACATATCTCTACGTATGGGTACGGTGATATCTTTTCACATATCAGTCTGTGCACGTTTGTCGCACACACAATATACCACAGATCAGCGCGGCCGACGCGAGCAAGGATGTTGATAGATTATATTTGATCACTATACATATACATATTATACATATATAAATATATATATATTATATATATATTTATCTTTAAGTATTACCGCGTCTGTTACAAGCGAAAGAAAGAAGTTTTCTAATATACACATATATATACCTGTATGTACAAGTATATGTATGATACATTATACATATATACATATACACACGTGCGAGAGGATACTTTTTAATGGGAGGACAAACGAGAGCAGATTTCCGAGGGAAGGAACGAATGTTGTTATTCGGAGCATCAGATTTACGTACTTACTCGAATTATCATCGAGTACATTGGTTTTTTTGTTATAAGGTTTGCAGATATTGTAGTTTGTTACAAGCCCTTTAATTTCACTATATAATATTTACAATGCAGAGAAGAGTTGTTGAACATTAGTACTTAGTTAAAACTAGTAGATGTATAGAGCAGCGTATACTTAAGCGATTCAAAGGTATTAGATTGTTTAATTCTAATACAATTACTAGATAACAATTCTTTAAATTGGTTCCTATTAATCAACTATTTTTTGGAGTACGTCATAAAAAATATTGTAATACTTTCTTTCGATGCTAACTTCAACATAGTCAGTGAAAATATTTTATGTAGATTACATAAAATAATAGAAAGTTACTTGCAAGAAAATTAAAACACGAAGCGTTTTTTGACTGGCGAATCATTGGACGCCAAATGACAGTGATTGTCGCCGAATAACCTCATTGGTTCCTATTCTTCGCGACAGTGAGATTCCGAGGCTGAGTGAGGAAAGAGAATGACGAGCTGGAGTGGTGGGCATGCAGAGAGACTAGTTGTCCGTCGAAGCACGCACTGTCATTGTCAGAAAAGAAAAAAGTGATTTGGCAGTGAAAGTAAAACTGCTCCACACGATGCAATATTGTTGCGAGCATTTTACTTGTGCGAAAGCTCCTTAGGTTGTCGTCGTGCTATAAATTATATAAAACCTAAGTAATATAAGAAATGAACATTATTATATTATTTTATCATATTATTTTGAAGTCTGCATTTTTAGAATAACAGTCAATAATTTGGAATATTTCAAAAAATGTAGTGCATTCGTAAGAAAAGTTTATATGCACGACACAACCTCAAAGGAAGAAACAATGAAAAGCCAGGAAAGAAAAAATACTCGAGAAGATTCTACTCTGTGAAAGTACAGTGCCTGTGTAACTGTGTAGAGCAGAGCTGTCCAAGGCATACTCTCAAATGGTCATCCAATCAAATTGATCCGCTCTCTTGGTATAGGACTTTTGATTAGCTGATACTCCTCTCTAGAAGAGGACCTGGACAGCCCTGGTGTAGAGCCCCACACTCGACGTAGAAGAGACCCCTCGGAGAGGACTAGGAAACACTGACATATATCTAACACTGGATAGAACCTCGACCTGCTAGGTTATGTTGAATTGCGGGAAAGTGGCAGCCATGTTTAATACTTTGAGTGCCGAATTTTGGAAAAGTGGCAGCCATATTTTTAAATTATTATGTTTAAAATACTGGTCGACACATAGTATTTTAATTTTTGTATATTTCAGACTACACAGAAATATTTTCCACGTTGGTATATATTTTTTTATCTTACAGGACAACACTTGTCCTATCCAGTGCAGATGTACTTACAGTCACTCATAAAATTGAACGTACACTTGTACAAATAGAAAAAATCGCAATATATATTATACTTATATGTCCTAATAAACAATTAACAAAATTACTTTGAAAATCGTGAAGCATTTATTAATTTCTCTCTGAAAATACAAATACAAAGCTATTTTACTATTTCAAAAAAGAAGCATACTTTTCGCAATGTAAGTGTATGTTCAATTTTGCGGATAATTGTATATCAGTGCGTAGAAGAGACTTCTTGGAAAGGACTAGGGAAGTAGGAATCCTCGGCGGCCGGCAGGGAGAACGAGGGCGAAAAGGGGGCGGTGCTTCGGTCTTTGCTTTTTTAGTTAGCCTTTCAAATTCTTAGATAGGAGGAAATGGCCTATTTACAATGGCCACGTGATCAGTACAGGTTAGCCCAGCCACGAAGAACAATTTCCAAGAGTCCTGGGACAGAGAAATTAGGCTTCTGCTTGAAACACCATCCAATTAGGGCCGGCTCGGTCTGACTACAACTCTCCAATCTACTTCCCTTCAACTGGGTCGACCTGTACCCGCGTGCACTTTGCAGATCTTTCCCGGATTAACACACTTCCCCGCCAAATTCTGCTGGTGCAAGATGGCGGATGAGGCGATTGCGGTTTCAGTGACGAGATGGCGCTCTGATTAGCACTTATTGTTACTAGTTAACAGTGTACAATTGAATGGTTGCATGATCTCTATCGTTATCATTGTAATCTCCGATATGGATAGAGGGTGAACTACCTCACTTTCATTTTCCGATTGCTCTCGGTTCCACAATATCCCCCTCCCCCCCTCTCTGTCTCTCTCTATCTTTCTCTATCTCTCTCTCACACACACACTTCCCGCTAGGACTACCTCGAATTTAGCAAGCAAAAATCGATTGGAAAAAATGAATGGGGAGCCTAGAGAGTGAGTTGAGGTTATGTAATCGTTAGTTTAGCCTCTACGCTGCGAAAATCGACTATAGTCGAATTGTCCATTCGCGAATATGTTGATAAAAGTGTAGATGAACTCGAAATGATATGAATACTTCTATAATTAACATCTGTGAAATTTAATTTTACATTTTGAGCATACACGACACCATATATTACACTTTATTTACGTATTATATTAACTTTCGATTCCAATCCAAATCTCATATCCAAAACCAGATTATAACTAAACTTTCAATTCGCTCTACCGAAATTCGAATTTCAAACTAAAGGACCCACGCAGCGTAGAGGTTAGGTGGATTGCGTTTAGGAAGGATACGAGGGCCGCTGAATGGGGATCGCATGGAATCCCACCGGATGTTGCGAGAAAGCGAGAGAGAGGGAGGGAAAGGGCGAAAGAGAGGGTTGAGAGAGAAGCGACGGGGGGTGAAAATGGACGTATGACTGCGCCTGATCGAGGAAGAGAGTGCGAATGAATGATAAATGTCCTTTTCTTTCCCACTCTCGCTCTCTCTTTCTCTCTCTCCCTCTGCCATAGGGGGGAAAGGGGGGAAGAAGAATCGGGTGGAGGACACTCGAGATATACGCGTGTATCTTGGGGAGGCACATTACGCGCACCAGGAGGACAGAATTTTCCATGTAATATATATACCCTTACGTAACTACGTTGTTTAATATTGATAAGGATCAAAAATAAAAATGATTATTCCGAAATCAATCAGCAAATCGTTGTAGTTTTCTTTTCACTTCCCATTGATAATTTTGCAAGGCCCATTTTATTATTATTAGTATTGGTGTAAGTGTTGGTTTTTATTGTGATTAGTAATAGTGATTAGTAATAATAGGAGTGTTATTATTATAATAAGAATAATATTGAATCAAATCATTCCGAGTTAACTTCTAAATATTTTTAAAACAGTTAAAATTGATTTATTTATATGTGTTAGAGATAAACTGATTTATCTCTGACCATTTTATTTACTTAACAATTTCCCAACAATCAATTAATGAATTCTTATATATGAAACAAATGAATTTATTTATAGTCATTTATTTCTCTAATAAATTCCAACGCTGCATCCACGAATTCTCATATGAGAGCCACTGTTTTGGCAGGTGACAGTGACCTCAATACATACTTTTCACACACACACGCGCACTGGCATGTGCTCGCATTCATTCTCACGGCGACTTGGCACTTTACACATGCAAGTCCAATTTTAAGAGTGCTGAGACCTCTGAAAGGAGTGTAAGGTTCTCCTTCCACCTAGGATTCCGGAAGAGGAAGTTCGAATTTCTACAAGGTGATTTCTCCGAAATTATTCTTTCGAATCGTTTCATTTCGGAGGATTGGCAGTGAAAGATGGAATCTCGGTCAAGCGAGTGTTTAAGAAGTATACAGTTTGGAATTTTAGTAAGATTTTTATTAGTACGATGTACAGGGTTAGAATTCAGTGATTCAGTTGCCTATGAATTAATATTGTTCGGCAGGTATGTGTATTATTTATTCTAATCCGTATTTATAATAATATATTGCGGATAAAAAACGTATTCGCAGGCTCACCGTTTTTTAAATACATGAATAAAGTAAATTATTATTTATTGGTAATTAAATGAATTTAACCACTTTCGATCATTCTTTCATCGTTGGAAAGTATATTTTCTTCGGACGAACATAACCTACAGTTTATTATGTTTACTCCTCCGGGAACCGAGCAGTGCCGGGCATAAATGCGCCACAGGATGTATTAAAGCAGCTTCTTACTCAGAAGAAACTTGATATAACCTCGGGAACCATTAAATTTAATGCGCTTTTCTTTCCGATCTAATGTTGTAATCCGGGCAAATTGAAGGTTATAAAATACTGCGATGTTTAGCATTTATACACGGTGTTTCAAGAATAGCCTAAAAATAGTTTCAATAACTTATTATACTTTAAGTTACTTTATTGCTAACGCATAATTCGACTCTCCTTTCTTTCGAAATTTCATGAATAATAAATACTGCAGTATTTTATAACCTATAGTTTAATGAAATAATAACCAATTTAAAAATAATAAAATTGATTTATAACATTTTCGAGTTTATCGGAAAGATTTTAACAGACGGGCAAACGTTCTTCTTCATTCGTAGAGATTGGTACTCTATAATTGGCGCTCTAACCTAATACATTAATACTCGCTCGCGCGTATCTGCTTTTATCTCTGATGACAGCCCACTTATACTTATAATGGCTCAATTATTACCTAACAGTAGGAATTAAGTGGAACAATTAGAGAAAGTCCCAAGACAAACAAGATTGCCGTTGATTGGCGCCGAGGTAATTCTATGTCATTTTGTATACTTACAGCGAATTATGCGTCTTCTATAATTACACATCTAAGAGTGTACACGAATACAAGCATATTTTACAGGTAAAAGGAGCAAATTATATTTGTATATCTTAATAAACCATTAATAAAATGATTTATAAAACGTAACGTATTTCATAACTTTTTGTTTAAATACAGTTTATTAGTATAAATGTTTAGAATCATTTGTATTAAAACAGTTAAGCATTTCGTAAATTGTTTATGAAACAATTTACATTATTGTTTCAACTTTGTGAATAACTACATTTGTTTCACTGTCTCTAACCAACTTCAGAAAAAGAAAGAGACTATAAGCCTTGCTCTGTTTATTTAACTGATTTCAGAATAAGGTAGAGGTTATAAATTTTACTCGTATGCGTGGAATTTATTTGTCCGGGCGGATCTTAAGAACTGCTCGATCAAATATCATGATATGATTCAGGATTTCCTTAATAAGGTTTTAAAGCGTAATAAAGAAGTATTTTTCCCGGTCCCATAACAAGTTTGTGGTTAGGTGACTATTATGTTCGCGTCATCTCAAAGTCTCGTCTTGCCTTCTTGTCATTCAAATTCTTATTGTTTCCATCATAATTTTTTCTTCCGGTGATTTCATGTCTCTGGATCGAGTCACCTCCGCGAGGGCTTTTTTGTCGTGCGGCTGACTTGTTCCGGTGGTTTTCCCTGCAACTGACGAAGTTTACGAAAGCAGATACAAAAAAAATCATAGGAGGCCATCTAAGAATAGCTAGAGACATTTTTCGTTCGTAAATGGTAAAATTCAATGAAATAAAACATATCAGTAAAAAGTGGGAAGTCGAAGTTTTATTTTATATTTACAACTTACTTCAAAATGATTCTAAGGTGCGATAAAATTTTATACAATCAGCAGGTAAGAGCACATTAAAAAGAATGAAATAAAATACGAGCGATAGATATGTAATAATAATTATGATAAACTGATAAAAGGAAATAAAGACAAATAGGTTGTTTGAATAGTTAGTATTGTTTACACTATAATTACCGAAAATTAACGTATATGTAAAATTAAAAAAATTAACACTCAGTAGCTCAAAAACAATTGAATGAGTAGAAAAATTGGTTTAAATAATTAGGAGTAGTAATTTCTGTTTACGAATAAAAACATTTTGTTGTTCATTTTAATTAAAGTATTCTGTTATTTTCTTTTGATTAAGAGTTCTGCTTACATGCAAAAATACTCTTTTGTACCTTAAGTTATTATATGTATATTTATTAATATATATTAATATAAATTATTATACATAAATTACTATATATTATATATGTTGCCTGTTTTAATTAGACTATCAGACCTTTTAAATAATGTTGCTGCTTGTCTGAATTAAGCCATTTTTATAGTATTTCCCAGTACAAGTAAGTACTGCGACGACTACGGTTTTGTTTACGCGTGAATGTCCAAAGACGCAGAAGAACCGGAGAGGTTCGTGGAAAATGTCAAGGCTCTTCTGGGATACGATCTGCCCCAGGCATTCTTCATCTTGAATCGCGGAACTTTCGTCTCCTATTGCACAACCCACTCGCACACTTATTTTTTTCACTGACTTATCATTGTTTTCCGGGCCGGCGAAAAGCCTGCACATCGAATGTCCGAAATATCACGGGACATTCTGCGTTCCCGCCAAAACGATCGTGGCAAAACTCAAAATTCCTGAGTTACAAATATTTTTTTAATTGATATATCTTAGAAATGCAGAGATCTTTGAAGAGAGAAATAAAATAGATATGATTCCACGAAAGACAAGATTAAATTGTGAAATATTAAGGTATTTTAGAGGTTAAGGGTTTTCTTTTCGTCGCCGTGTTAGTTTCGTGTACGTATTTGGAGTTAAGAGTCATTCGTAATAAGCAGATTTGAGTTTTTCAATGTTTTCCTATTATTCCATGGTGAATGACACATTTTGTTTTTATTTTTGGTCATTCATTGCGAGTTGTGTATTTTATTTCATGTCATAGTTGTATTGTACTGTTTGCAATGGGCTTGACCGATTAAGCGCAAAAAATTGTTGTGTTCTGTCAATGATGATGATGATAAAGTACCAATTTGGAGTATCATTCATTTTGCCTAGAACAAGAATCCTCTTTTTTTTTGCCTAAACAGTAAATCTTAATATTTAAAATTCTATGTTTTGTATTTTCTTGCTACGCGTTTAATTAAAAGATAGAAACAGAACGATTCTGATATTTTACTATATTTTTCATATATTTGTCTATGAAATCTATAAGTTAGTCTCTCACAGAGTACAATTAATTATAAAGCAATCCAAAAGTTTTAGTAATTATAAATCGAATGTAACTTATCGTTAATTAAATTAACTACAGATTTTAAAATGACGGCGGCTGCTAATATGTTAATATTTACAAAAAAATCATGACAGCGTAAAGAAAGCATCAAGTATATCAGCTTTTGGAGACTATAAACGTGAAACATACTAAAATCAGAAATAAGTCACGTTTAACTTCGAAATGCGTTTATTACGTGTCATTTTTTTCATAATTGGTCGAACTAATTTCAACAAAAACATATTCGAATTCCAATAAATTCAATTAAATTGCATTTTGTTTTTATATTGTTTCTTTTCAAAGTAAAGAAATCATGCTTCTTCTTTTCGCATTCTTTTTACAGTAAAGAAAAAATATCTCGGACGGATTCGACCGGTTCGATTTGATTTAATAGCTTTCAAATTGAGTACTAATTGGATATAAACGGAACAAGCTATTTATTGAAGTTTGACGAACCTAATACTATTTCTGCTCGCCAAGTCGTTTTTTCATTATAAAACGAAACACATTAGTCTATAAAAAGCATCATTTTTATTATATAAAATAAAGTAATCGAACTAGACAATTTTATTGAAAACACTTGCTGAAAATGTCTGTCGAATTAAAGCCATCTTTCAAAAGTTATATTAAGTACCGTTTGTGAACAATGTTTCCAAAACAGTGTGTTCAGAGTTCCAACTAAAAATTAATTCTTATCGAAATTTCCGTCTATCATAAACGGTCACTTTGTCAATTTTAAACATTTCTAATACCATTTTTGGGACTACATTTAAAGGATCGAACTGTTAAATAAAACTATTTTCGAAAAATCAATTTTCTTAACTGTATTTAGCTATTATTATATATTCAAGTTAACAAATGTTATTATTATTTGCAAACTTTACACAGCAATGCATCACCATAATCGAATTTTTAAATTGTCAGAGAATCACCAAAAATGGAAAATGGAACAAAAATAAAAATTCAATATTATTCAGAATCCTATAAATCCAAGAAATTAAAAATGATATTATATTTTTTCCATTGTAATACAACCTTCCAAATTTATTTTTGAACTGGCAATCGAGTTGATCAACCACTTCGTTCAAGATTCCAAGATAATTGCATACTCTGAATCTTACAATAGCGCGTGGAAAGGTAATAAGTTCGCGTGCACACATTTATGCGATTTACAAAACTTGAGGCAAAAAGCCATGTATGCGCACATTTGTGTGTTTTATTAAACTTCGGAGAAAGGTCGTGTACCGTCATTTATGCCTTTTACCGCATTCAAGGCGACATATCTGCAAAAGGGCAAAATAAAGTGACTTCCACATTTTCCATCTACTATAATAGAACATTTCGAAGAAAGAAATAGAAGACTGTATTGTGTTAAGAAAGAAAATAAAATTGCAGGAGTTAGTTTATATTTGGAACAAACTACAGTAATTTTTATAGATTTTATTAACAAAGTTGTTAAAATAATTTGAATTTTCAAAGTACTATAAAGGAATTCGTAAAAGAAAAAATACTGGAGCGTAGTATGTTAAGAAAAAACGGAAATTAGTTTAGATATAGAACAAAATAAAGTAACTGTCACATTTTGAATTTCAAAATTAGATTAAATAATTTGAATTTTACACCTACGATGAAGCATTTTGTTAAACGCAAAATGTTAGAGTGTGATATAACAAGCAGAATAAATCACTTTATATTTAGAACAGTTATTATCCTCGAAAATTAGAATTAACAATTAACCGTAAAGGAATTTTTTAAATAAACATAAAAAAGAATGAAATTGATGCAAAATACAGTAACTTCCATATTCAGAATTAATCATTGTTTTACAAATCTAAATCTCCAACCAATCATGAAGGAATTTTTAGAATGAAATATCATCATAATAAATTAAAAAGGAAAACAAATTACCATATAAAAATTAGTTTAGATTCAGAGCAAAATACAGTAACTTCCACATTCAGGATTAACAACTTTTTCACAAATCTAAATCTCGAACCAATCATAAAGGAATTTCAAAAACAAAATATCATAATAATACATTAAAAAGAAAGAAAAATTGCCAGGTAACAATAAGTTTGGATTGACTGGGTCTTGAATGGGATTCTAATTGGACACAATCGGAACAAGCAGTGCGTGAAATCGAAAGGGAGAGCGTCACGTGAGGTCCGGCGAAGATGATAAAACTGGCGATGAAGAGGCGTCTTTCGTAGTCTTTCTTCGAGTATTCGTACAGGTGAGACGCGGTGATCAGTGTATTACCAAGATGAGTTCCACGATCGTTCATCTCCTCGTTGCCTCCGGCGTCATTGCCATATCTTCGTGTAAGTACATTACTTAATAAACAAATAAATGCACAGTGAATAACAAAAGGATTCGCATACCACAAAAATAAATTTTACAAAGTTCGTCTGAGAACGAAATAATTTTATTCCTTTCAGAACAACTATAAATTATACAAATAGAATATTCGTAGCATTTACGTTACAACAATCGATCATAGCGAAATTTTACACTAATAAATAATAAGGAAAAATGTGAAGAAACTCGAAATAATCATTTAAATGCTCAAATTTAATAAAATTTCAGCATTTTTCCTTCCATAATTAACAGTTTTAAACAATCTTCAATTGACTTATTTTCACTTAAAATGAGAGATTTCTAATTTTAGAAAACTCCTTCCAAAACTGTGTATGCGAGCGCTTTTTTTAGTAGCTGTATATTTTTCGAAAGTGTTCCTAAACCCCAATTATCTGAAAGGCCGACGCCTTATCGGATTCTCCAACCGGTTACGTCACCGGGATTTCGTGCACAGTGGTGTCCAATGATTTCATGTGCCCAATCGATGGGAGTAGTCAATTGCATTAAGATTCCGAGTGCATCGATCATCGAAAGCAACGCCGTAATGTTTAATAATGACGATAATGATTACGTCAGTTTGGTACCATTTTTTTTTGTATGGGATAATTGAGAAATAATCATTCTTCGTGTAGCCTGATTTACATGAGGACAAATGTAATCATCAATGGCTGGATCATTGAATCAGAGTCATACAAAAAAGAGTGACTTGCATCACAACTGTCATAATTAATACTCGAATCACCTTGCACTCAGAATGACTCACATCAAGACAAGGTGAATCATTAATTCCAAAATCATTGAAGCCATAAATAAATAGAGAAATAATCATTTACGACATAGAATCAATCATTAAAATAGAGTCATCGATAAATAATTTCATTTTTCATTTTTCACTTACAATGACTCGCATCAAGTCAACAAGAATCATTAATTCCAAAATCATTGAATGACAGTCACAAACAAATAAAAAAAAATAATCATTTCCACTGTAAAATCACTCGGAATTCACGTTAAGTGCAATCATTAATTCCAAAATCATTGGAGGCGAATGATCCAGGAAAGAAAGATCGAATTCGGTGAGAAAAGTCGTTTCGTAACGAGGCCTAGAGATTCGAGTGATTTCGCAATCGGGCAATGTTAATGCACGTCGCGACGCCTCTCACGGAGGTCATCACGCATCCTCCGAACTTTCTCCGGCTTTTTCACTGGGCCGCCATCATCCACCGCTGAGACCGGTTCTCCTTGCTCGCGATTATTGCATTCAATTTACTGGCTCTTTCGAAGCTCTCCGAAGCACCTGTTCCTCGGTCGTCTATGGTTGTTTCTACCCGCGGCGATCGTGGGCGTTTGAAATGATGATAGACGACGATTGAGAGATCTTTGGTCACAGTCTTTGGCTATAGTTGCTTATGAAATTCAGCATACACTTGTAGATATGTTGATAGTGACAAATTTTATGCTATTTCAAAATAGTATATGTAAAATATAATATTGTAAAGTAGTATAATATTTATTAAATTTGTATTACTGCACGTAAAATACTTACCAAATTGAGCATACGTTTCGGTACGTATGTTGATGCTTACAAATATTATGCTATTATAAAATAGTATTTAAATATTTGTCACTGTTGTATAAAATTTATATCATTATAATACAATACTTACAAAATTGAGCATACATTTGCGTGCGTATGTTGATAGTGACAAATTTTATGCTATTACAAAATAGTATATGTAAAATAGAATATTGTGAAGTAGTATAATATTTGTTAAATTTATATTACTGCACGTAAAATACTTACCAAATTGAGCATACGTTTCGGTACGTATGTTGATGCTTACAAATATTATGCTATTATAAGATAGTATTTAAATATTTGTCACTGTTGTATAAAATTTATATCATTATACATACAATACTTACAAAATTGAGCATACATTTGCGTGCGTATGTTGATAGTGACAAATTTTATGCTATTACAAAATAGTATATATAAAATAGAATATTGTAAAGTAGTATAATATTCGTTAAATTTATATTACTAGACGTAAAATACTTACCAAATTGAGCATACGTTTGGGTACGTATGTTGATGCTTACAAATATTATGCTATTATAAAATAATATATAAATATTTGTCACTGTTGTATAAAATTTATATCATTATACATACAATACTTACAAAATTGAGCATACATTTGAGTGCGTATGTTGATAATGACAAATTTTATGCTATTACAAAATAGTATATAGAACATACTATTATAAAGTAGTACAAGTGTATATTGAATTTCGTTAGTATTATAAAATATAGTACTTCAATACTGAAAATTATGGAAAAAAATAATACGGTCATACATAAATAAATGATAACTAACAATACATATATTATATTTGTAATAATAATTGTTAACAATTGAAAAAATAATAGCTTCCACTCCGTTTGAAATGTTGTTATGAAATAAATAATAAATTGCAGTATTCAACACTAAAGAAAAATCGACTAAAAATGGCATTAATTTTGATTCAGTCATTTTTAACCTTATCTCGAAAATACAAACAGACAAACGTTGTCTTTACGTTACTAAAAAGAGAGAAACACTTCGCTTACATAACAGCATGAATTAGGGAGAGCGATTAAAGTAACACCCACGGCAAACATGACTCTGCTAACGACGTGACAGCACTCCCAGTGTCACATTGCCAAAATTAGCCCAATCAGATTCAACTAAAGAATTCAATTCTTATGCTCGGAACTGTCACTGGTGAATGTGTGAGCAGGTCTGACGCAGTATCAGAAGTTCCCCAATGTCGGCCAGGCCAATCAATTGGCGCATGGCACGCAGTTCGTGAGGCAAGCTGGGTTCACTTGCCCGGAGAAGAATGGCAGATTCCCTGTGGCGGATCAGTGCGACGCTTACATCGAGTGCAAAGATGGCGTGCCTGAGGAAAAGCTTTGTCCTGAGGGCTTGCTCTTTAATCCTGAGGCGAGGTTCAACTACCCCTGCGGTTATCCAATTGACATTGATTGCGAGGGAAGACCCAATCGACGTGAGTCCCGAAATATTTCGTTTGTCTTGTTTGTTAATACGTATACAATAATAGAAAATTTATACAAGAAATTTTGAGTTTGTTGGATTTACTGAAAATGCTCTAAAAAGTGAGAAATAATTTCTTTTATTTAAGTGCACTAGTTAAAGTGTTACGAATAAAAATGTTCGTGCAAGTAGAATAGCAAGGAAATATTGTATACAAAAATAAGCTTTATTTTTTTTTAATTTTTTCTATGCAAATTTATAGTATCATAAAACTAATTCTTTCAGGCGTGTTCCAAAATTTTATGCTTGTTGCTCGTTGCTTGTATCCTCAACAAATCTCTTATCTTTTTTCAGTATTAAAATAATTCTCAAGTACTGCAAAATTGTTGCAACAATAATCAATAAAAATTGAAAAACCGACACTTCAATTAGATAATGTAAAAGCATTTAATAAAATGTACAAAAATGTGTAATAAATGTTTTTAGAGCCCCCACAGCCGAGCGAGGATTGTCCCCACCAATACGGTTACTTCAAAGTGGGTGATCATCAGCGCTGCGGCCAGTTCATGAACTGCGCTGACGGAAGAGGATTCATTTTTGATTGTCCCGAAGGTTTGGCCTTCAATCCCGATAATTACAGATGCGACTGGCCGGATCAGGTGCCTGATTGCGATGCTGAGGGTGAGTTGTATTTTTTTATAAACATTTCCTCATTTTTCAGACAATTAAATTTACTTTTTTTAAATTAAATTAATATGGGTGTTCAATATTGTAAACGTATTAAGTAACGAAAAGTAGTCCGATTGGGATGAAATCTTTTCTATCTGATAGAGAAAGCTTCTGGAATGATCTAGGTTAGGTCTGGCAAATAATTATTTAATGACATTCTGTGGGGTTTCGAATAATACTACAACAAAAGTATCAGAGTTACTGCAAAAAACTAATAATGTTTCTTTATATTTAACTACTATAACCTCTAAATCACTATGTTCTCTCATCATACAACATTCATAACAATCTTCAATTTTCTCATATGACTAAACAAATTAATGTAACAAATTAATGATTTCTAGCTTTCCTTGGATTCCGCTGCCCCCAAGCACAAGACAATTCCTACTACGCGAGTACGACGAAATTTTTCCGCAGTGAAACCGACTGCCAGCGATATTTCATCTGTGTAAATGGCAGACCTAGAATGCAGAACTGTGGCAAAGGAAATGCCTTCAACGATCTGATTGGAGGGTGCGATGCCGCCGAGAACGTGACAGGATGGTTTGTACTAATTTCATGTTTTGTTTCTGGCTTGTCGAATCTACCCAGATTCGGCCGGCTGACAGTTTTATCAGATCGATCGTTAGGTTATATATTTTTTGTATACACTGATTCGAATCTACTGTGTTGTAAATCACATGGATATCGAAGTTTGGTCAATAGTGCCCGAAAAATACGTCAGACGTGACATCGACATAGGTGACGCAATAAATTTTTCGAATGATTTTTTTTAAACAAGAAAACTTTCTTCTTTAAGAAAATTGAATCGAAATATTTGCTGTATATAAATCAAATGGGAACAATAATTTAATTTAAAGAATAACAGACTGTTCCTAACGATCCACCAACTACTTTCAAAATATTAAAGTTATTCTTGAAGCACTCTGTATAAATAATAAATATTGCAATATTTTATAGTTTATGGTTATAGTTCGCCTAAAATCAGCTTAACCATTTTCAAATTTATCGTGAATATACAGACTGGCAGACATTGTTATTCACATTAATAACAAATAATAAATAACGCACGTTGACAATATTATTTTTTCCAGCATATTAAATACATATAAATACACATCTGCAATATTTGCGAATATACATTCAGACAGACAAAACTTTCCGTTCTATTAATAAAAACGCAATTTAACAATACATATTATCAACAAAACTCTAAAAAAAATCTCTCTGTATATATTAAGTATAAATATAAATATGCATCGTTGTTCATTAATAAACCTAACCAATAAATGTGTCTTTGAATTTCAGCGAGCCCCCAATTGACCCGGAGCTCAGTCGTAACAAGCAGACCCAGCTGTTCTAACCTGGAATTACAAGGTTAGAATTACAAGGAAGCTATCCAACCGGAGATGCTATTGTCCAGTCAGTAGATAAGGGTGGATCGTCGATGCCATAAGCACTGTACATATGAACACGCCGCCCAGCACAGGCGCATGTGTGTGTCTCAAGTGAAAAATGCGTCCGTTAATGTTTAAGCAGGCCTGTCACGATAGCGGAGAAAGTGTCAACTAAAAGCGAGAATTAGAATAAAGTATGCATGATACACCAAGTGTTCGCTCGTTCCCGCCATTTAATGTCCCCTCCCCCCTCCAATCTCTGATCTGAAGATGGAACATTCTGCCGCTAGAGGCGTTGTTTATCATTTTTAATTCCTCGAAGACTTTTATATATAATTCAATGGAATTTCGTTTCTGCGAAACTATATTTAAACACAATTTAAAGATTTAATGGAATTGTTGAGTTCAGTTTATTCAGTATACGGAATAAAGATAATATTCAGAACTTTTATCGAAATGTCGGCCGGAAATGGTTACTTGAAAATCCCAAGTATAATGAAAGATTCGGCAGTTTTAAACTAGCCAAAGGACAAACGTAAGAAATGATCGGCTCAGAAGAATATTTTCGTAAGTAGCAACAGGATCTTACTTTGCCACGACTTACTCCGAAGAAAATATTTTACTAGATTATCTTATACACACAATAGAATATTATATTTAATATTCAGGACAAAGAAAAAATAAGAAAACATTTGTGGATAATTAAAATAACAAGATAATTCATAATAATTCTTCAAATACCAGTGAATACCCAACAGTAGTAAATCAATGGCAATTGAATTAGCATGTGCACAATACAATTCTATATTAATTATTAAAATTATCAAAATTATCAGGAAAGCTAAAATTTAGTAATCAATCAGTTCTCACTTCACCAACCGGAAGTGATACTATATCCAAATTTCACTTTTTTCCACCGTTTATTTTTCAGCAAGAAGACTGTAGCAAACATTCGTGCTTAATAGAATTGCTTTATAAGTAATAATTATGCAGTATAAATGACGTATCCAATTATCTTGATGGCTACACGCTACTGTATATAGAATATTTATAAATTATCTAGTAATTTTAATCACCCCGAATATTCCCCAACTTTCATCCTATTATATTAATTATAATATTCTATGATACGTGTAATTTTATAATACGCATATCTGTCTGATGAAAAGTGGATATAACAATAATTATCTACCAATTTAAATATAATATTAAATACAATATTATCTTTGCGTACTATTTAGTGTAAAATAAAATATAGGGGATGATTTTCAATCGGCACTATACCAGAATAACTTCGAGACACCTCTGCGATAGCACTTCTTCAAAAATTAATACAAATAGAAAACAGTGAGTCCGATAAAAAGTGGGGATCTCCGGCAATTGAAAGATAAGTGAATCAGCTTGTACATCAAGATAATTGGATTAATCAAGGAGAGGCAGTCTCCTAAACTTCCGGGCAAGCCTTTCGAGAAGGGGTGGTTTTGGAATGCCGAAAACTGAGGGGGGAAGGCGACCAGGCCTTGTTTTGCGGGATCGGCGCATTGATCGGCTGGCAAAAGACAAATAAGGCGATAGAATTGCTTTGGCAGCCGCTATCGAGCCGGCACATCGGACAGCGGAGAGATAGCCGTGATGATGATCGACGTTACCCTCTGTTTACCCACCGTACTTATTTTCCTCACTGGACAGCAGGACGAACCGACGGTGGCCTCCCTGCTGCTCAAGGGCTTCGATCGCCAGTCCTCATTCACCTCAGTGCCACTCACTTGAAATCTCTCGCGGCTCCCGTGCAGTGATACCATAGCAGATCATCCCGATCATCCCTTGCGGATTTTTCCATCCCTCAGAGTGTTCTCTGCAATCTTTGTTCTAGTTCGTTTCTTAGGATACAAGTATTACTGCAAGTGTTTTGGAAATTTTTCTGAAATTCTCACCACTCAAAATCATCCCCCTTGTGCTTTTTCATCATCCCTTTGTTTCACTGTGCTGCATTATTTTTCCTCGTTCATTTGTAATCATCGAAGTGTTTTTGAAATTATTCTGGAATAGTGTCGATTTCTGATCATCCCCTGCAAATTTTTTCAACCCTCAGAGTGTTCTCTGCAATCTTTGTTCTAGTTCGTTTCTTAGGATACAAGTATTACTGCAAGTGTTTTGGAAATTTTTCTGAAATTCTCACCACTCAAAATCATCCCCCTTGTGCTTTTTCATCATCCCTTTGTTTCACTGTGTTGGATTGATTTTTCTCGTTCGATTGTAAGGCTTGAAGTGTTTTTGAAATTATTCTGGAATAGTGTCGATTTCTGATCATCCCCTGCAAATTTTTTCATCCCTCAGAGTGTTCTCTGCAATCTTTGTTCTAGTTCGTTTCTTAGGATACAAGTATTACTGCAAGTGTTTTCGAAATTTTTCTGAAATTCTCACCACTCAAAACCATCCCCCTTGTGCTTTTTCATCATCCCTTTGTTTCATTGTGCTGCATTAATTTTTCTCGTTCATTTGTAACCATCGAAGTGTTTTTGAAATTATTCTGGAATAGTGTCGATTTCCGATCATCCCCTGCAAATTTTTTCATCCCTTAGAGTTCTTTGCAATAATTCTTCTCGTTGGTTTCTTAAGATCGCAGTACTATTGCAAGTATTTTCGAAAGTATTCTGGAATTATGCGCACTCAAAATCACCTCTTTCTTTCACTGCTCTACATTAATTTTCCCCCACTTCGAAGGATACTCCAAAATTTTATTGTTGATATTTTCAAAATTATTTTGAAAAACCGAACCGATCCCCCAGCAACCCCTTCGGGTATTTCCGCACCTTACAGTGTTATCCATCAATTGAGATTTATTTCGACAGATTGCGAAAGCGCTGCTATTGCACGTGCTTTCTAAATCATTCTGAAACAGTGTAGATGTCAAATCATCCCCATTGTGCTTTCAACCCGTTGAATGCTTAATTTTCAAAATTCTTTTGAAGCTCCATACCGATTTCAAAATATTCTCTTCGTGCTTTTCCATCTCATATACTTCCCAATTAATTTTTGTTAATCACATTGCAAAAAAATATTAGAGCTGCTATTACGAGTGCTTTCAAAACAATCGCAAATTAATTCGTCTATGAATGACAGGCAGAAGCGTGTCCACAGAACATCCGGCGTCGAGCTTGCAGTGTCCTGATTCCTAGAAAACGATCTTACTTCGCTCCTGATTGGATTCGTGTCCAGTGCGATCGAAAGGACTTTAGTCGACGAGCTTGCGGAGTGCGGAGCTTTCTCGGAAAATACTAGCTCTTTCATCATTCCTTATAGACTTCGTGTTCAGTGCGCTTTAGGAAACTTTCCAAGCTGAGCTTGCAAGTTCTCGGATTTCCGCAAAACGAGCTTAATTTATTCCTAATTAAATTCGTGTCCAGTGCGATCGAAAGGACTTTATTTGCCAAGCTTTCAGAGTGCTGAGCTTGCAAGCTTTTCGATTTCCAAAAAAATTAATCACTTTAAGTGCGATCGAGAGGACTTTTAATCGGCGAGCTTGCGGAACGCCGTGCTTTCCGGGAAAGCCTTCATCATTTCCGATAGGATTTCTGTTATTCGAGTTGTTGGATACTTGTGTGCGCGTGCAAGCAGTAATCAAGCTCTTTACTTCTCATGCTTGTACGCGGCTGCGTCATTGATGTGCTTTCGAGGGATAAGAATCGTCAACAACAAGTGTTATCCTGCTGCGCGATCTGACGTGTGTGAATACAGAATTATTGCACTCTTGCTGTTGTTGCCGGTTAAGTGCGCACCTGTCAATCAGGCGCGCAACTCATTTCGCTCGAGCACACTGTTTTTCCACGCAGAGATCTTCAGGTAATGTTTGCCATGCGAAACTATTCAATAGTCAACTATAAAAAATGATTATTATTTTCTATGTTCGTTGATTGAAACCTTGGCCTTGAAAGTTTCAACCCTTTTGATTTCCATTTGGGGGAAATATTTATTTTAAATTATTTTGAATACACAAAAGAGTGCTTTACTGGAAAGAGAAAAATCCTAAGTATTTGTTAGTTCAATTGATTAAAGATTATTACATTTTTCCAATAGTAATTTAAATAACAAATAACCCTAAATGCAATATTATGTTTATTATTTATTGTAGCACTATTATCTTTTCCAATGTCACTCAATAAAATTCATAGTTAGCAGCAGTATTTATAACAATATTCATAATAATATTTGTAATTAAAGTGAACAATTGAAAGGTAGCTTGGTCCCCAAAGGGTATTATCTCTTTTATTAATTAATAACTCAAAATTCATACTTCACAATTGACAACCGAATTAATTTTTCCAAAAATGATTCTGCCTTATATTTCGAAATATTTCTTAACCCTTAACCTAAATCTAAAGGAAATTAACTCTACGTAACGATTTCACTTCCCTCAGACTATTACATTCTAGTTTTAAGGTTCTCCATCCCAAAGGACTCGTCACTGGAAAGCCTAGGGAATTTTGGCGACAACGGGGGTGTCATTGGCAAGAATGCCGGAGCAGGATTGATAGATCATCGTACGGATCGTGTCAGTGTCATTAGCAGATAAAGCTCGGGCATAAAAGATGCACGTACGATGGGGCGATACCGACGAGCGGCGTTCGACGGTCGACTCGAGTAAACAAACAGCCAAGTACCGATCATTGCCGCCAGGGGCCAATTTCACAGAGATTTTGGCTCGAAATGACAATTGACAAGTGTTAATTGACAATTGATGAAGACTAGAATTTTTAGTGACGTTTTACAGTTGTTTTTGGATCTTTGGATTTTTAATTTTTGAACGCTGTGAAATGTTACTTGATAAATTATAAACTATGAAATATTGCAATATTTATCAGTTGTAAAAGGAATGTACGTATTTAATGGGCAACTTGGAAATTTAAATTAAGAAAATAATTTCATACAATTCTTATTTATAAAATCTAACATTTTTATTTGTGTTTTTTTATATATATCGCCCGTGAATATTAAAATGTCGCAATATTAAATTGACACTTCCACTTCCCAATTATCAAAATCTTGTCAAGATCTTTCTGAAATAGTCCCCGAACGATTTGAGCAACAATACGAAATCTCACGAAACAAACAGAAAGAACAAGGAACGTGCACGCTCGAGAAGTGAAGACCACCAGGAAGAGCGAGCCCCCGGAAAGCACCGACCTCTACCAAGCGGTTTTCCCAATTTATCATCTATCAAAGCTCTGCGGATTGGTTCCAGTCCGACTAACGAAGTTAGAGAACGGCAAATATCAGGGCCAGTTGAGTGTCAGGGGCATCATTTACAGGTAGGATTGATGCTTTCTTTATTATCAGGAATATATTGTTTTTTTAAACCGAAAAAATAAAATAAGTTCGTGTCGAGAAATTGTTGCTACAATTATTGCAATAAATAAAAAATGTTATTGTCCATTACAGTCAACATTTTTGTGTTGCCTACTACTGCCAATTAAAATAGACAATTATGACTATAATTTAATTGCAACAAAACATATAGTTTTTGTACAATTATAGCTGGAATTTAATTCGACAAGGAGTGCCATTAAAATAGATATTTACGATTACAATTCAATTATACAAAAAATGCAATTAAAATTGACAATGGTAATTATAATTTAATTCTCCAAAAAATACAATTAAAGTAGACAATTCACAAACAAGATTTGGGTTTGTTGGGTCAGTGTCTCCCTGCTGATCCTATTGGTGGGCCTCGAATGCTGGGGCTTATGGAGGGACATGAGGGACGGCTTGGACAAAAGTACCAGACTAAAGTCGAGGACATCGAGCATTGCCACTTGCAGCGATGTCTCTGCTATCATCGCTCTCACAGCGGTTGCTATTCTTGGCTCGCCGTTTCGTTGGAAGTATATGCAAGTCGTAATGGACAAACTGGTCGAGGTGAGGAACAGTGCAGAGCAGACATTGGTACCAAATTCTGTTTTACCCCAAGAAAAAGTCCCCAAAAAAAGGGGAGAAAAGTTAGAACTATTTTGAAAAATTATATTTGTGTATAATTAGATGTAAAATAGTTATATATGCATTATGCATATAATAAAGTCTCACTTGTATTGTTCAAAGTATATTATACAGAGCAAATTCTGTTAAATTATTTTTGGTTGGTATTTGATATTATTGCGCGTCTTCATGCGCTTCAAGAAAAATCATAAAAATAATATAACGGAGTCTTTGGATAGCAGAGAATTTCAATGAACAAGGTTTTACACCATTAGTATATTATTATATTATATTATATATTATCGCACTTCTATTACATGATTTATTACAGTTTCTGGCATTTATAAATAAAAATATTCTATTTCGGAACTTCTTTTATATATTCTATATACTCAATATATTAGTACATACATAGAAAATAATGATTGTCTCCAAAAAATATTTTTGTAACATGCAAAATAATTTCAAAAATATATTCCCTTTTTACATTTTTAAACCAACTTCGTTAAACTCAAAATCAGCACTTATTTTCATACCAGGTGGATGAAAAGGTCGGTCTAGTGACACCGGTGAAAACCAGGAGGTTCACCATCAGTCTTGTCACCATAAGTCTGACTTTCCTGATTCTAACTTCGTGTTTGGACATATGCGCTTGGGACGCCGAAACAAAGGCGACAAAGAAGATGCGTGACAAAGGGCCTATTAATTACGCGCCCTTGTATCTGATGTACATAGTGATACTCCTCATGGAAATCCAGTACGGTGTGACGGCGTACAACGTTGGTCAAAGATTCGCCAGGTTGAATAGGAGCCTGGAGAACCTCCTGAAGGCTGGGAAATTCACGGACTATTTCAGGAGAGACTTGGGTTTAGGTAAAAGTGATTTCATTAATTATTCATTTGTTTAGTAATTCGAAAAGAATGATGGAATAATTAGTTGTTCTTTTGATTTAATTTTAATGTTATAATAGGATAATAAAGAAACAATAGGCTTTTACTTTATTGTTGTGAATATTAATTATTAAGTTGTTCAGTAATAGGAAAAAAGTAATCCATTTCTTGATTCTTTATTTAATTTAATTGTAATATAATAATAATACGATGTTTAAAAAATACAGGTTGACTTTGTCAAGTTGATTTTATTATTATATATTTTGGGTTAAACAATTTTTTTGTATCTTTCTTACAACTGATTTTTTTAACAATTTTCTACATCCCAACATAATATATGTATTTTCGTTATTTATAAATCAAGGTTAACGAATGACTTTTTAAAAAGTGGTTTTGCCTAATTAGCGAGTGATTTTCGAGAAACCGGAACCATAACTTCGCTGACACAGGAGCCAACCCTTCGAATGTTTCGCAAAACGAAGATCCTGGATTTCTATCCTTCTGTAAACGGTAAGAACTTTTTGAAAAAGTATCGTAGAAAATGTTGATTATACATGTGAATTGAAAAATTACTACAATTTCCGCCAAAAATGCCTCTTGAAATAAAAAAAAATATTGATCGATCAGATACGTAAGGTTTTGGCGGGAAAAATTCCTGAAATGTAGATACTTATTGAAAATCTATTCTGAAAATACTGTATATTATTTATATTTACATATATTAATATTAATATCGCAAATAAGAATAGCCATCTTGAAAAAATATAATAGGAAGACAAAGATGGCCGCTTTCAAAATTCTCAGATACTCGTCAAATTTAAATTCTAATAAATAATAAATAAAAAAATTAAATAAAGTCGATTCTGCCTAAACGAAACTAAATCATAGTTTGGCTAAGTCCAACTTTCCCTGCAGATGATCGCTCCTACGCTGACATCATTGCGGAATTGGTTCCACTGCATTCTTCTCTCTGCGACGCCGTTGGCTGTATCAACAGCGCTTATGGCATCGCTCTTTTAGTCATCACGTTGACTTGTCTCCTTCACCTGGTCATCACACCGTACTTTTTGATCCTCGAAGTCGACGGCAACAAGGGGGAATTGTTTCTGTTGGTGCAGCTACTCTGGTGCATCCTGCACATCGGCAGAATGATGATTATCGTCCAGCCGACGTACTCCACGGTGACCGAGGTGAAGAAAGGACGAGTTAATTATTTCGGATTTTTCAATAAAAGAATTAGATAATTAGAGGGGGCAGTTAGAATTGTTATAATCTTACTTATTAAATATTAGTTTTATAAATCATTTTACGATCATTGATTTATCGAATATATTCAGATTTTTAAAGAAAGGGATTATAGAATCGAAGGGGATAGTTAAATTCGTTATAATTTATAAATTAATACAGATTTTAAATAAATAAATTTTCTATTTCTAAATCCTGAATAGGTTTCCAGTAGAACATGACAAACTAATTATCCTACACAACCCCTCTAATTTTGCAATACTTTTATTTAAAAATCTGAATTAATTTATATAAATAGTGTTTAGTAAATACTTTCGACTAAAATTATAACAGTCCCTGTAAAACAATTAGTTACGACAAAAAGAAGAAAAACAATATTCAATTTGACAAAGTTCTACCTATAATATTTTCCAAACAACTTCAATAAGTATTACACATTTCTTCTATGTTCCAAATTATTATTTAGTAATTTCTAGAAGTTGTTTATAATTCCAGGCAAAGAGAACAGCAATCATAGTTAGCCAATTATTGTACTCCAGCCCGGAATTAGAAGCCAGGAAGCAATTGGAGATATTTTCCTTGCAATTGCTGCATCGTCCTTTGAACTTCTCAGCCTGCGGCCTTTTTTCCCTCGACAGGGCACTCGTTACATCGGTAAGATCATCAACGATCAATCATGTCGCACAATATCGCGTGTCGTACAACATGATTAAACGTGAGTGGCGCTGATTATCATCCTGTACAGGGTGATTCATTTACTTTACCGTCACCTGTGTTTAATGTATGATGGTATTTAATATATGCTGTTATTTATAGTATTAGCATAAATTATATCGAAATTTTAGTTATACTTGATTTTTTCTTCACTTTTCTCTGCATTCTGAATATTGTAATAATATTATATTGAATGTACAGGGTGATTTATTTACTTTACAGTCATCAGTGTTTAATGTACTGTTATTTACAGCATTATTATAAATTATATTGAAATTTTAGTTATACTTGATTTTTTCTTCACTTTTCTCTGCATTCTGAATATTATAATAATATTATATGGAATGTACAGGGTGATTCATTTACTTTACGGTCACCAGTGTTTAATGTACTGTTATTTACAGCATTATTATAAATTATATCGACATTTTTCTTAACTTTTCTCTATATTCTCTATACAATCAATATAATGATAATATTATGTTGAGTATACAGGATGATTCATTTACCTCTGAATAAAAAATGTCGAGTGTAAATTTATATAGTATTATTATAAATTATATTCAAATTTTAGTTATACTTGACTTTTTCTAAACTTCTCTGTTCATTCCAAATATTATAATAATATTATATTGAATGTACAGGGTGATTCATTTTACTATTTTGGACTGTATAGAATAATTATAAATTGTACAGCAATATTAATTATTCATTTTATATGTGTATTGCGTACAATTTAATATATTTTATTGCAATTATTATTTACAATATTATATTATCGACTAATATCAATCGATCAATTGATGGATGAATTGTTATCAAATGTGTTATCAGTTAGGCTATCGGAAATACAATTTTATTACTTCCGTTCAGATGGCTGGAGCAGTTACCACATATTTGGTGATCCTCATCCAGTTTCAAAAGGCGGACGACACCAAGGGCGATGCGGATGCCATCAGGAACGTCTCCCAGATACTCAAAAATGCATCCAATACCTTGCAGAACTTCACCGGGATCAAATTTGGATGATTCTGAATACGAATCTTGTTCGGGCATTTTAAACGCCTGCCTTGCGAAATTAATTTTATTAAGAAAATGTCGTTTTAGCTTCATTATAATTTTTTGGAGAATAAAAATAATTTATAAACGAGTTGGTGAAGATTTTGGAATCATCTTTTCTTTTAGAAATTAATATTCCGACTGAAAGTGCATTTGTAAGTTTATTAAGGAAATATTGTTCTAACTTTCATTATAATTTTTGGAGAATAAAAATTCGTTGATAAACGATTGAATAAGAATGAATTATTTATGCAAATAACAATTGCATAGTGTTGAGCAACAACATCTCGCAACTTCAATTCTAAGCATTGTCGATCTAACGAAAATTTCGATACTAAACTTCGTAAACTATCAATGAAACACGGCTTAGTTTTTTATAAGATTCTACAAAAAAATTAAGCGGATTTTGGTTATGTCGCGCGTGTTAAAAGTGCCAAATTCGAAGTCCATTATCTTAAAAACGGCGTGGTCAAGCAATTCCAGAACCTTATAAACATTCTTCTGTCAAAGCTTAAACAAAACCTATACAAACCTGTTTTTTCGACACAACTACATTAATGTACGAAAACCTAACTTTATAACGAATGAAAGGAATAATGGACAAATCAGAAGGCGGTGTAGTATTGACATTTAATATTCCAATTCTCGTACACGGCAGCAATGTACAAATACAGTTTCCCTTGTTACTTCTCGATCGAACTGCCGCTAAACACAGCTCGCCTCCAACGACCATGTGTCATCGTCGAGTGTGTAAAGAGTGCAGCCGATCGGTGCGATGTCTAAAAACTAGACGTCAGTCACAGCCTATCCGAAAAGTGCCCGATAGATTCTCTCTCTTTCTCTTCCTCTTCTTTCTCTTTTCCTGATAGCGTCTTTTCATCACTTCCAACAGGATCGCGGAGACCGCCTAAAAGAGGGTAGACTCGAAGAATTTTCATCATCATCATCATCATCATCTCTCTCTCTCTCTCTCTCTTGCTTCTTTTTTTATATCTCGATTTCGAATGAAAGCCAGGAAAATTGTAGGATCCGAGTTACTCCTAGGGTTATATACAATTCCTCTCATATACTGACTCATTTCCATCCGTGTCAGTTCATTCTGTCTTTCTAAAACACGCTCTCGAAATCATTCATTCAATTTTCCTCTCTCTCTCTCTCTCTCTCTCTCTCTCTCTTTCTTTCAGACTGTTCTCTCTCTCGCTCACTCTCGTTCCCTGATGCTATACACACTTGATCGTACAAATTATATTATTCTAGCAATAAATATTAGATTCGCTTAAAGAAAACTAGCGCGTGGTGGATCTGGCCACGCGCGGCATATGGGCTAGACGATACAAATTATGTATAAATCCCTCAGACTGCTGGGTCGAGCCTCGCGTCGGAGTCTGCCTGTCTGGCTTGGGTCATTAGCGACCGGACAGGCATCGTTAACAGGGGAATCCAGGTCCTCCAACTAGTCTGTATGGTGTTTTCTTTCTCGCGTTCTATCTCGTAAAAGTTTATTCATTTTTCTCTATCCGCCTCTATCTTTCTTTCCTTCTTTCTTTGTCGCGATGTCGTTCAATTAACAGTGCCGGCTGTTACCGGCGCTTGGCCTTTTTGATGCGTCACCTGCAACAGATTGTCGCAGCAACTGTCTTTTGTAGTGACAGTCAAACTCTTCGGCCTTTGGCACGTCATCAGGTGTTCCGGATTGGCCATAAGCTCGCTATCGTTCTCTACGTCGTTGATCTGATGACGAGCATTGCATTGGCAAGGGCTGGTATGATGATGAAGCCGGGAAAAGCAATCGCTGCATACCCTCACTGGATTGTAGAGCTGCTCGCTTGGCAATGGGGTCGAATTCTCCGAGCAGTCCGCGCAGAAGATCTTCCCGCAACATCTGCAACAACACTCTTGTTGTCTCATTCCCCGGCATGGCCTGTCTTCGTCTAGACCGTTGCCAAACATCGCCACCCGATAAAGCGACTGTGTTATCACCGTCGAAGCGCGAGAGTGTTTCCATCGAGAGGAGATAAGCTGGGACTCTGATAAAAGTCTACCTGCAATGATGCTTGCGTCTGCCGAGCCAGAACTCGGTGTCGCAACCCATGCAACGCGTCACTGCGTGATCGGGCACCCAGAGGGTCGGTGCGGGTCCCAATTCTTCGACAGCCTCCCAGGACATGTCAGAGGGTAATGATTCACCATGCTCTCCAGCACTGCCCACTGAATCCGGTAAGGAACCCTAGAAACTCGAACGATTCTCCCTGTAGCCATTCAGCCGGTAGAGAAAGCCTAATCAACCTGCATGTCGGGTACATAGTTGAGATCGAAGACTTACGATATCGTCGACGCGTTCCGTCTCTGCATTATGATTGCCCACTTGTTTTATTAAAGCTAGCCTCGTAGTATGCAACTCCTTCCTTAACGCGTCTTCTTTCAACTGAAAAGAAAACCAACATCTCTTGTAACAGGATTCCGCGATAGATCAACATCATCACTTTATAAAACATTTCACGAGTGACACAGCTTTTAATATCTCAACTCGGTGATTTGTCCTTGAAGCACCCGCTTTCACCGTCTTTCGTATCTAACATCGTAAACCGCTGTTCCAGACTCGTGTTTACATTTCTGATCTTATATATTTATAACGAACGATTGGAATATGTGGGATATGAAATCGTATGACCTCGACGTCTTCGATACAGACCTTGTTCTCCATGATGATCTGTTGGACTCGACTCTGGACCTCACTGTGGATAACAGGGAGACCATCGATATCATCCAACCGGTCCGGATTATCGAGTATTATATCCTGATGAGTGGGTGAAGCGGGGCAAACGCTACTCGGTGTTCTAGATATCAAAGGAGCGCTGGTTTCGCTCGCGTCGCTGCCCTCATTGTGGTTTCGACAACAGGAACACGCTTGGCGACCTGTCGTCCCGCTTTCTACCCACGGTGTAACGGACTCTTGCGGCGAGCACTTTTGTAGGCTGCTTTGAGAGAATAGAAAAATGACAGTCGACAAAATAGGAATAAAATAAATCATTAAACCACAATCGAGAACTTACGCTTCCTGTTGATCATTGTTAGGGATTAACGAGATATCGTTGTTAGGAATGAGAGTATCCGTCGAACTGTCCACTGAAGGATTCGCCGGGGATTCGCTGGAAGTCTGAGTGGATGGAAAAGGTTTTGGTTTATCTTCTCCTTCGGGTGTCATCTGCTCCACACTTGATTTTCTCTTCTTCGCACTCTCAACAGGACCTTGCTCCGTTTCGGCATCCGGTTCGAGAGTGAGAGAGTCGAATTTCCTAGGAAATTATATATAAAATAAGAAATAAAACTTTGGAGATTTATCTTGAGATGAAATATAAGTTGAATTACTTCTCGACTGAAATACTAGGGTCGCTCAGCCTTCGATGAAGATAGGCCGCATGATCAGGTGCGTGAATAAGGTCGCCGTACGACCTCGACTTAGTCATTTGTCCCTGAAGTTCTTCGCTCTCACCATCTTTCATATCTATCATCGTAACCCGTTGCTTGTCGTCTCTAATACCAAGGGAAGTCTCCATCGATCCCGAATACACCTCCGACCAGAGTACAAGATCGCGTACGTTGCAACTCGGCCATAATACCTAAAAGAAAGTCCCCCGAAGAACTTTGTAATATCTTAAACTATTACTTAAACAACATATCATAATACTTGAAAGATATCCTACTTTGTTTTTTAATGGTGAATACAAGTGATTTACAAACGAATTAGAGTTGAGGAAACGCCAGACGGAGAAGGTTCGTTCCCTAACACGCAGCTGTAACCTTTCCTGCCTGGTATTGCAAAGGAACGTGCCAAACAATTGGGAATACGTATGTTGAGCTAATTTCACCTATCATCAAAACATTCCCAAATAACAATCTTAAATCTCGACTGACTAATCAAAAGCGAACCTGACAAATACTCACAAAATACGCGGGCGACATTTGAAAAGCACATTCAAATTGTCGACTTAATTGATGCACGCAATCGAGCCATTGTAGGAACACGGGACATCGTTCGTTCGGATCCTCGCAGCCGACAGTTTGGCCGCAACGGTCGGCGAACTTGTGTCCAAAGTCTAACCATTCTCTCTCACATAGTACTTGAAATCCCTGAGGAATGATAAAATATAATTAAACGAATATATATTTAATTAATTAAAAGAATCAATTAGTTACCTCCATAGTTCTGTAATAGGGATCGAGTAGAATTTGCGCCAACGCAACGATCTGTGGTGTTCTATCCCATCCGTCGCTGCAATGGACCAAAACTGGTCGAGCATCTCTTTCGATGGCAGAAGTGACGGTGACGGCTGCTCTTAATAAACCAGACATATGCTGCAACCATCGAGTACCCTCGAGCAAGCTCAGCCAACTGATAGAAAATCAAAGACAAAGCAGAAATTAAACATCCGACCTCTTATCGAAATATATTACCATTTTTCAACAATTTTTTGTCTATCTGTTTGATATTCTTTATCAATGATTGACAGGAATGTAACACATTCAATAAATCATAATACTTCTCTCAGTGAAGAACGAAGGAGAGGAAGTTTCTTTATCGTTAAATGAATAGCAAAAGGGAGTTAAAGAAAGCAACGAGCGTAAACGAGACAGTTGAGTCAACAGTACGAATATCCTACGAGTCCTCTAATCATGTAAATTAATACGAGTCACAGATAACCGAGCTACGTCAGCGGATGGTTGAACAAAAGCTATTAACGTAATCATCAAGTTATAAAATGAACTTTAAAGATTTAAATACAATATTATAGATTCAAAACTTACTAATCATTTCCTGAAATCAAAGTCATTGCAATCATACACGTAACAAAGTGTACGAACTTCTTATGTTCGATAGTTGGATAGTAGCGCGCGCGACAACTACCTTAAAGTCGGTCGCGATGACATAATCAACGTAAGCACAAAAGGAATTACTTGTGATCAGCGTCCGATGCGCAGAGTTGTCTTACTGCGTGGAAGCTCTTCCTTATCGAGTGTATATTTGGTAGATTCATAAATTGAATCTCGCAACTTGGATAATATTCCGGACACTCGCAGCCACCGCCTCTCGCGCGATTCGCCACCGCCGTCGTGTAAGATCTGGCGTCGACAATTAAAACTTTCTGCAATCAATGTTCAAGGTATTTCTTTGTAATTAATTTATTAACGCTGTATAAAAAAATTCGCTGGATTAATTAATATCTCCACTTACTTTGGTACTACTCGTCAGGTTCTGTTCACCGTTCTTGAAGAAGGTGTTAGGAGAATCGACAGCGGTCAGCTCGCTATTGTCGTAGGAACAAACGTCGGAGAGGGCTTTAAGAAGGTCCTCATCCTCGGCACTTCTGCTTCCAAACCAGCCGACTTCCGGCTGACTGCTTCTTGCTATTACCGCGCCATTATTAACGTGCCTTCGAACACAAAGTTAATATTGAAGCGACGTATTCGTTGGATTGGATTGGTTTAATATGTTCGTTGTTCGATAGTTGTCGAGGCAATTTAGTCGGCTTTGAATCGACGCTCTTGTATCGCCGCTCTTTATCAGACGCGTGTGTTGTATAATAAAATATAATTGATATTAATATAGATTTATTACTCTTTTAATTAAAACTAAGAAAAATTCAATGGTAAAATAAGTATTAACGCTAGAACATTATCTAGCTTTACCTCCAAACAACCGCAGGGATCCTTCGAGAGCTACGGAACTTAGCAGCTTCTTCCAGAAGCTTATCCGAAATGCAAGCGGGAACCAACAACAACGGTGGATACGAAGGACACACTCGATAATCTTTATTTATATGACTGATCCTCCAAATATTAGTCCTCTTATCCGATTCATCTTTGTTCAATTTGAACTTCAAGCGTTCCACCTAAAGAACAATCGGTTATTCCTTATATAAAATATCTGACTTTATCCGGTATAAGATTTACCTCGAAATTGAACGTAGAAGTATAAGAACCGGTGTCTTTAGCGAGCCTAGGATAATCTTTGCCTTCTTCGATGGACCAAGCGTAATACGCAAAGGCAAAGATGTCTTCGATATTCTTTTGCGGTCCGGTTGCTTTGTGTAACCGCTTGAACCATTCCAAGCAGTGCTCGTTGGTGGAGAAAGCGCAGCTAAAATGGCCAGGCCATCATCGTGGCGTAACAAACTGCTCCAAACTGCTTGATTCGTCGCTACTCTAAATCTACCAGAGGAATAAATACCTCAGAGAACGCGCGTCCTTACAACCGATGTGTAGGAAGAATATTTCCTTGACTTCGAGTTGTTCGATCAATCCTAGCGGTATGTTGTAACAAGTCTGGCTGAGTTGCAAGTAAAGCCTGTAATTGGAGAGTGCGAGGACTCCGTCGGAGGTGCGTCCGAGAGCGAGTACCGACTCGCCGCTTAACGGCGTGAACGGGATGGTCAACGATTGGTCCTCGCACTCGAAGTGCGTATGCTTCGGGAAGAGATCCGACGCGTGCAGGTGACAGATTGACTGCAGGCTCGTCGGCTCCTCGGAGCTTTCCATGTCTGATCTATGAAATAGTATGAATCAGATATGTTTCTATTTTACTTGATTTGTTTTGGAGTATACTAGAATCTATTAGATTTGTTTGATAATAGAAAAGTTTGTTTTTTAAGTTTTAAGGTTGATTAAGATCGTAGTAATAATAGTATAATAGTGCGCGCTCTATTTGGACCTGGAAGTATTTTCAAGTCCAAATAGAGCGATTTATTTAACGAGAGTTAACTCGCGTTGGCGACCGAAGTCGAGCGTAGCTGCGTATCAAAGCGTGGCGGTTTCTTGCGATATACTTTCGGCGGAGAAACTCCGATATGACGATCCTACGAGATTGAGACTTCCTCGATTGGAATTCCGAGAGAGAGAGGCTCGAACTCTCGATAAGAATCGGCCTTCGCATATTTACGAAGTCTGCCTTTGGATCTACCAGGCAGAAACAGTCCGAGACTAATTCGAGCGCCAGATCCAATCGGATCTCAGACAAATAACACCGTCTGCTATTGCATCAAAGTCTCTCGGCTGTAACGAAGTTGTTACGGACAACGAAGCCTGTTGGGGATCATTGGGAGGTGCGAAAAAAGGCTACTTTGCCATTCTGGTGGCGCGACAGCCAGGCATTGGTTGTTGCAGTTGTCAATCTTACCTCGGATAGGTCTGCGAGCTTTTTCCACGATGGACGACGTCTGGCCGTCCAGATACCTCATGCGAAGCTCGTAAACACTCCTGCCCGAGTGAACAGAGCCACTGTCATTACTCCTTGCCGACGGACATCCTCCGCAAGGGATTCGGAGCGCCAGCGGGAGAACAACCTCGGGAACAACACGCAGTTCCCAAAGAACAAGCAGTTTACACGGCCTCTACGGGGAAACGGCTCGCAAGAAGCTGGCGAAGCGATTAGTTTTCATCGCGTGTCCTTTCATGAGAATTGGCTGCATCGCACCAGCCTTAAACCAACTGTCCGCACACACTCCAATGATTTTCGAGGAGTATTCTCTTTGCCCGATTCGGACCGAGCCGAGCGACGATCTGATTATACGCGATATTCCAGTGCTAATTAGTTTTCGCGAGACTCGTCAACCGATGCGAAGGCTACACTGACAGATATTCGTCTATAGACCTTCTCCGCTCTCCTAAGGACAGGTTTCTAGAGTCATGCACATTGTCTCCGTCCTCAAGCGACGAGATTCTTACTTTTGTTATCCAATCGCGACGCGAAACACTGTGAACCTACCTTCAGGTCTTAGGCTCGACACACATTTATTCGTTTCTTGTTGCTGCGATGGAACAAAGGAATAAAAGAAAGAGAACCTTTGTTGTCGCAAGTGTTCGTCATCCTATTAAGAAAGTGAAGAGTTTATTTTTTTCACTATATAAAATCATAATATTTTCAAATATTTTGTTTCTTCTTCTTGCATACTTTCCACATGCTTTTCGTATCTAAATAAGGGTTTCAAAACACGTAGAAACTGAACAGGAAAACTTGATTACTTTATTTCGATATCCGCAAGCATGAAAATGAAATAAATCCATGAAAAAGGTAGTTGAGCATATTTTGCTTACTTCACTCGTTTCAAGATGGCTGCCGCTTGGAAGTGACGAAGCCGCCATGAGAAATTGCGCGGGAAAATAGTGTTGCCTTCTAAAGTGTTTTTGAACGTATGATTGAAAACGGTGAAGCATAAATATTGATTTTCTAGCAAGTACGATTGAAATAGAAATAATCTCATTTTATGAAACCAAGAAAAAAGTAAACCCATTGTAAAAAGAATAAATTAACACATTGTGCTCTTTTAAGTCGTTTCAAGATGGCTGCTAGCCGGTAGTGACAAACTCAGCATAGAGAATGCGCGGCAAAAGACGTTATACAAAACTTGTACAACAATACAACTTACGTAACAAAGA
The DNA here is from genome assembly GCA_964023945.1 of Ectemnius cavifrons. Classification (NCBI taxonomy): domain Eukaryota; kingdom Metazoa; phylum Arthropoda; class Insecta; order Hymenoptera; family Crabronidae; genus Ectemnius; species Ectemnius cavifrons. The sequence goes on from OZ030388.1 coordinate 4,139,335, forward strand.
TATCATACAAGAGTAGTAAAAAATGGTGCAAAATTGTTCTCGGACGGCAGGAAAAAAGCATGTAAAAATAAAGGAAATGCGTGTATCTCTCAAACTGAGAATCTCATACTTATTATTAGCATAATGGTTGCTCTAGCAAGTACGGCTGGAGTATAAAAATGCATCGGAACACGCTTTTAGCGTCCGCTGATTCTCAATGCTCGGCTCGAACAAGATTTGAACTTTCCTCGATTCGGAAAGACGCTCGCACAACTCACACTGAGTTCTCTTCGGATTCATTGCTTCCAAAAATTCGGGTTCTGCGCTCGTCTTCTTTCGAAAGTCTCGTACCAGCCTTGCACGGTCGAAAGAGGGACAAAGTTCTCAGTGGGATTCGGTGTCATTTGCGCCTGAGTCACCGAGAAGCTTGACACGTAATTCAAAAAGCTCGTCAACATCTTTTGCACGAACTCAACGAAGGAATTGGAATTCACTTCGGCGACCGTCGACGCTTGTTGTTCTATGCTGGCTAAAGCTTCCACCGAGACGCCGATTTGTGCGACATGAGAGATCTTTGCGCCGAAGATCCCCAAATTACTGTTCTCGAATTCATGATTCTTCTTTAAAGTTGAGATCTTGAAAATCGCTGATGGCTTCGCGTTTGAAATGTACCCTAAGAACTGCCAGTTCGGCGGCGCGCTCGAATCCGGCCAGCTAAAGTAGACTGTAAACAAAGTTGTATAATTAATTGGAGTTTATCGTTTGAAAGATCCGTTGCGTATATGATTATCATTACGAAGTTTCCCAGCTGTTTTATATAAAAAATGTTTATATAAAATATAGGAAAGAGTTGGGAAACATTCGTGTACAATTACAATCGCTCCAATAATTTATAATTATTCTATATAAAAGCGAATCACGTTGTACAGTAACGAAAACCTTTGAACACTACCGATATAAATTATTTCGGTTAGTTTCGGTTGGCAAAAACATTAGTAGATTTGATTTGAATAAATCATGGCTGAATCATTTTATTCGATTTACTTGGAAAAAATCAAGTCGGTCGTTTATACAACGAGAAATATAGAAATATTTTTGTTACTGCGAGTATAATATTTACCAGCACCACCGGCTCCTTCAGGAAATGGTATCGTTCCGGTGAGGAACACCACAATATGGTTTATATTGTCCGCATCAGGAACGGTGATTAAAAATTGGGTCTCCGCAATCTGCTGAAAATCTGTTTGCACCTGAAAATTGTACAAGAATTAAGATTTTGATCGACTTTCACAGTTTGTAGTAGTTTAATTATGTAATTTAATTAAGAAGATTAATGAATTTAAGTTTTTAAAGCGTAAATGTAAGATGTAATTTATTTTAAATAAAAAAAAAAAGAGAATGCAAGAGTTTTTTTTTAACGAAAACGAATCGAATAACAAAAGTGCTTGTAAAACAAACATTTTACATTTAAAAGTCGCAACTAAGTTATGCAAAAATAATGTCCAATATAAACTGTTTTAATATAAATTTAGTGAATTTTAAACGTTTCATTGCGTTACTTATTTAATCAAACTGAAACTGGCAGAAACGCCCAGAGAGTTCTAGCAACTTTCGACCAATGGCAACCAGATTGAATCGAGGACGAAATAAAATATTAATCCAAACACCAATCACAGTAAAACCAATTAAATTAACTGCATACAATCCGCTCGTAAACCGGCTCGATTAACTCGTAAAATACTTCGCAAACAAGATAATTATTTCATTATTATTTCTACATATTCGCCTGCCAATTTTCAAGTAACAGCAATGAAATCGAATAAAAAAGAAACGAAAATCTGAATTCAAGCTTTAATCGTAGCAAGAACGATCAAATTAAGTGCATACAAGCCGCTCATAAACCGGCTCGACCGACTCGTAAAACACTTCTCGAATAGAATCATTATTTCTAGAGCAATGACAGTTTAGAGCGCAGCAAAGCAAAGGGATGCCGGCTTCGTAGTTAATATTGATAGTCAAAGATACTCACAAGCCGACCAGACGCGATTATACCAAGCATCCTTCCGATGGCTCTAGATCATTCTATCGCGTGCTGCTTGTTGTGATACAAGAAAGCGCCGAATGCACAAGCGAGAGCAGAATATCCCTAACGCATTCGAGATCGTGGCGAAACGCGAAACTGAAATGCTTCGTCATGAAATCGGTGTATTCTCGAAGAGAGTAAACCCAGGATTCCTTGGGAATCTTGTTATGAAGAGAAATTTGTGTTTGGGACGCTAGTTGGCAGCAGCATCGACTCGCGTGTTATGTGAAATTTGGAACAAAGCCAAAAACTGCCAAATAAATTTATTAATAAAGATCGACAATAAGTTACATATTATATTGTTGACGGAAAATAAATTTATATGAAATACAAATTAAATCATTTGGCTAATATAGCTTTGCTTAATAATAAATTAAATTGAATATAAAATACGAAATTTGCAATAAAACTCTCAAAACTCCATGTGTTTCCTATATGAAATATCAAGAAAAAATTAAGATTAACAAATTTTCAATTGTTTTAGCATAAATATAGAATTGTTGTAATAATTTATAGTACTTTATAGTAACTATAAATTGTTAGAGCAACAATTTAATCATAAAATTCTTAGAAAAGAGTCGTCTGACAAATATTCCAAAACTAACTTTTTTATTCTTTCGAAATCTTATTTCGGCTTTTATGATATAATGTTTCGAGTCGGTAATGCAGGATTTAGTATTATCCGTCACACTAGTTGTATATGAGCGCCATCACCTGCTCTTTTCAGTACTTCAGTTCACTTCAGTTTTCAGTATTCCTCGTTCGGTTTGTTTACTGTCGTGTCTGTCGTGTGTTCATAAGTGTTCTGTGAAATTTAATATCCTCGCAAATGTCTGCTGCACTTGCTTGTAAGTAATCAAAACTTTCTTAACATAACTTTAATACAGAAATGAAATTTTCGTTGGAAGTAAATCCACAATCCAGTTTTCGTGCAATGAAAGTAGAGCTATTGAACACTCCGATCTTTCGATGTGAATTGTTTCTTCGCACTTTTGACTATTGTTTCTGCTATTTATCAATTGAATTTACACTTGTTTATTGTTTTATCAATGCGGAAGAAGTGTTAGTGTTGAAATAGAGAATTCGTAGAGTTTCTCATTGAAATATTTAATGGTTAAGTGTAACACCGGCAATGCAAACATGGCCGTTCGAATTTGTTCGAAGTTAACCTTCACGTTTCGTAATTAGTTTCTTAAATTAGATTGAAAAGTATAAATTTTGGAATGAAAAACGGAATTTTTAGATTTAGGCGAACAAAAGTACAAAATTACAATACTGCATCACAATTTGCAAATTCAAATATTTTCGAAAAATTTATATTCCTTACAATTCAAAAGATTCAAATAGTTTTAATTTAAATACTTTATGCTTAAATAAAGCAATACAAATACGATTGTAATTGTTTCCTCCAATTATTAAAAAGTGTAAATTTCGCAAATGGATTTACTGCATCACAATTTGCAAATTCGAAAACTTTCGCTAAACCTATTTTCTTAACAACTCAAAAATTCCAATCGTTTCTCTTTGAAATATTTTCTACGTAAATGCAAAACTGCTCAAAATTACCACCAACGTTTCGTATCTATTTTATATCGTTAATCAAACATTTATAATTGCTGTGTTACAGAAAAAGCGAGGCTGAATATGCGGGCAGCTTGGATTTTCTACAAAAAACTTAGTGAAGCTGGTTGAACCGGATCAGAATTCGAGAAGCAACAGTGTATTTGTATTTAGTGAACAATGAAGGAGAACGTAGAAGACGATCAGGAGTCGATCGACTATGATACTCCAACCGACGGTAAGTACTTGCGTTCATTTTTTTCAATTACTATTTGTACTACAAATTGTGTTATTCGATCCTAGCGTTTCAAGTAGGAAACTAACAATGATTTGATTTAGAAAATAATATGTTGTTGCAACTATGTTTGTCTTTGTTGCAAATATATTCATTTGAAATGCGTTGATATTGCAATATGTCCAAAACGCATTGGAATTCTATATATTGAAATGGAACGTATAAAATACATTGGAACTTTAATGTATTCAGCTTAGACGCACTGAAAGTTCGATATATTGAACTGAAACACATTGGAACTCTAATATATGCAATTGCAAGTACCAGAACTCTAATAAATCCAACTGAAACACCTTAGAACTCTAATATATTCCAGTTAAAGCTTTGGAACTTCAATACAGTCAGCTGAAACACTTTAAAACTTTAATATATCCAACTGAAAGCATTGGAACTCTAATAAATTCAACTGAAACACCTTGGAACTCCAGTATGTCCAACTCAAAGCATTGGAACTCCAATATATTGAGCTGAATCACTTTGGAACTCTAATATATGCAATTGCAAGCATCAGAACTCTAATAAATGCAACTGAAACACCCTAGAACTCTAATATATTCAAGTCAAAGCTTTGGAACTTCAATACAGTCAGCTGAAACACTTTGGAACTTTAATACATCCAACTGAAAGCATTGGAACTCCAATAAATCCAACTGAAAGCATTGGAACTCTAATAAATTCAACTGAAACACCTTGGAACTCCAATATGTCCAACTCAAAGCATTGGAACTCCAATATATTGAGCTGAATCACTTTGGAACTCTAATATATGCAATTGCAAGCATCAGAACTCTAATAAATGCAACTGAAACACCCTAGAACTCTAATATATTCAAGTCAAAGCTTTGGAACTTCAATACAGTCAGCTGAAACACTTTGGAACTTTAATACATCCAACTGAAAGCATTGGAACTCCAATAAATCCAACTGAAAGTATCAGAACTTTAATAAATCCAACTGAAACACCTTGGAACTCTAATATATCCAACTGAAACACCTTAGAACTCTAATATATTCAAGTCAAAGCATTGGAACTCCAATATATTGAGCTGAATCACTTTGGAACTCTAATATATGCAATTGCAAGCATCAGAACTCTAATAAATGCAACTGAAACACCCTAGAACTCTAATATATTCAAGTCAAAGCTTTGGAACTTCAATACAGTCAGCTGAAACACTTTGGAACTTTAATATATCCAACTGAAAGCATTGGAACTCCAATAAATCCAACTGAAAGCATTGGAACTCTAATAAATTCAACTGAAACACCTTGGAACTCCAGTATGTCCAACTCAAAGCATTGGAACTCCAATATATTGAGCTGAATCACTTTGGAACTCTAATATATGCAATTGCAAGCATCAGAACTCTAATAAATGCAACTGAAACACCCTAGAACTCTAATATATTCAAGTCAAAGCTTTGGAACTTCAATACAGTCAGCTGAAACACTTTGGAACTTTAATACATCCAACTGAAAGCATTGGAACTCCAATAAATCCAACTGAAAGTATCAGAACTTTAATAAATCCAACTGAAACACCTTGGAACTCTAATATATCCAACTGAAACACCTTAGAACTCTAATATATTCAAGTCAAAGCATTGGAACTCCAATATATTGAGCTGAATCACTTTGGAACTCTAATATATGCAATTGCAAGCTTCAGAACTCTAATAAATCCAACTGAAACACCTTGGAACTCTAATATGTCCAACTCAAAGCATTGGAACTCCAACATATTCAGCTGAAACACTTTGGAACTCCAATAACTCTAGCAATGATTTAATTTAAAGAATAATAGGTTGTTGCAGCTATCTTTGTTGCAAATATTTGTAACAATGTGTAGCTCAATGTTTCGTTCGTTTTGAAAATTTTGAGTTACTCTTGAAGCACCCTATATAAATAATAATATTGCAATATTTGATAGACTATCGTTTGCCTGGATCATAATTATATACAGGAAATTTTTCGCGATAGAAGAAATGTACTTTCTAATGGGAAATAATTATTTAAATTGGTTTATAGAAATTCTCTCTTTTTATATATTAATATTAATTAATATTCATGAAGAAAACCTTTCTTTTTGTTATTCTTAAATGTTAATTTCCTAACGCAGCCATATTCGCGTCACTCATTATTTTTTAGATTCAAAGAAGAAACTCACACATTGAAAAAGATACTTATTGTATTTCATTCACGGGAATCACAATAATGCTTATTGTGCATTGGTATCGTATTACACAGACAACAGATCCCATTGAAATAGGATTGAAAATCATTGAACTAACACTAGAAACTACCAACGGAGTCAAAATGTCATGTTTAATATTTCTTACTTATTTCTAAAACTATTTAATTTGTGCGATTTTTCTTGGATTTTGAAAGATGCAAACAGTTGATTGGATAAATTAGTTTTCTCTTTTTACGTATACTTTTTGGAATATTTCTCCGCAGTATATTTCGATATATTGGATTATTTTGGGTCGCATCGGTTATTTACAAAATGTAGATAAATCTTGATTATATTCACGTTTCAAAAGTTTCTTGTACATTTGCAAGATGTAATGTTATTTGCTTTTGAGGAATGATTGGATTACGAGCCGCTAGAAACTAAAATATACATAGATTTATTTATATTTATGTTTACTTAGTAACGAGAATGTTATGTGCGAATGAATTTTTAGTATAACTATCTATTTCGCAATTTCTCCTAAATCGATCTAAAAATATACATGATTATATACATTTCTGCCCTGAACAGCATATTTTTCTTTTTTTTTCGGAATCAAGTCATTTCGACCCCGCCGGTAGGAATACAAGATGATTCACTTGCCTTCTAATTACCATTGTCGAGTTTAGACGCTGTGTTGTATAAGATAATTGTATGTTTCCTAGTAATTTCTATGATACTGTTTCCCAACTGATCTTTGCATCCTGTTTTCTATAGATTACATATTCCCTGCGCAATAATAATAACTTAATTTAAAGAACTCGTAGCTATTCTTATGGTAAATATCTTTTAATACAACTTGATGTTCTTTTCCTTTCGAAAATATTGGAATTACTCTCGAAAGTCACTGTTCAAGTAATAAATATTACGATATTTTATAACTTATCATTTGTCTGAATCGTAACAGGCGATAAAATCACATTAAAATTCTTTCTGTGCGTAAGAAGTTATTTTAATATTCACTGCTCGGTTAACAACCGAAGGAAATATATTTTCCAATGGTGAAAGAATTATTCAAATCGAATGAGTAATTTTTGAGATTATCTTCGACACGCACACGTACAAAATTTCTCTCTTCATATATTATTGTCGATTATATTATATGTGCAATGTACTTAGAACAATACTGATTCAATAGCAAGTGAATCACCCTGTACATACATAATTAATCCTCGATAGTTCTATTTCTAATGGAGTGTGAAGTGATGGAGTTTGAAGGTCGATTTTCCCTGATTATGTATTTTACAATCCTCCTATAAATTCTCTCGACGAAACGAGAGAGAAACGAATACTTTGCAAAGGCTCTGCTCTGACTCGAGCGATTGCGCGTCCAAATTCTTAATACAGGTTCTCTCATAAATCTCGTAAATGACTAACTTTATAGAGAAAGAAATGAAGATGAAGATGAGAGGATGAGAAGATGAGAATTTGGAAATAACCATCCCCATCTTGTTTTCATTCGCTATAACGGACTGGCTGTATCAGACGTGTCAGAAATGTATTGGAACTCCAATATATTTAAGTGACATGTATTGGAACTCTAATATATTCAACGATGAAAGCATCGGAACTCCAATATATTCAGCTGGAGCACCTTTGAACTCTAATATATTCGACTGAAATACCTTGGAACTCTAATATATTCAACTGAAATACCTTGGAACTCTAATATATCCAACTGAAGTACATTGGAACTCCAAAATATTTCACCGGAACATCCTAGAACTCCAATAAATTCAACTGAAATACCTTGGAACTCTAATATATCTAACTGAAATACCTTGGAACTCTAATATATCCAACTGAAATACATCGGAACTCCAAGATATTTCACCGGAACATCCTAGAACTCCAATAAAATCAACTGAAACACCTTGGAACTCTAATATATTCAACTGGAACACATTTGAACTCCAATATACTGAACTGGAACACACTGGAATTCGAGAAGATCCAATTAAAAACACGCAACGCTAATAAATCAAATTAAAGCGCATTGGACTCCAATATCAATCGGAATATAAATAAATTTATCTCAATTGCGATTCTAATTGATTCAGTTGTGATAGGTCTGGCAAGACCAATCCTTAACACACCTATAATCACTCACGACATACATGAAACATCCTGTATAACTAACAGTAGCACAGAAAAAGTGCCAGTTCCGAGGAGCCATTCCACCCGATACACAGTATCGGATTTGAATTCCAAATTACGAATTCCCTTCGATTTACGAGATTGTCACCTTTCCGCGTGGCAAGAAAGTTTACTGGAAAGATTAGGAAGCTCTGTACGTGGCCCATTCGGGGAATTCGGTGAGATTGAAGACATAAGTGCCCCAAGTGGAAAAGGCGACACTAGTGACGACCAGAGTGATTACGCTGGGTCCAATACCAGCTACGGCGAAGTCTCTCGTTTTAATATGGCCTGCTGCACTCGCGATTGCGTTTGGTGGCGTCCCCACTGGCAGATGGAAGGAGAAAGAACAGCAGAGGGAAGCTGGCAGCATCAGGTACAATGGATGGATCTTCATTGCTACGCACTGGGGACAGAAGATGAGTTATTGAGTGCGCACGAGAAATTTGTATAGTTAACTGGAATATATTGAAAGTTCAAAAAATCCAACTCAAAGCATTGGAACTCTAATATATCCAGTTGAAACATCTTGGGACTCCAATATATCCAACTGGATCACATTGGAACTCCAATATATCCAACTGAAGGCATTGGAACTCTAATATATCCAACTGAAACACATTGGAACTCCAATATATCCAACTGAAACACATTGGAACTCTAATATATCCAACTGAAACACATCGGAACTCTAATATATCCAATTGACACACATTGGAACTCTAATATATCCAACTGAATCACTTTGGAACTTTAATACATCCAACTGAAGGTATTGGAACTCCAATATATTCAGCTGAAACACTCTAGAACTCTAATATATCCAACTGAAACATATCGGAACTCCAATATATCCAATTGAAACACATTGGAACTCTAATATATCCAACTGAAACACATTGGAACACCAATATATCCAACTGAAACACATTGGAACTCTAATATATCCAACTGAAACACATCGGAACTCCAATATATCCAATTGACACACATTGGAACTCTAATATATCCAACTGAATCACTTTGGAACTTTAATACATCCAACTGAAGGTATTGGAACTCCAATATATTCAGCTGAAACACTCTAGAACTCTAATATATCCAACTGAAACATATCGGAACTCCAATATATCCAATTGAAACACATTGGAACTCTAATATATCCAACTGAAACACATCGGAACTCTAATATATCCAATTGAAATACATTGGAACTCTAATATATCTAACTGAAACACATTGGAACTCCAACATATTCAATTAAAAACATTGAAACTCAAATAACTTCCACTAAAGCACATTGCAATTACCCAGTGAGAATCCAATTTAAGATCTCTGGTTGAACAATTAACTTTTTATCTCACATATCACTCGGCTTACCATTTCCGCAAGAACCGGTAGAATAATGTTTGCCACCGCTACATTGGAAGTCAGCTCAGTAACGGTCTCCGCGAAGATACAAACAATTAGCAAGATTGCTAAAGGATTAATCGACTTGAGGCCGGTGAGACTGTTCCCTAGAAGACTGGAAAGGTTGGAGGAAGTGCTACCAGCGGAAATAGCGAATCCACCGCCAAGGACGAAGATCAGACTCCAGTGCATCTTCTCGTGGATCATCTTCCACGTGATCATTCCTGGAGAAGGCTTGCTCGGCCTCTTTGATGGGTCTTTGTCGAAGGCGTGCAGGAAGTCTAACCTCGAAGGAAGTATAAAGAACAGCAAAGTAACGGCACTCGCTGCTGTTGAGTCCTTTACGTGTCTGTAATCAAGTGGCAAAAACAAGTTGGATTTGTTTTTATTGTTGTGTTGAGGTATTCGCGAATAAGTGAATAAAAGTGGAATGAATTTCTTTAAATGGGAAAGTTTCGATTTTGTATTCTCCCAATTGGAGATATTTTGTTGCAAGATTTCGTTTTCATTTTCCAAAATTTCTCCAAGAAATAAGGGTTAACTTCAATATTTCGAAAAAATATGATAATCACGTTTGGTTCAAGCTTATAAAATATATGTGCAATTACATGATTAAAGGTATATTATAAATTAATTTCATTGATCTATCGGTCATAATTACAAAATTATTGCCATATATGAACGTTTTTTTAAATATCACAGATTTCCAAAGCAGATGGAACAATTTTTTCTGGAAAGTAAATACTTAAAGCTAGTGCTCAACCAGGGTGATTTTCAAAATTTTAGTTTCTAACGAATTGGCAACCTTTTAAACTCAAAAATAGCCATAAAAGTCATTTTCAAGAGCGAAAGAACTATTTTTGAATTTAAAAGGTTCTTGTTTCTTTAAAAACAAAAATTTTGTCCACAACATCCACAACAATAATTTCATAATTATAACCGATAAATATCAAAATTAATTTACAACATTCATTAAATCATGTACTTGTGCATAAATCTGATAAACTCAAAACAAAAATATTTCTCATATTTTTTCAAAATGTCGAACTTAACCTCCAATTTTCCTGTTCCGTGTATGTGCCCTCTTTAGGGATGAAAAAACTGCAAGAAGATCCGTTACGGCTAATCAGTGAAACGTACAGGTCAGTGATAAAAGTGGGCCATCCAGGAATGAAACCAGGGCTCCTGAAGAACCAGAGGAGAACGACCGTGATGAAGAGTATGCCGACGACCGATTCGTGCCAGGTGATCGGGCCGAGTTCCTTGTATTTCTTTTCAATCACAGCAGCTGCTACTTTTTCTCCTTGTTCCCCAATGTCGATCGCTCTGGCATCTTCGCTCTGAGGTCGAAACATGCCCATGTACATCACTTGAAGCCACATCCAAGTGAGCAGACCCATTAGCAACATAGGAGGCACTGAGTATAGCATCCAGGAAGTCAAATCGATCCCAGAACTCGTCGGGAAACGTCTGGAATTGAGAAAAAGTCGAATTGTTTATTAGGAATAATTATTACTGCCGGTTATAATTATTTCGGTGAATTAATAATTGTTTGATTTAAGAAGATCGTTGGAAGTGTCTTTTTTATAAATATCATTTTTATAAATATTGCAATAATTTATGGTTTCTAGTTTGTGTGAATTATAATTTAAGATAGAAGAGCAAATCGCATTAAAATCGATTTAGATATCTTCGAATTTATCGCGAAGTAATTAGTATTGAATAATAAATTACCGGGCACCATTTATTCTACAAATGAATAATTATTTAATTAAAGAACAGATTGTTGTAACTATCTTTGGTAAAAATATTCTAACGATATACAGTTCGACTATTCATTACTTTTAAAATTACAAGTACACGTAATAAATATTGCAATATTTTACAGCCTGTAATATGTCTGAATTATAATTCTATGCGGAACAAAAAATTGCATTAAAATGGGGTTTATCATGAATATAATAATATAATAAATTAAATAATGGAATAATGAGTCATACTTCTCGAAGAAGCCCTTCAGAGTGAGATTGGTACCACTGCCGACCAGGGTGCCGATTCCACCGAGACTAGAAGCGTAGGCAGCCACCAAGTAGTACACCATTGTACTATGTGTTGGTTTCTTCTTACTAAAAGTTGATGCATTCATTGTTTTTCTATTCTAGGATCGTTAATTAATTTCAATTTTTTCATTCCAAAATATTCGATTAAATGTTGATTCGTATATTATGGAATATAAAATTAATTTCAGTTTTTGTATTCCAAGATCTACAATGGAATTAAGTTTTGTATATTCTAGGATGTTTAATCAAACCAGAATTACCGAAAAGTAACATACATGCACTTCTATCAGAGAAATATAAATCTTAAAAAAAAGAAATGGAATAACGAAAAACAAATTTATAAAATGAAAACCAAGGAAAATTTTTAAAAACTATAATCTTTGACAAATTAGTACTTGCAAGAAAATAGTTCAATTATTTTGTGCGAAACTTACGGTTCTACGCCTTCCTCCACCGAATCGCCGTCGTCCCTTATGAACATACTGCCGAGACCTTGCTGCAAATAAATTTGGGGCAATCTCACTTTACATCAACATTAAACTGCTGACATATGCTGATGACTTGACATCAATTTCGAAATGAATTTAGGACACTCTTTTCACTTTGGAGTAACGTTTCACTGCTGACAGGCGATAATGATTTAAGAACAATTTCTATGATGAATATTATTATATTTACCATTAGAAATAAATAGGAAATAATTATTAGATAGTCTACTTTTATTTGGACTTCTTTAATATTACTAACAATCACTGGATTGGTATTGTTAGTAAAAAGAATCGTCTTGATGTCAATTTTAATGGGAATTTATTTATGGTAAATGTATCATAGAAATTGATTTCGAGTAATTTTAAGGTATTCAGATAAATTTTTCATAAATTATTATTAGAACCGATTTGAAGCAATTTTATAGAAACTGTTTAACTATTCCCTTTTTATTTCTAATCTTTCTATTTTCTATTTTATTATATTATATTTTAGAATTGACGAAAAATACACGTCAGTAGTCAAAAATTCTGTTTTACAATTAAAAAGACGTCATAAATAATTACTAATTGATTCAAACTAAGACGACATAGTTTTACATCAGTTTATAACTTGTTATGCTGACAATTAAAAAAAGCAAATTCACAATTATAGTATGAATCGCGATAGTTTTCATGGAAATAAATAATTACCGCTTCGAGCTCTTGGAGAACGGTTTCCATGATCGGAATCATCATCGCGGTGGCGGCAGTGTTCGATATCCACATCGAAATGAACATCGTGACGAAGAACAGACCGAGCGTCAATCTGAAAATCAATTTGATTAATTCTGCTGATTTAAATTCTAGAATTACCGAAGATTCTAATATATTTTTATAATATATTTGTCACAGAAAAATGTCAAATATAATAATAATAATAATATTTTCTGCAAAGCATGTAATAATATTATGTTTTAGATGTGGCGAATTTTGAAATGGAATATTATCAAAATTTACCCTCAGTTTCCAGTATATTTCAATGACAATTGCTAAAAAAAGAAATATTATTCCAGTCACTTTCACCGTTCAATAAATCCACAAAAAAAAGTCATCAAAAGAGATAAATAAAAAATAAACAAAACCATAAAATTAACCACGTAAACATTACAATAACATCCAAGTAAAATTTGACAAACTATCAACATTTTCGTAAAATGAATCAATGTACTTGCAAGAAAATATGACTCCAATCATTAGAACGGTTTACTAAATCGAGCGGGAAATAAAGGCCATCTGGCGTGCGCCGCCGGCGGGAAAAGGGGGTCACCTGCGATGACTGCATCCGATCGTTTTGATGATGAGAAGCGCGACGCGCAAATGTAGGCCGGAGTTCTCAATGACGATCGCAATCACCATGCTACCGATAAACATCATCGTCGTGTCGTTCATATAGCAGAGGCAGGTCTCGGCGGTGCTCATTATGCCCATTAGTGGATAGAGGACCACCGGAATCAGACCGGTGATTGGCAATGGCAGAACCTCGGTCATCCAGAACAGCGCCATCACAGCAACTACGTACAGGCAATTCATTGCCATCGTCTGGAAAGAGTCATGTTTATTTCAAATGATTCAAAAGATTACAATATATCTGTTTTTAATAATAATTTATTTTCTGGGAATTGCTTTTTTTTTAAAGTCTAGTTTAGTATTGTCCCGGAAAGTAATAATTATATAGTAATTATAGTATATTGCGGGAAAAGAAGTTAATCATACATATAAATATTGACATAAAGGATGAGATAAATTTTAGGAAATAAAGTATTTTTCAAGTCATTGTTGGATGTTTGATAAATCCAGTATTAAAGAAGCCGTCAATAACTATAAATAGTAGAAAAAGAAATAGAAAAACAGAAGACAAATCTATAAAATTAAACATAATTGCATGTAGCATAGTGACGCATCATTCGCTCTACTATTGAAATATAAACCAAAGAAATGTATGGTATAAATTGTAACAAAAGGAAAAACAAAGTTATATAAAAATAAACAGCAGAAATAAAAGCATCATCATAACATATGATATGATGACATCAGTCACTTTACCATTAAAATTAGTTTAAAAAAATATACCGGACGAAATGAGATAAGTTGTAGAAAAAATAATAGGAAAACAGAAAACAAATCTATAAATTTAAATTGCACATCATCATAACATATGATACAAATGACACATCATTCACTCAACCATTAAAATAAATAAAAAAAAATCTACCGAACGAATTGATATAAACTGATAAAAAGAAATAGAAAACCAGAAAACAAACCTATAAATTTAAATTGCACATCATCATAGCATATGATACAATGACACATCATTCACTCCACCATTAAAAATAAATCAAAAAAATCTACCGAACGAATTGATACAAACTGATGAAAAGAAATAGAAAACCAGAAAACAAACCTATAAATTTAAATTGCACATCATCATAACATATGATACAAATGACACATCATTCACTCAACCATTAAAATAAATAAAAAAAAATCTACCGAACGAATTGATACAAACTGATGAAAAGAAATAGAAAACCAGAAAACAAATCTATAAATTGAAATTATACATCACAAATAAAAGCATCATCATAACATATGATACAATGACACGTCATCCGCTTTATTCTCACCTCTTGCGAGCCCAGGAGGACAGTCGGCAGTAATATAATCGGCCATAGCACTACCACGAAGCTCCTCCAGTAAATCCCGAAGAAATTCAGGAGCAGTCTACCGGAACTCGATCGGCCCTTCCTAAAATCAAAGTCCCGATACAACATTGCACACAAGCGATGTCCGAATTCACTTTCAAAGAGAAACGCGAAGCAGCAGTAGGATTGACGGGATCGATTGACGATCTAACGAGTAGTGCTCGATCGAAGATCTCGATTCGATCGTCCTAGAGCCGAGAGAGCCACTTGACTTTGATAACGCCGGCATCTCCTCTGCTTTTGCCCTCGCAATTCCCGCGCCGCTTGTTTACTTGGCTTACTTGCGAGGCTCGCGTTGACCGCGCGATTTCGGCGCCGCTTGGAAGATTTCATAGATTGGCGAGGAATTTTTAATAGAAAAGTCTGATGAAACGTTATCAATCATTTTTGTATTTTCCATAATTTATTTATATTTATTTGAACATCTTACTTTTTGGAGACTGCGCATTCATATTGAAAAGGATGATATTTAATAAATATAAATGGGAGAAAATCATTTTGCAATAGCGAACGATATTAATATATGTATTAGTACATTGTTTTATTATAAAAATAATAATGCACTGATATGTTAATATGATATATGGATATTATTTTCACGTTCGTACGGCGAATAAGAAAATAAGAGTTGCAGTGCTGCAGTTCTATTTTTATTGTTACATTTACTACTATAATTGTTGGAATCGGCAAACCTGTACACTGTTAATAACAAATACTAGCAATATTGTCATATGATGACTATAAAATATATGTCAATGTAATCAATGCTAAAACAAATTACAGTATTTTTTATTGTGATGGTGTTACTGTACAAATACTTTCGACATTGTATATTAGTATACTAGTGTATTAATATACTGGTATATTAGCATATTAGCATACTAGTATGTTAGTATACTAGTGTATTAGTATCCTAGTTTATTAGCATATTAGCAAACTAGCATACTAGTGTATTAGTATCCTAGTTTATTAGCACATTAGCATACTCAGTATGTTATCATACTAGTGTATTAGTATACTGGTATATTAGCATATTAGCATACTAGTATGTTAGTATACTAGTGTATTAGTATCCTAGTTTATTAGCATATTAGCATACGAGTATGTTAGTATACTAGTGTATTACTATCCTAGTTTATTAGCACATTAGCATACTAGCATATTAGCATATTAGTATACAAGTATAATATACAAGCTGGGTCCACCCAAGTAGAAAACAATTGAACGATGGACTGTTCATATCAACCGAAATCGAAAATGATACTCATTTAACAAAATTTGTCTTGGTTTATTTAATCTTTAGTATCTCTTTATTAAAATTTATTAAAGCTTCCATGCTTTAATTATTTCTCACTTGATCTGACTCACCTTGGATAATCATATGTCAGAGTATCATGTGTATCGATTATTAGCATTGATTAGCAACAAAGAAATATAACGAGTTTAGAAATACTTTGAGTATCGTTGGCTCTCGGCCGAAGCTTAATACACAGTTAATGACTCCGATTGGATTAGCAGTGAGAACTTGCGTACCCTTTGTCCGTGGAATCGGCCACTTCCGGGTATGGATCTTCAGGCCGCGTGGCCATTGCCCCCGACGCTCCTCGCTGTCCCAGTCGGGCCCGATAACGATCCCTCTCGATATCTATTGATTGACGTATACGGTGGATTAAAAAATATTGGCAGATTCAGTATTTCTCGGATAATTTCCTTTAAAATCTAAGCTGTCTTTTGAAAGGATTTTTTTTTAACGAAGGACACTTTTGTTTGAGAAAATGTATTTTTATTTACAGAGTTTTCCTTCTTACGAATATTTTTTCTTAATCAAATAAATCTCCCTTTTAAAAATAATCAAATATTTTCTCCCTCAAGAAAATTCGTCTTCAGAAAATCTCTGCTTACGAAATACTTTTTTTTTTTCACCCAGTGTAAGTACATAATTAGTAAATTAGCCGCGCGCCAGTCGAGAGTGGCTTTGCGAAAGTGGCCTGCGATCGATACGAACCGATAACGCAAGGACAAATCAAGACTTGAGTGGCCGATAACAATTCGGCAGCTGAATTTCGAATGGTTCGCATAGCCACCAGTGGCACGAGACATACTTTAACGTTATTATGATACAAATACAAAAGTAAATATGTACGAGTAATTAATATCTATCGTGAGAGATTCTGATTGATGGTTCTCGATTGATTTGGACAGTTTTGAGTGTTGACACAGGAGCACGTAACATATATGAATTCACGCATACAATGTTCTCTATTTATAGAAACAATAACGGTTGTCTGTCTGTCTGTATGCTAGCGATAAACTCGAAAATTGAACTGTTTTCAATTGCCATTCTTTCTTTTGTATAGAATTATAATTTAATTGAACTATAGCCTCTAAAGTATTGCAATATTTATTACTTATACAGGGTGTTTCAAGAATAACGAAAATATTTAAGGGATGGCGGATTGAGTTTTCTACATTGTTAGAAAATTTTCGCAACAAGTATAATTACAACAAATTATTATTATTTAAATTGAATTAAAATAAAGTATTTGTGTAATGTCAGATATTACAGCTAATAGAAACACTTCAAACAATTAATAAAAAATTGAAATTGCACGACATGCACCTTAAATAGTATTACAAAATGTTGCAACGTTTATTATACAGGGTGTCACAAGTATAACGACCTTATTAGCAAGAACCCATTAATCTTGAAATGAAAATAAACTAAAATAATTATATAAAAATCAAGTTTCCACGACCACTACCTTAAACAGTAGACTTCCAAGGAAAAACCGGAGTGCCGATTACACGGACATTTCAAGGAGATCGAAAGAACCGACAAACTGGAGCGTGTCGCGCTACCCGGACAATAAGCTAGGGGCACCAAGGGCGAACTGCGCGTGATACGCAATGACAATAGCATAGAAACTAGATTGAGATTTTTTGACCCCATCGAAACTCCTCCTCCCATTCGATTTCGGTAGCTCTTTGCCCCGAAAATTTAACTGGCCGCCGTTGCGTAACACCGTTCACGGAATTACTCGCTCGATTAATTTCCTCGGGGACGACGCGTCGCGGCGGCAGCGGTGGCGCGCGCGCACTCCTCTCCTCGCTTGACCCGGTCCCACGCTTGACCGTTTAACCCTGCTCGTTAATCTCGCATTCATTATTCCAGTCATTGTCTCTGTGATTATCAGTTGTGTACGATTATTACGCGGAGGATTATCATATTTCACTAGTAGAGTTGCGATTGAATTATTTATTGACTATTAATATATTGTTACATTGTGCATATTTCTTTTTGGAAATATTGCAGGTTGTTTATAGAATATTCTTTTAGTTGTTCTTTGAATTTAATTGTTATTAATGTGAATACGAAATGTCATTTGTTTTGATTGTGTGTATTGACTATTGAATATTGACGTACTTATTTTTTATACAGGGTGTTTCAAGAGTAACTCTAATGTTGAAAGTTAATTATTATTAACGTATACGCGACACTCATACAAGTAATAAATATTACCTGCTATTTTAAGACTTTGTTAAATTTTATTTGTAGTCAAATTTCCATTGAAGATATTGTTGATAGTACGATTATTACGCGGAGGATTATCATATTTCACTAGTAGAGTTGCGACTGAATTATTTATTGACTATTAATATATTGTTACATTGTGCATATTTCTTTTTGGAAATATTGCAGGTTGTTTATAGAATATTCTTTTAGTTGTTCTTCGAATTTAATTGTTATTAATGTGAATACGAAATGTCATTTGTTTTGATTGTGTATATTGATTATAAAATATTGACGTATTTATTTTTTATACAGGGTGTTTCAAGAGTAACCCTAATGTTGAAAGTTAATTATTATTAACGTACACGCGACACTCATACAAGTAATAAATATTACCTGCTATTTTAAGACTTTGTTAAATTTTATTTGTAGTCAAATTTCCATTGAAGATATTGTTGATAGTACGATTATTACGCGGAGGATTATCATATTTCACTAGTAGAGTTGCGATTGAATTATTTATTGGCTATAAGATATTGTTACATTGTACATAATTCTTTTTGGAAATATTGCAATTATTTATAGAATATTCTTTTAGTTGTTCTTTGAATTTAATTGTTATTAAGGTAAATACGAAATGTCATTTGTTTCGATTGTGTGTATTGACGTATTTATTTTTTATACAGGGTGTTTCAAGAGTAACCCTAATGTTGAAAGTTAATTATTATTAACGTACACGCGACACTCATACAAGTAATAAATATTATTTGCTATTTTTAGAGTAGCTCTAATATTTTTAAATTAATAGCTCATTCTTGATAGTACGATTATTGTTCATATATTTATAAAATATTGTAGTTTACTCCCAAATTATTAATAAAATTTGTTTTAATTTATTTTTCAATCTATCTAGAAAATATTGTAGTTTATATGATCGTAATAACTATAACTTACGTTGGAATTCAGTAGAAACAAATGAATTAGTTACAATAATAATTCCCTGAATAGGAAGTCCGACTATTAATGCGAGTCACTGTAAATGCGCAACTTTGTGACTAACTGTACGTCAACGACCGGTACTGGATCCCGAAATAGTCGCCGAGAGTCTCCAGTGCGCTCGCCCTTTCTTTGGCGATCCCCCTTTTGCATTATTCCGAGTCTCGCTGCCCACTCTCGAATCTCACTGATAACGTTCGTTGCTTCCAACACCGTTTGTTTGACTGATTATTACAGTCTACAGGATGATTCATTTGTTTATGTCAATTTGGTTGCTAGCTTTAATATTGGAAAAAAAGACTAATTTATTTTATTATAACAAATATGTTGAAAATACCAGTGCTTTTGAAATCAATTTTCTAAAAGAGAAAACTGTCTTTTGTAAGGAAATGAATTTTTTTCTGGACACTTTCTTGTTCAAGAAGAGTGTTCTTCATTAAGAATAGTTTTTCGATACACGCTTATACAGGGTGCCTCATTTTAAACGCAAGTGTGTCTAACAATGCATTATTAACAATGTATAAAATAGCAAGCCGAAAGAAATATTTTACTATATTATATTCTTATCAATTGCGCATACAATATAAAGTTAAAAATTCGTGTATAATTAAAATCTCAAATTATCCCATAACATATAACAGTTTATACAAAACGGCGACTGTTTAACAACAAGTGAATCACCGTGTACAACTTCTGAAACTCGAAACCTCAAATAAAACGGCTGCAATCTCGGACGGACCGATAATATAAGTTTGAACGATGTGACTAATTATTTTCTTAGTTGACGAACAGTCAAGCGTTGGTTTACTGTTTACTTGTTTGCGGTGAAAGAAGTGAAAGCGTGAGAAAACCAAGGGCTGACAGCAGATAGCGAAAATAAATAGATTGACGTGCACTATTACGAACTAAACAGATGAGATTCTGAGAAAACTATTGAATATTATATATAATATAATTCAAACAATGTACTAACAATGCTCAAATTTCAGAATTCGTTTTGGTACACCCTGTATAAGTAATAAATATGGCAAATCATTTGGAAAGATCATAATTCTATACGGAAATTAAATTCGTATTAAACTTTAGCTATTTTCGTGTTGGTTGTTAACCTATAAACAAACAAATAAATATCTTCTTTATATTAGTACCAATAATCGAATGTTTCCTTTACGACTGAATATTAAATATCAAATTAGAATAATTAAATAACGCTTGGGATTTTTTTCTTATTTTATTTTCATTAAAAAAGTCTTCCTCGACAAAAGTGTGCAGCAATTCAAAGTAATAAGACAGTATTGATAAATAGAAAGTTGTATGTTGGTACATGCTATCACTTCAATTATGCAAAACATACTGATAATTAAACTACGTTTTTTCCCCTATAATTGACATTTTCCTGGAATTTCCAAGCGGTAGAAAATAATTGCGCAACGAAAAGGTTAAAGAGCTCGTCGTCCAACGTCACTCGCGCATTTTTGCGTTTTTTATAAAAATATAAAAGTAGTTTCTCGGCACCAGTCGTTCGACATTTCACGTGGACATTAACAATAATTTAATACGAAGAATAATAGGTTGTTGTGAAAATCCCCTGATCTCACATTCCTTTCGGAATTTTGACGTTACTTTTGAAACAGCCTATATAAATAATAAATATTGCAGTATTTTATAGTTGATAGTTCGATTTAATCATTTTCGAGTTTATCGCGTACATTCAAACAGACAATTGTTGCCTTTTATCGATAATAAAAATAGAATAACTAATTAGTTAACAATAAGTTAATAAAAGAGTAATAGGTTGTGGCAATTAACTTTGTTGCAAATATCGTCTAACAATGTACAACATAACTTTCATTAAATTTCATATTTTATATCAGTAACACAATAAAATATGTTAACAATAATCTAATTTAGAGAATATTATATCTAATAATATTCATTAATTATATCAATGTATGATTCGATCTCTCATTTAAAATCATGGAGCCACTTTTGAAACACCCTGTATAATTAATAAACATTGCAATATTTTACAGCTTACAGTTTGTCAATTATCTTTGGAACTAAAGGAAATAGTTTTTATAGTGTCAAGGAGACAAGTGGCGAATCGATAAACTCCATATATTATTTAACGCACGCTCAAGTTCGTCATAAATATAATTTTTACCTTGTTGCAAACTTTATCGCCTGAACACGTACTCCAGCTTTTATCACGCGTGTATACGTGTGTATCATATTTTATGCTGGGTTAGCAATATACTTAACTTTGATTCTCGTTTCTTTTGAAATTTGTATGTTGCTTTTGAAGCAGCCTGTATAAGTGATGGATATTGCAATATTTTACGGTGTTCAATTTGCCCGGATGATAATTCTATACATTATAGAAAATTGCATTCAAATCGGTGTAGTTATTTCGAGTTTATTTCCAACGTTTAGTCAAATTTATGTTAGGAATAAATAACTAACAGTCTGATACATTAATAATAATTTAATTGAATGAACACTATGTAGCAGTAAAAATCTTCTAACAATTCGCAGCTATTTCTTGGTGACTTGAAAATTTCGCAATTATTGTTGTAACACCCTGTATAATATAAATAAATCAAAATTGCATACAGGAAAGAAAACCGCATTAAAACCAATTATAGTCATTCTCAACAAAGACAGAAATTGATAATTTTTGAATTTTTTAAATACTCTCAAAACACCGTGTATAACTAATAAACATTGCAATATTTTATAGCCTATAATTCAAACAAATAAAAATTCTATACAGAATAGAAAATCACATTAAAATCAATTATAGTAACTTTCAAGTCTATCGGCAATGTATAGGCAAACAAACAAACGTTGCGTTTTATATTATTAAAACAGATCGTCAAAAAGGAAGCTTTGTATTTGAAAAAATGGGCCTTCAAGAACAACAAATACAGCGTCCTTAACAGATAATCCGATGTCATAGCAGGTAGCATATATCTCGAGGAGTTACCAAACACAGTTGATAATCGCATTCTTATCAACATCGTAAACCTTAGTCGCTTTGTGAATCGATCTTAAAGTATCCTAAGATCGAATCGCAATGTTTGAACCGATACTTCGATTGGTATGCATAGGCGCGCGTACTTTCATGCCTTTCACGCCTTCGGTCGACACTGTCATTCACTGACACTGACACTGATTTCTATCAAACAAATTCCAAGCGATACTATTATTTGTTTGCTATTTAAAGTCAATTGTTAGTCTCTAAGTCATGAGTATTTCTTCAAAATGAAAATAATCGTCAAATGAAAATAATAATACATTAAAGCAATTAACACCTGAAATATCCAAATTATTGAAAAATAAAGTGCCGAATATGAAAATAAAAGATTGTCGAATTGACATTTCATGATTTAGATGTATTCATAACAAAATAATAATTAAATGAAAATAATAATACTCGTCTCATACAAAATTGCTAACTAAAGTCTGAAATATCAAAGTTGATAAAAAATCAAGTGGCAATATCATATTGATAGTTGATGATTCGAATGCGTTTATAATAAAATAATCATCAAAGGAAAATATAATAAATTTCATATTAAAATGTATATCACTGTAAAGAACAGAATCGCATAGAACCGTACTGGAACTACGCTTTTCGATAAACTTGTTTATAATCCGATTCTGTTTTGACAGGTCTGATGAAAGTATTTGCGTTACAGTTGATTAATTCGCGTAGTTGATCAACGTGACATTCACAAACATCGATTCTGGGGATACTTGTATTGCAGTAGTACTTCTGATCTTTCAGAATAATTATTCGTGTTGGAATAATAAATGTTAAAAATACAATGTTGCCCAGTAATAAATAATCTCCGATTAAATCGACGCCTACCACCAGCTATTTTCAGTATAATAAATATTCAGTAAAAACAATGCTAGAGTTATAACAATATCGAAATAATAAATTAAACAAATCCAAAAATACCTGTTAAAAAAGTATTCCAAATGATACCAACACTGTCACCACACAATAACAATGGAACAACTATTCAATAAAAATAACGGCAACTTCAACACTATCGAAATAATAAATGTAACAAATTTAAATTAAATTAACACTCTCACCAAACATTTTCAACAGAACAATTATATCTGCAACACTATCGAAATAATAAAATCGACAAATCCAAATAATACCAACAATATCACTTTTTCCCGATTACCAACAAACTAGAGCAAACTAGAGCAAACCAGAGTTTGACTTACAATCGCGTCGATCCAAACTCTCGAGGACTGTTATTCCTCGTTTCTCAACACTCTCTCATCTCGGCAGTCTGAACTCTCAGTGGTTCTTCTCAGGGCGATCAACGATAATCAACGATAATCAACGATAATCAACGATTAATCACACTAGCACAAAATACTTGTTTAAAGCAATGGGAACAATGGAAACAATAGAAAGAGCGTTGAGTAAGGGGTTGCGCGACGTACTCGAGCGGAAGAAGAGTCTCTTTTCGGTTGGGTACACGCCGAGACTGGCAGTGGGATGCGAAGGCACGCGGAGAGTTCGAGTTGTTGCAATTGAGGCTCTATCGCGTGTGCCCCTTCCTCGAGAGCTCTTTCTCTCCTCGGTTTCCTTTCCCCGGCACCCCCGACGGTCTCCCCTCCGTGGCCAGCTTGTCACTTCTACCTTCGGCTCGCAGTTCGTCGCTCGGAGCCTCCTTCTCTGACCTACCTTGGCCTTGATCCCCCAATTCCACCTCTTCTACTAGCCGGCTTTTTCTTGAGCTTTTTCGTTTAGCAAAAGCTGACATAATGGTTATGTCTATTGTTAATGAATTTAATGTATAGTCAAATTTTGTTATAAATTATATTTTTATATATTATATATTATATATTATCTTTTTCTATTAGTCGGGAATTAGTTGCTTTTTTTGTTTAGCAAAGGTTAAGATAATAGTTATATTTATTATTAATAATTTTACTATATATAGTCCAATTTTGCTATAAATTATATTATAATTATATACATATTTGACACATATGTATAGTCAAATTTCATCCCCCAATTTCACCTCTTCTATTAGCCGGGGATTAGTTGCTTTTTTTGTTTAGCAAAGGCCAATATAATTGTTATTCTACAGCCAAATGTTATATTACTGATAAATTTGACTATATACACAGTTAAGTGTCTTTCTAGAAAAAAAATGGTTTGATTCGTTACTGATCAAAATTTTCTAACCTACAAATTGTCTACATCAATGACAATAATTTTGTAATTATGATCGATAGATTACTGAAATTAATTTATACTACACCTTAAACCATGTACATGCACGTATATTTTCTAAGCTCAGAATAAAAATGTTTCTTCAATTTTTTCAAAATGTCGGAATTAACCTTCAATTCTTGCGCGCCAAAAATACCAACAGTGGGTCATGGCCGCTGAATTTTAAGAGAATTATTCCACATTCGTTTACGAATTTATAATACAAAAAAATGAGCAGATTTCGACGACGGGATACTAAAAATAAAAGAAAATCCCAAAGATTTATGCGATGCATTTCTCGCGCGGATCCAACCGGGCAATGAACGGCAGGAACAAGCGGAATGTGGTGCAGCGAGCGCCTCTTACGGAATTCCGCATTCCCGCCAATGTTGATCGCCCTCTCCCCTTTTCCATTGCGTCACGCTGCTTAGTAGAAAATGTTTATTGACCTCGGAAAATCATTGTGTAATCGGTTTGGTAGCGATTTTGAAGCAACAATGTCTTTCGGATGTGTTATTAAACGACAACAGTGATTTTTATGCAATAATAATAGTGAACTTCGATGAAATTTCATGTTTTTTTATTTCGATATTATTGGACGTAATAAATAAATATTAAATATAATAAATACGAATTAAAGAAATAGTTCATTCTGAATCATTAATTTGTCGCAAAGTTATTGAATAAAAAACGCGAAAAATTATATTTTCCAATGCTAAAAGTCATTTTTATTCAATCGAAGTTCCACCCCAATCAATAAATTGACCTAAAAATTATCATTCAACAAACATGAAAAATAACACACACACGAACGAACAAATTATTCTGATTTGCGAATGACGGGAAACCTAGAATATTTTGCGAGTCCGACGCAACTAGGACGATTGCCGTCAAGAACAACGGTAGCACGGGTTAAGAAAGGCACGCGGCGGTTAGTTGACACGAGCGGGACGCGCCAATTAATCCATGATCACCTAATGAAATTAATCCACACGGCCGGCAATCAACGCTGTTGGATGACTCCTCGCCGAGTATAGTACAGAATTCGCAATGTGATATGATTTACAAACTGGAGCAGGGAGTTTATCGGAGTCGCTCGAATATTATAATATTTAATTATTATTGTTAAATATTATAATATTGGATTCGATTGAATGATTATTCATTAATAATTATAGTATTTATATTTATAATATTATAATGATTAACTAATAAATCTGTGTAGCGTAAAGATACATAAGAAATAAATTATGACAAATATTTGATTGTTATTGTTAAATGTTATAATATTGGAATGGATTGAGTGAAATCAAAAATCAAAAAATAATCCACCCTGAGAGGATTGAAAGTTAGCTAATTGCAAATTTATGTCAGTTTAAATTTATGCAACATGTATAAAAAAATTATATAGCAATAATATTATTCAAGTAAACCTTTGTCACAATTTCTGTTCCACTTACTTTTGTCCATGGCTGTATTCATTAAGATTTGCAAAAGAGTTAGTTCATTGCAAATTTAAGTAATTCTACATTTTTATATTTCTATTATTAAATTTTTAGATTATTCGTGGAAAATCAGATTTCTAATTTACAAAAGTTTGATCAAATCAATTTAATATTATATATTTATAAAGATAGAAAGGAGAAAAATAAGTATAATATTAAAATCATATTATTCAAGTGAACCTTTGTCACATTTTCTATCATTTGCCCACTTACTTTTGTTCATGGCTGTATTCATTAAGATTAGTAAAAGAGTAAACCGCGGACAATTAAACGCGCGCTGGCCGCGTGCCACGATCGGCTATGAATTCGATACACGTTTTACGACACAACGCGAGCGCGCGCATGATTTACTGCGCAAACATGATCGATCGCCAGTGGAGAGAAGAATGGAATGATAACGAGCTATCTTGATTTACTAACGCGATTTGTTTCTTCGGGCAAAGGAATTTCGTTTGTTTTTTGGCTTCTTTTTTTTCCCCGCTTCGATCTGAATTCAGGATTTTTTTTTTAGGAAACAGAGACTGTTTAATTAATTTCTGAAATTTTTTTGGAAGTTGTCAAAGTGGTTTTTCGGTGTGAAAAATATTGTGTAATTTTGAACTTTAATTAATTAATTTCAAACAAAACATTTTATACTTTTCGACTTTTCTGCATATATATTGTATTGTTTAATTCTTACATTACTCAATTAATTTCTTCCAATATGTTTTATAATAAATAAAACCATTTTGCAATTTCCATCACATATTCATTATTTAAAAAATGCCAGTGTCATCGAGCTTAACGCAATAAAGTTTCATTAAACAGAACAGTTCGAGCAAAGCCGAATCCGAAGTTTCGGAAGAAGCGACAAGGTTGCTAGACGAGCGGTGTCGCATTGCCAATTGTGTGTGGCGCGCTGCTTGCACAATAATGTAACCCAAGAACATTAAAATGTAAAAACAACGCCAAGTAGTAATTCAGAATCACGTAAAACATAGCTTTTCTGATATTAGATTTTTCAAAAAAGGAATATTGTTATTATACAATAAAACTTAGTTTTTGTTCAACGATACTTAGATTTAACTTGCAATTCTAACATTAAAGAAAATACTTGGCGTGTGCGCACTTCCTTGTGTGGCAAGAAACTGGGAAATTACTTTGAATTTAATACTAGCTTTACTATATAACGGCCTTGATTTAGACTTTTTCCTTCCTTCATAATAAACAAGCTTTCATGAGTATTATTTAGTACCACTTAATTGACTAGGATACTATTGTTTTTAACAATATTAACATAGGCAAGTGCCTCGAATAAAGTGGACACACGTCAGGTTTTTAAAAAATTAAAACTAAATATCATTGAAGAAAAACTTAGCTGTATTGTACGATAAATATATATTTTTTGAAAAAATCCAATACCAGAAAATAAACTACCATAATCTATTTCACGCTTTTTCGATGATCCATTTTTAAGAATAAGAACATTCTTTCTGTATCTAAATGTTTTTTAAATTTATGAAAAAGCTCCGCAAGACTTTTGTAATGTAAACCACTGAACACGCAAAACAATGTTTCTTGTTATTTTTCCTCGTTATTATTTAACAGTAGCGTAAACATAGCAAGGAATAATGATAAAAAGTTACTTTAAAAAATTCTTGCTTACAGCAAACATGGTCTGATTGCACAATAATGTAACCCAAGACGTAACTACGATTAGGATTACGACCAGCGCGGAGAACCAGCAGCTGGATTCGTGCATCATGCACGAATTTGCCGCGAACATCCTGTTTGCACCTCTCACTTTTTCCACTTGTATCATCGGAGACAATTATTAATATCCTCGCCGGCTAGACGGGCAGCGTTGCTTTGAATTATTTATGGCTTAAAGCTCTCTTCTCGGTCCATTCTCTCTCTCTCTCTCTCTCTCTCTCTGGCATCTTTGCGATGTGATGAAGAGAGAATCATTGCGAAATATGGAGGGGACATTGTCGGTATAATTAATAATTAAGAAATAATTTGTTTAAATAATCCATTTGTATTAATAATCAAATATAGGGTAGTAAAACGTTGCAAAATCTCTTTGGCAGTAGCAGTAAAGAAACACATGAGTTAATATGAAAGCATATATAATTAATAATAAAAAAATAATTGTTTAAAAATATGTTTAAAAATCTCATCACCAACAGCAGTGTAACAGATAAGACAGAAAATATGTGTTAACAATAATAAAAAAATGTAACATAATTAATAATTAAAAAATAATTGTTTAAAAATGGTTTTTATATCATACAAAAATATAGCGTACTACAATGTTTAAAAATCTCTTCAGCCACAACAGTGTAACAGGTAAGACAGATAATATGTGTTAACAATAAAAAAATGTAACATAATTAATAATTAAAAAATAATTGTTTAAAAATCGTTTTTATATCATACAAAAATATAGCGTACTAAAATGTTTAAAAATCTCATGAGCCACAACAGTGTAACAGACACAGAAAACACGAGTTAATAGTAATATATGCAAAAGCATATATAAATAAATAAAAAAAGAGAGACGAGTCTTTGGATGGACGAGAACTCACCTGTTGCATGCAGTTGGAATACGCGTGGGTGTCTGAGAATATCTCGTTACGAGCCGCGTGGTTTCCAGCTGATCTATCTCGCACTCTTCCGGCTGATCCGAGCCTATCAAGTGTCTCAGGGGCGAGCATGTTAAGATCACATTAATTAAGCGCTTGATCCGTCCAACACGTGCATCCCATTATTGTGTAATCACTGTTTAGGATGCGTGGGAATTGTAAATACGGTGGATGAAAAACAGTAGAGAAACACACAGAGTGTTTTTGGAAAATGTTTGGAAATGGTCTTTTTGATAAGAACAACACTGTTTTTTGGGAAATATGTTGTTAAAGAAGAAAAGAGTCTTCTTGCACTTTTTAAGAAGAATACATTTTCTTAATGACAGCCGTGTTTGTTGAGAAAATTTATTCTAAAAATATTGGCTGCGACAATAATTTATCAGTCGTTGTGCGTAAACTGAAGAATGAGAATTTCGCGAATATGTAAATTGAATCAATAATTAATCGTTAATCAATCACGAACACTTTTGTTTTTGAAAACGTGCTTGACAGGTGGAAGTTTATCCTTAAACTGAGTGCTGCTGTGTGCGATGCACGATGTGGCAAGAGAAACACCTTGGCGCTTGGACTTGCATCAATTTTGGCACGAAGGACGCGCTCGCTGCTCGGTAGAAGCGTCTGTCAGTAGAATTAGTTGTCGCTGTCGTGTTATACCAGTTTTTCGGCAATTGCGGGAAATTTGTGTAATGTGTTCTCGAGATTATTAGGTTAACATTAATAAAGTCTGAATTGGATCGTTTATTTACGAAGGTTGATGTTTTTGATTAGAAACTGAACATTTGTATCTGCTTTGTACAACCGGCAACTGCAAATAGCACAGTTTTAATTTTAGCATCGAAATAGATGTTCAAATTTGGATGAAAAAAATCACGAAATTATTGAATGTTTTGTTAAAGAGATATAATTGTGAAAGTATTGTACCATTACAATTCAGCAAATAGCAGACTTTTAATTCTAGTATAAAAATTAATGTTATGATCGCAATTCAAAAAGAATGTTGTTGCCTCATAAAACTAAAGTATCAACAAATTTAAATTGGAACTCACAACTTAATTCCTAATGTTTCATATTCGCCACTTAAATAACATTGACAGACATTTAATTTTAGCATCAAAATGGATGTTTTGATCTCGATAAAAATTTACAGGCTTACAGAAGACTATGATACAATAACAACAACAAAAATTCAAAATTATAGATAGTTTCATTAAAAACCTATAACCACAAAAACAATGTTGTTTTCTTAAACTGAAGTTGTCGCATTGCTACCATTACAACTCAATACGAACTGTATTAACCTAAAAGGTCTTAAATGAGGGAGCATAACCTAATTCTTAATTTCTCAAAGGGGACATTTAAAACATATACAACCGAACAACCTTAAACTTGAAAATCACCCATACAATGATAAGCTCTTATTGATATCAGGTTTCTTTGTATTTTGCAGAGAAGTATCGGATATACGCGAGTATATCATTCGCAGTATTGCTGTTGGGAATTGGTGTGCCTCTCTGGTGGCATACCACCGCTGTACCACGGGTGGCACTGCCCTACTCCGGGATCGACGACCTATCCAATTTAGAGATTAAAATCCGATCGAGAGTCGTGGTTGCCGCGTTCCAGAAGAGCAGGGCTGAGTCCCTCGTTCAAGAGATCGATGCAGCCTTTCACAATGCTGGTGAGTAATTATTAATATTTATAATAGGTAAAAAGTATCGGCAGAGTCTGTATATTTAAAATGAATTTGTTTAGAAAGAAAAACTTTTGATACATAATAGTGATTGTAATATATTAATAATAATAAGTACAAAAGTGATGTTTAAAATAAATGTTAAAGAGGAAAACTTTTGACACGGATAATAACAATGTAATATATTAGTAATATATTAATAATAATAGCTAAAAATGTTATTGGCAAAGTCAGTGCATTCAAAATAAATAAAAAAAAATTTGACACATAATGTTAGAATACAATAATAATAATTGTAATATATTAATAACAATAAATACAAAAATGATGTTTAAAATAAATGTTAAAAAGGAAAACTTTTGACACAGATTATAACAATGTAATATATTAATAATAATAATTAAAAAATTGTTGGCAAAGTCAGTGTATTTAAAATAAACTTTTTAAAAAAAAACTTTTGACACAATAATTTATAATATAATAATAATGATTGCAATATATCAGTAATATATTAATAATAATAAATAAAAAAATTATTGACACTGAAATTTATTTGTTCTTAAACACACTTTCTTGTTCAAGTGTTTTCTTCTTCAAAAAAACGGTTTGTGTACTCAAAGTCCAAAGAATCTAAAAAATGCTTTCTTTCAGAAATCTACGAAGTTGTCGCGATACCCTTTTACCATCAAGACTTAGAAAAAGCTATCGAAAATATTCATCTTGCAACCGGCGATCTTCTACTTCTGGAATCACCCAATCTCCATAATACGATTTTCGTAGGCCCGAAAAGGACCTTGATGTTTTCGAGAGAGACCAGTAAGACTTAACAATTTAATTCTCAAAGTTAAATGACCTAGTAAATAATAACAATTTAATTATTACAGGTGCGAGCAAGTTGATCGAAGTACTTTCTAAATGGATACTTCAAGACGCGTCTGTCGCACTCACGAAGAATGCACTCGCTGATCCAACACTTTACAGTTTGGACGAAGAAAATAGAAGAAGGTTCCCAGCGAGCCCAGCTTACGACATACTCATCACCGCGGTGAATCCTGATCCCGAGAAACTCAGGGTCGATTGGGACCTACGTGCGATGGCCAATGGTAAATCGGTTTAAAGTCTTGGCTAGCTTTCGTTGTTAGTGAAAATCGCTTGGAATACTTAATGAACTTTTCGTGCCAGCTTTTTACATTTAGTTTTTTTACACAAGTCGCGGAATATTCCTTATCATTTTTTGTAGTGGATAATGATTTGTTATGAATGGTTAAATTCGTAGTCAGGAAACGAATTCAAAATTTCCAAAATCCAACTACTTTTCGAATTTTCATCCGTCCTTTTGACTTTGTGCTATTTTTCAAATTTCTATCAACTATATTGGATCCGTCATGTTGAGTTTTCAAAATCTGACTTCAGATCCAAAACTAATCAAATCGATAGCGTAAAAACAGGTTTTGGCTTAATAACCTTTTTCATACCACAGATTACGTTCAACCCTTCCTCAACGAAGTCTCGATGCTTAGTAATTTCTCTGTCAAGTCCCAATGGTTGTACTTATTACCATTGGACGTGAACCCAAAGAGAGTTCCTGACAGTAGTCCTCTCGGCAGACATTTCGCTCTACCCGAGGATGTTCTACCACAACTCATCACACCGCTCGAAAAGAAACTCGGTAAAAACTCGACCAAAGTCTACTTCCGCGTTCTAAACTCTGCTTTTCGTTATCCTAAAAATAAGAATCATAAATTATAGCATCACAAGTTGGTCTTCATCCGACTATCAACTTCGTGGCTTATATGGTTCCCTGCGACAATGCACCGCTTCACATTTACTCCAGACGAGGTTTCCGATCGAAAGCAAACAACAATGTCGAAGCTTTTCTCTCGCCAAGGTAATACAACCTTTTTCACCCCTAAAAACAAGTAAAAAGAATTGATGATAAATATTAACAATCGCTACTCATGCGAAGCATTGGTGTTTTGTATATTTTTTTTATACGGAAATGCAAGTAATACATTGAAATTGGGGGAAGACCATAAAAGCCCATATGAACCCCATGAAATTCATATGAAATTTGTATATGATGGATGATCCGACAGTCTCGTGAGACCTTTTTTCCGAGAGCGTTGGTAATTCTAGTGTTAAATCAAGTATTTTTAGAAAAAGGAGAAAGAATGTTCAGTTCAAACAGCTTCATTCTCACAATGTAAAGACAGAAACTTAATTAACTCATCGAATTCGATATTATCTATAATAATATTTTACCGCCTAAACTCCTCGGAACACTACTCACAAATAGTTAATGATTCTATTCATATTCCGCGTTGTCCTTCGATCTTTACAAACTTTGAACAATCTTTGCCTTCCCAACATACAAATCATATTGAAATACTAAAAAAGGAAAATGTCCGCGCACTGGTCACTCACGCTGCATTGTTCTGCCTTCTAGCAACGTTTCGTTCAACATATAACTATCATAAGTACCTTATACCTGGTACAAACCTAATACAGATGTAACACAGACTTAAAAGCCAAACCTAACCAACCCAGACTCAGTATGGCTCAGTCTTCATGCTGTCAACGGCTCAATATACAACAGTACATTGCTTTTATGACAGCATTTCAAACAAGGCGATCTAACAATGAAATTAGTCGAAATTCTATATATTTGCCGCAGTCTGGGTTGGTTAGGTCTGGCTTTTAAGTCTGTGTCACATATCTGTATTAGGTATCTACCAGGTATAAAGTGCTTACGAAAGTTACATACATGTTGAACGAAACGTTGCTTAATAAAACGATCCAACTCCGAATGTACTCGAGTGGTTTAATGTTGAGTCCTAACCGATTATTCAGACCTCTGATAAGATATACCAGATTGGGTGTGCATAATTTTATGGCGATTTTTTATATGGTTCTATGGGGTTTTATGATGTTCCTCGACCATGAATAATTCTCTTGAATGCCCGTGAGTTCATTTCGGAGCGCTTCTGAATATTTACCAAGTCTTGGTGTTTTTATAGTGTTCTTATGGGGTTCTATGGTGCTCCCCCAATTTCAATGTATGTATAGTATGTTAATACTCGCATTTCCGTCAAAAAAAATATCAAAAAAAGAATTGATTAACGCAGATGGGGTGGCGTCGTCCTAATAAATCCTCCAGCGGAAGTTTGTATGAACGCAACACCAAACGAAGCGGTGAGCATCGTCCCTGAAGAAACAACCGTGATGGGTACTTTCCTCGCGCAACTCCGACTTCTTCTAGGCATTCCAGAACCGGTAAAGAAAGAAAGAGGTCGAACGCGCGCGCGTGATTCCCTCTGAATCCCAACGAGGGGTCACGGAAGGCGCGCGCGCGGGTCTTCGAAGGCTATTACGGTACATGAATGTGAAATGATGTTGTACGTGAGTTCATTTTAGAGATTCATTAGCGGTGTGAGCGAAGCACCCCTGACACATTTGAAATCACGGGATTGGGAAGTCGATGGATTATTGCGTATACGAAGTGTCGAACAATTGACATCCGCTAAGTTGACCCTTCAATCATTGGCGCGACTTCTCAAAGCGATCAGTGGTATTGTCATTACGGATGTTGTTGGGAACAGGATCAAGAGTGCCTTGCAACTTGTTGAGAGATCGGCTGAACAGTTGCGAGAAGGTAATCTGTTGGAGGGTTTTTCATTGAGTAAAGAAGCCTTTGTCACCGCCGAAGCTGCTTTCTCAGATCCGACGCTTCTCGCTCTGCTTTACTTCCCGGAAGATCAGAAGTTTGTAGTCTTTTTTTATTATAATTGACATTGTTTGTTTGGTAGATTTAATGTGATTTGAATGTCTTTTTTCGCAGATATGCTGTTTATGTTCCACTGTTTTTACCGGCGATGATTCCGGTGTTACTCTCTTTAAAGAATATCCAGCGTTATTTCTTTCCTGGTAAAAGCAAAGGAGAGAAAAAGAATACGTCGAAAGAGTGTGAAAGCACTGCTGAAAAAGAGAAGTCTTCATGAGCGGTGAGGATATTTTCTGTTTTCATGAGATACCAAAGTAAAGATGGTGTTCGAGCGTTCGAAAACGCGGCGTAGAAATCGAAAATAAAGAAAGATGACGGGAGAAACGGTAATGTTTTTCAATTTTATTTTAAAAAGAAGATGTTCGTGTAATCATTGGAAAAAGAAAAAAGAAAAGAGAAGGGAAGAAGGGAGAAAAAAAAATATATATATAATAATCGATTTTTACATTGTTGAGCCATTTCGAAAAGAAATTGTTCGTTTCCGAACGATGAGGTGTCTTCGAGCGTCCACTAAAACTGCTCTCTCATTATTATATATCTCTGTGTATTTGCGTCTCTTTTCGAGCGTAAAAATGTAAATCCCTAAAATCTGCATCTCGCTATCATTCGCGACAGAACATACAGCACACGACACTTTATCCACGCAAGCCGAACATTTTCTCTCGCACGCGCGAAACAAACAAGCGTTCTCGGCGCGACAATCATCATACACTTCCTTACACGGTCGAAGAAGGGGGAACGAAAAAAAAAGAAGAAGAAGAAGAGTCGAAATTATCATTAGAAGGTCGTTAGAAACAACTAGTATTCTATATACAGTACACGTATATCAAATCAATCCTCAACCAGTTACCAAAAAGTGGTTACAAAAGAAGTTGCGAAGTTAAGTTGCTATAAAAAGTTATGTCCATCTACCGTGAAAGATCTCAGGTGTTTCCTTGACTTTGCTCGAACATCTTTCGAAATTCATTACTTCATAATTCCACAAGGAACAATTACAGGAAACGGAAGAAAATCCAATGCTAGTAGAAGCACAATCTCTCTCTCGTTTTTCCCGACTCGTAACTTTGTACGCAAGAGATAAGGAGAGTTATCGTAACGACGAATGAAACGTAACTATTCGCGTGCGCACTAATTGGCAAAGAATTCTCATATCTTTCGCTAGAGCGGCCCAGAGTTATCAGAGTTGTATTCCTTCGTAATTGCTACATTCATCCACACTACATACATCTCTCTTTCTCTCATTTCTATATATGTGTCTGTTTCTAATGCGTGTCATTGAGAGCGGTGAAAAATCGAACTAGTAAAAACTATAGTGTGTCTATGACGTGAATACCTTAGGAATAATAGGCGTCAGTGAAGCATATATCATCGGAGTAACGACGCACTGCTTACTCGTAGATTACGTGCTTTCATTTCTTCCTTCGATCTCACGAATTGCGTAATAGTGAGACACACACGAAAGAGAGTCCTCTATCGTTACTCGTATATTAACGCGCGATCTCTCCCGGCTAGCTGGACACATAATTAACAGTACAAATAAATTAGTCGTCGAATTTCGAGGTTTTACGCGTATGAAAAATAGAAAAGGGACGAGGAGAAGGGGGGAGAGGGGGAAAAGGGTGAAGGAGAGTCAATGGGGATTTTGAACTAGCTGTATCGCGTGCTCAAGAGCATCAGCGACATTCGGGAAAACAGGTACACCTTCGCGCGTCGCGTAGTCCGACAGGTACATCCTCCCCCGGTTGTAGTCTTTCGTCGCTTGCTCGGTGAGCTGTTAAATGATAGAAATAGGATTGATTAATTATTTCGATTGAAGGAACATTTTCTTAATGTATCATATACAAAAGTTAAATGTCGTACTTCTTTTTCTCAATCATTGTTATATACATATTCGCGTTTAGTATGTTTTGCAGACTTTTAATTCTGGTATCGAAATTAATGTTGTGATCTCAGTAAAAATTGACAGGCTTATAGGATACTAGAAGAAATATTCGAAATCACTGTGCCTTTTGATAAAAAGATAGAACTCCAAAAAGAGTGTTGTTTCCTCATAAAATTCGTTCGAAATGTCGTACTTTTTCTTCTCAATCATTATTATATACATATTCGCGTTTAGTATGTTTTGCATACCGGAAAAGAACCACGAAATTATTGTACCGTTACAATTCAGCAAATAGCAGACTTTTAATTCTAGTATTAAAATTAATGTTATGATCTCAGTAAAAATTGACAGGCTTATAGAATACAACTCGAAAAAGAATGTTGTTTCCTCATAAAATTCCTTCGAAATGTACTTTTTCTTCTCAATCATTATTACATACATATTTAAGTAGACATTGCAAGCTATATTTCCCGTAAATTTCATTACGATCTGAAACGAATTACATTTTTCGAAAAAAATACTCCGTAATGCAGTAGAGGTTATGTTTTCGAAATAAAATAAAATTCTCATTCGAAAGTTGCTGTGACGCACTAAATGTCGAAACAACAATTGATATATAAGATAAAAAATACAACATTTTACTTGTATGATACCTCAAACGATTTTTGAGCGTAAAAGAGTACCTTCTCGCCGGAGACCATGCAGCTTTGGGGGAGTGTTTGAACGCAGAGGACTAACTTTGCGCGCAGTCCTATCAAGTGAGCTGCCAATGCCATGATGGCTATACCGCGCGAATGCTGCGGTACTATTAGGAGGATTAGTCGGGAATTCTTCATCCGTTGTAATTCCTGCGACAACAGCCTCACATTGTACTCATTCAGGCTTGGTCGGTGCATTGATAGACCTCTGGATCTGATAGAGATAATAAAAAGAGAGAACTTCAATCGAATTCGAAATATATAAAGCTGTTGTTCTGTTTTATAGATGACGTACTCGATAGTAGGAGCCGCGGTTGACTCCAACCAGAACAGATCTTTCCCTATTACTCCGACGTACAAGTCCTTCTTCTCGGACTCCGTCACCAATGAACTCGTCCATTCTGTAATACGGAGGGATAGGATGAACATTCTCGTAAATAGATCACTCCCGGATAGATGAAGGAGAGTGCGTGTGCTTCCGCGCGTGGTGTGTGTTTCTAGCGAATCGGCCAAGTAATTTCGAAAAAAAGTAGGCTTTGCGCGCGCACTGTGCGATATCGATTTTTGGAATGTAGAGAAATACCTAGGAAACGATTAAAAGGATGTACGATAGCTCTGTGAAGGAATTTCGTAGTCTTCCTACATAATATACTCCAAACGGAAGGAACCTCACTTTCACAGGAGACGCCGTTGCTCTTCACTCGCCAGGACGTCTCATTCGCTAAGGTACAGAACTGCTCGAAGTTTATCCGCAGCTCCGATGGTTCACCTTTCATCGGCAACTTTTCTATCGCTGTCCTATACGTTTCTAGGAATATAATAGATTTTATTAACACGAATTCATTAATAATTCACAACGTATACTTTGGATAAAGGCATTTACCCGATTTGTTCGTTGCATTGAGCAGTTCCGAGAGTGACATGTTAGATCGGGCGTTTGATTGTAGCGTCAGCCATGCCTGGAATGAAATGTAGAGAATGAGAGAAAAGAATAGAGAAAGACTAGTTATAAGCTGCTTTTTATTGAAGTACTAACTTCCGCTAGACTGACGGTCCCACTATCGTTAATATCCATGGATTTGAATATCTCCCTTAACGTTCTACAAAACGACACAAATTTAAGTTGCACTGTGGCTTTTGCGAATGTGGGTGTGTACTATGTTCTTTTATACGAAGGATATTCTCGAGACAATGGGCTTACACTAAGTCCGTGCCATTCTGACCGAGTGAGATTCTAATGGGTCTAATTCCATCCTCAGAATGTAGGTCCTGCACGTTTATCTCTTCGCGTAGAACCTGAAGAAGATAGAAGAATGTAGATATATTGTTGATAGAATTAGTGCGACCCTACCGTCAGCAAGTTCGATGATCTACCTTGGACGTACAATTAAGAGCGACCGACACACTCTCGAATATCGGTATTCTCTGCCTTTCCATGAGGTACTGAAGTACTAGCAGCCCGTTCATCAAGTCGTAGTATTCTCTGTAAGATAGAATTAATTGATCGATCCTAGGAATTTATCGATGTGATTTGTTTCGTAGTATTTTGTGTTCATTTTCGAAGTATTTTCAGGAGGTTCGTGCGGTCATTTTTGAGGATTTTTCATATTGCAATAAAACTAGTTCTCTGATCAAATACTTTTGAAACTTAGCCTGATTATTTTCATTTTCGGCACCGACCTCCAGAATTTTAACACTTTTGTGTAGTATGTTGTATGATATTTACTTTCCGTTGTATCAGTATTAACATACTGCTTTAATTTCGACCGGGTGTATGTTAACAATGATTCTATAATAGCATACTATAATTTATAAAGTACTGTATCATTGGAATATGTTTGCAACAAAGTAGCAAGAACTTTTACTTATACAAATGTATAAATATACGTTTCTATCTTGAATAACAGGTATTCACAGGAACGCGCCAATTTGACGCAATAATAAAATAAGCGATTACAATAATAAATCGAAGACAAGGGGAACATTCATTGATCAATCTCATCATCAATGTTTTTTAAAAGAAATTCTATACTTTCATAAATCTAGTAACAACAAACTTACTGAGTGGATACAGTTTCCCCGAGGATGCTTTGTCCCTGTCGATACGGATAAATCACCAAGATGAGGGACTCCCGTCGCGTAGCTGCCAATTGAGCTGCCTCGATCATACCCGCAGTATTCCGCGTTTGATTATCGATCACAAATAGTAATACTTTGGCCGTCTGCTTCGCTTCGTACTCTTGAGCTATCAGTTCCGGTCCCCATTGCGAAACTTGCTGGAATATCAAAGTTTCCCATGTACAGTTTCGCAGGGCTTTTTTTGTGTTTTTGTTTGTTTTTTTTCTCCGTTCACTGGCGTTGATGGGAACACATACGGGATTGTAGTAAGTGATACCGAGCCTCTGAAGAGTTGGTATCGCTATGTCTGACCTCCAAGTGGTAGGATTACAGGATCCGCCCAGAAATACTTCATATGCCATCCTCTCTGTAAAAAGTCATTCTTTAATTCAGTATTCTAATTGGAATGTAATGATTTTATTATGTCTTTTTTACGTACTTGAACCAAGTTTGCGATCTCTGTTTCCATCACAGTTCAACGAACGGGACGTGCTCATAGGAACGGCTGTTCTGAAGTTGAAATTATAGATTGATTGGTATAATTAATTAATAGTAATCACTCGGCATTATCACACTCGAACCAGAACAGGACGTACTTGCAATAGGATTCGATATTTGGTGAAATGGATCGATAAGATATCGCGGTTTCGTTGGAGTGTGGTAATGCAAGTCGAGGGAAGCATAAAGAGAAAATGCCACGTACTTCCGAATATCAAATCCTTTTGCAACGACAAAAAGCACGGCGCGCTTCATCGTCGGTGAAGAACCATCCAACGATCACGCGGGAGACTCGATGCTCGAAATTAAGGGCGTTCGTTTGCCCTTTTCCAAGAGTAAGGTAAGAGCCATGAGCGTTTACCCTCGCTCGCAGAGACGTGCCAGTTCACTACTGGCAAAAAGGCAGAACTCCTCGAGCATTCTAGAGCGATTCAAAGGAATCTCGGATGGATCCTCAGCGTTTGGCGGCTGGTCGCACAGCTGCCTCGAGCTCGCGATCGCCAGCATCACGTACGTCCTTCCGATCTGGAATTTCATCGTGGAGCGGGTTTCTGTACCTCGTCTGGTGTACTTGAAGAAGGAGCCACAAGACCGTGGCGCAGCCTGCTCCCCACATCCTACTTACACGCTTCGCACCCACTAAGAACGAGGTACCAACTAGCTCCGGGGGAATGCAGGCCCGTCCGCATGGTAGAGCGACGCGCTCATAAGTAGAGCTCTCAGGGAAGTTGGTCCCGCGGCTTCTAGCCGAGTCCCAGCGTCTTCAGGTCCTGTGAAGAAGATTCGGGGTCAGTTTCTATCATGCTAAAAAGCCATCGCGGAGGTTCCCACGCGTTTCTTCGGCCGAGTGAAAGATCGAAGCGGGCGCCGCGAGGGTGGGGGAAGGCTTGCGTGCGAGAGAGAGAGGCGGATTGGTCGGCAAGGTGGCAGGGAAGGGAGAACGGAATAGCAGGTGATATCAGCGACGAGGATGACTTTTTGGAGCAGCACGCGCCTGTAAATAAAGAGGTGTAACAAAGGCGGGGGAGTGGAGTGGGGAGGGGGACGGAGCGGCGTGAATGATAAATCTGTGTCTTCCAAGAGAAACGTGCTCGAGGCGCTCTCGGGTTATACCGAGCGACAACATCGGTTCTACGTCCAGCGGAAGAGAGAGAGAGAGAGAAAGAGAGGGGAAGCGTGCGCGCGGCAGGCGAGCGAGCGAGAGCAGGACTGTCAGACGACACTAACCTTGATGGCGTTTCCGTGGTGCATACCCACGCACAAAGGAACATATGCAGCCGAGCCCCGAAAACGCAGGGTCGACGACTGCATTTCACGCGTTACCCCCCCCCCCCCCTCGTTTTGAGCCCCCCCGGAAACCCGGATAATGAGGCGGCGCTCGAACCGCGGGGAATCTCTCAGAAAAATCGACGGTGGGAGCACCGCGCTCTCCCGCTATTGCTCATACTTATTTATACACCGTTATATTTAAAATGAAGGAGCGTCGTCGTCGTCGTCGTCGTTGCCGTCGTCGTCAATCCGAGCGAGCGGCACACCAGCGAATCAATTACATTTTCGGGCGAAACCCCCGTGCGATAGCGCAACTGTGGTCGGCGGCGGTCCTTCGAGAATTAACTAGTTTAGGGATGGTTTTCAACCCTGGTGCGAGTCAGGAGTTCGCTCGGAGAGTTCCCGTGTGAGTTGCGAGGTGATCAGCGGGCGAAAACACTTTCCTGGTGCGTCCGTTTGTTTGTCATCCCTCGTCGACACTTGTTCCGGGCAGTTCGGGCTCCGGCGGTTGTTGGGGCGGATGTTAGTAGGCAGTAGTACAGTCCGCAGGAGCGTTTCACGCGCACGATTTCGATCGATCGAACGGGGCTGCTCTCGGGCACGCTCGTTCCTCGGCTCTCAGCGCGACGATGCGCCCGACATTTTTCGCGCATTCGCCGCAGCCTGATCTCCTCGTCGCTCGCCGCTCTCCTCTCCTCGCCGACCTCACCACCGACGCCCCCCCCCGTCGCCGCCAGTCAAGACCAGACTCAAGAATGACGTAAACCTCCAACAATGAGGCGTGATGTCACTGATGCCGAGCTGAACTTCGCTACCGCTTCTCCTTCCACCGACCGACTCCTGGATCCTCTCTTCGCATACGAACGCTCTTTCTCTCTCCCCGTCGAGCTTTATCGCACAGAAGCGCGCATGCGAACTTTCCCCGCCGCTTCTTCCACCTTTCGTCCTGGGCTTACTTGCGATTCCGGCTCCTAGACCCAACTTGTTTCGAACCCCCTCGGACTGCTCGCACTTGTAACCACTGGAGAAGTAATGCAAGCGGTTCTAGCAATTTATGGAATGCTTCCGCGATTTTCTCCGGCAAGATCATCGGCGGATCCGCAGGGCTAACGCGCTCTTCGGGCCGGAGAGCGTCATTAGAGACTTGCCGCGAAGGTCCATGATGTCAGGGCTTTTCTTGGTCGCACTCCTTCCTCCCGGCGCTTGGCCTTTCGAATCTCCTCGCTTCGATATGCCTGCCTACTTCGGTCGCACGCCTACTCGCTTGCTACCTGCGCGAGTAAAAGGCGAGCGCGCGTTGACCACCCGCTTTTGATCAAAT
This sequence comes from Ectemnius cavifrons, assembly GCA_964023945.1. Classification (NCBI taxonomy): domain Eukaryota; kingdom Metazoa; phylum Arthropoda; class Insecta; order Hymenoptera; family Crabronidae; genus Ectemnius; species Ectemnius cavifrons. The sequence goes on from OZ030388.1 coordinate 4,181,467, forward strand.
ATGGTATGCGAGTTCGAGCCGTGTTGCGATACCCAGCTCTCTTTTTCGCTCGGGGAGGTCGTCGGGAAATGATTCCTAGGATGGAACGAAGGTTTTAGGCGTTCTGACTTATAAGGAGAAGTATCCTTGTAAGCGGCAAAATCTAGTTGGGATCGACGATATTCCACCGCGGGTTTCTAAGTGGACCTTCTAACAAGAAAAGGCGCAACAGGTGGCGGAGCGTTTCGACACGCTCGATTGTAGGCGGTTCTGCCCACCTGCCTATATTCCTGCCTACGCGCTTCTCGGTTCTCCGAGTAGACTGCGTGTTGGTAGCTTATTTTCATCGGCAACGAATTCGCAGCTTTTTAAATCGGAGAGCGGACACGCCAGTGCCGCCGCAGGCTGTTTTTGTTTCGCTCTTTTATCGTTGTCTGGAAAAGAGGCGCTGCTGGTACTCGTGCGAGAAAAAGGATTGGGAGAATGAAGTTGGTTATAGTTATGGTTACTGTTGTAACCTGTGAATGGGGCTTTGCATTTTCTACTTTGCACCGCTGACTTTGAAAGTAGCTTTTTATACAAAGTTCGCTGTTTGAGCTGGAAGTATAATTGTTTTATCTACAATGTTGTGTTTTATAAATATATAGTAAATAATAAATCATGTTTTAAATTCAAATTTGGAAATTACTTGTTTTACACATTTATTAATTAACACGTTAATAAACATCTACAACTTTAAACTCGAGATTATACCAAAACAAAGGCGACAAAGGCCATTGACATGAATTTTATTGGAGAAAAGCCTGCCCTGACATTTCACTCAATCGGTAATATCACTTTCTTTTTATCCAAGACGGCCATGTTGATTTTCAATGCAAAGAAAAGCCACCAGGTGGCGAATAACAACACGGTCGATACCAGCGCCGCCAGAATCGCGTTGTTCGTGTTGTTTTGTGTGCGAAGCGTCAAATTCGAAGGATTTTCTCGAATAAAGGAGACTTAGGACGTAAAAAGCAGGTGAGATATTATTTAAATCGACTCTCTTGCATTTATTTAATGACGCAATAATGCGCGGCCGCTCGAAATGAAACTCACGTGTTTCCCAGCCGCGCACAGTAGTTGTCATGGTTAGCTTGTCAAAGAGAATGTTGTTATTTAATTAACAAACATTGTTTCAATTGCACTTCCCGTTAACATATTACAATCTGTTTCATTGTATTTCTGCGTTCTACTAAACCACGAACAAAGATATCGTGTACAGGGTGATTCACTTGTTGAATTAGAGTGTCAAGTATCACTGCTGTTTATGGGATAACTGTAAATTATCTGGCGATTTTCATTATACAGAAATGTTTCTAAACATTTTCTGGAATTATTTTGGATTATATTTAATATTATATTGCATGTGTAGTGCGTATAATCGTTGATAGGAATGGCAAAGTTTATCTGTTGTGAGCTCGCGATAAACTCGAAAACGACACGATCGATTTTAATGCGATTTTCGATTATGCATAGAATTATAATCCGAGCGAATTATTAACTATGAAATATTGCAATATTTGTCAATTATATAGAATATTCCAAAAGTAATTGTAACTTTTCGAAAGCAATAAAAAATCGTGTTATACATTTTTAGAAGATATTTGCAACAATGGTAATAAGAAAAATCGATTATTCCTGAAATTAAGTTATCGTTAACGCACACATATGAAATCTTACCTGCGCGAAGTTGTTAGAAAAGTTACACGCATCTGTAAAAATCAGAAATGAATAAACCAAATTTACAAAGTGAATCAAACTGTACGAAATAAGATAATTCGTGTATTACTGATTTGGAGCAGAGAAATTCTTAGCAAAATAAATACCAGACTGTAATATGTTAATAAGATATTTAGTACGTTTTTTTATATGAACGTTAAAATCGTAAAGATTTACAGAATTTAAGTTCTTTCGAGAATTACTAAAATTAAAACTGCTAAAATTCCAATTGCAGTCTCACTAAAAGATTTACATCAACCTAAATTCATTTCGATAATTACAAAGTCAGGATTCCAAAGTTTCCACCGGTAACACATAACAGGGATTGTCCGCGGACGTAGGACTACTAGTGGGAACATTTATAGCTTGCAAATGCAAGGAAATCTGTTTGAAATTAGGTCGATCTTCCGGTTCGGTTGCCCAGCATTGTTCCATTAGCTGGTAAACATCGGCAGAGATAGTTTCCGGTCGCTCCAAACGACCACCTTCGCGAACAATGTAGCTTAAAAGTCGATCGTCCGGAATACTCGGATAAGGAAAGGATCCTAAAGTAGCAATTTCCCATAAGACGATTGCGAAAGACCAAACATCGCTTTTTGTTGAGAAAGCGCGATCCCTTATTGCTTCTGGAGACATCCACCTTATTGGAAGGTGTCTCGCTTTGCTCCCTTTCGTTCTTATCACGTATACACCGTTCCTTGATAAGCCGAAATCGGAAATCTAAAGGGAATATTAAAAAATTAATTTAAATCTAAGTAAATCTACTATGCGAGATTTATGTTAATATATAAAAGTCAAAATATAGTCCGCAAATTCGGCATGAGTATTTTTCGATACTTTAGACAAAATAATATGGCGGTCGCCAACCTTTAACCACTCCGAAAACTAATCCCCTGTAAAAATCTTTTATACCGTTCAATGGATTCGCACCAAATTTGGTATGAATATTCTTTGGTACTTTAGAACAAATAATGTGACGGTCGCTAACCCCCAACCACCTCTAAAGCCAATGTGTATTATAACGCTATAACATCAAAAAACAAAAAATTGATGACAAATGAACTGATAATATTTTGTCTCGTTGTTACATTCGAAGCGGGCGAGTAAAACTCATGCTATAAAGCTATAATTATAGTTGCTATAATGCTGTAATTATAGTTGCTATAATGCTGTAATCATAGTTGCTATAATGCTATAATTATAGTTGCTATAATGCTACAATTATAGTTGCTATAATGCTATAATTATAGTTGCTATAATGCTGCAATCATAGTTGCTATAATGCTATAATTATAGTTTTCATTCATTATTTTCATTCAGAAACCCACTATTACTGTTTCATTCATGTCCAACTAATCAGTTTCATGTTTAAATTAATAATCTATAATTATATTGTTTTCTCAAAGAAATTCTATGGTTTTCCGCGCGTTAAATCGACGCGTATCGTCCGTAAATAAAAAGTCCCCAAACCTATTGTTAAATTCGATTATTGCTTATATCGACTATTTTACTATACCAATTGAATACCTTGAGTGTAAAATCCGAAGACACAAGTATATTTCTAGCAGCCAAATCTCTATGAGTGATTCCTTTGGCCTCCAAGTGTTTCATTCCACTGGCAATGTCCATCGCGAACTGTACAAATTGCTTTCTCCCAATCGATCCGTCTTCGAACTCTTCTGTATTCTCTTGGTCGTTGGTAGTAAATACTTCGGATATATTTATATACTTCTTCGCTTGTGGGATTGAGCTGTACGTAGGATTTCCTTGAGAAATTGTCTCCGATACGTAGCTCAAAGTAGTATAAAGAGCTGTGAAAATGTTTTGTTAAGCATTTAGCATTTGTTTAGTAGTGGAAATCGAGTTATCTGCATTTGTATATTAATATATAAAGATTAATATAGAAAGACAATCCCTGAAATGATTGAATAGAGCATAAAAATTCTAACTTTGGAAACATTATATATCATACTATATGTTAGTAAAGTATAAACTGTAATAAATGTAGATTAGTATAGATTGATTGTTCTACTCTAAACTTTCATTCACGATCCCTGTCAGATTATTTTTTGCACAAACAACAATATCATTAAAATCATTAAAAATGGATTAAGATTGCATTTATCACAGCTAAAAACCCGGTTGAAACTAGCGTTCTCCATTAGATTCCGCCATACTCAAAGAGTTAAATTATTGTCAAGATCCACGCAAAGTATCGGCCGGCCAAATCCGGCTATAATATTTATAATTTGCACATATACAAATTTGTAGGTGTTTTCCGTATGTTTATTTGTTCCGACTTGGCGCGAAAGTTACTGTACCGATTTCTATGAAATTTCCACTCATTGAAAGCAGAAAATCTTGAAAGTTAACCGATGCGTGTATTATAACGCTATAACATCATAAAACAAGGAATTGGCGACAAATGAAATGATAATTTTGCTCATGCTATAAAACTATAATTATAGTTGCTATAATGCTGTAATCATAGTTGCTATAATGCTACAATTATAGTTGCTATAATGCTATAATTATAGTTGCTATAATGCTACAATTATAGTCGCTATAATGCTATAATGCTATAATTCTATAATTATAGTTGCTATAACGCTATAATCATAGTTTCTATAATTCGTAGATATTTACTTTCTGAAATACTCGGCCTCGATGATCGTCCAGATGTACTTTGACTCTCATTCTGCGACCTGCTCCGTTTAATTTTTCTCCTCGAGTGCAAATAAGCAAGCAAATCACCGCCTTGCATATACTCCAAGATAATGCAAATAGGTTTATCAGGTTGCGAACAGTATCCGATGAGCCTCACTAAATTAGGATGAGTGCCAGCTTGTCGCATAATGTCTATTTCTTCCATAAATTGTTTTCTCGACTCTATTTCATCCTGTTCGTCGAATGACTGTGATGTTTTCACTGCTACCAGTGTTTCTTCTCCGTCATCCAATCTTCCGAGATACACTTTGCCGAATTGTCCTCTTCCCAATTCATGGACAAGATTTAGATTCTTGTAGGAGATTTCGAGTTGATCGCTCTCCGATGCATATTCGGCCTGTAATATTTATTACTTGTACAGGGTCTTTCAAAAGTAACTACAAAATTTCTATAGCAATAGAGTCGTACTTTAGATAGTTGTAATAACGAATTATTATTTAAATTTAGATATTGTTGAAAAGTAAAGCATCACCTGCGGATCATATCGTACATAAAGAATATTCTGCTTGTTCAGCATGGATTCAGCCCACTGCGATTTGCACTTCGGTAACGCGTGAATCCTAAAAATCGAGATAATAATATTTATAAGTTGATATCTTAAATTTTATACAGTTTAACTCACCTTGGCATCGATCTGGATCCCCAGAAAAGTTTATACTTGTGCTTTGTTTTAAATAATAATAGAATACTAACTGTCATGCAAATTGCGATCGCTCCGACAAGTATAAACCACTACAAGAACGGGAAAATAGTTATTTAATACAAATTGAGACGTTATTTTGGAAAAATTACTAAAAACTTACACTAATTTCGATAGAGCTTTCCAACGGCGAAGAAGGAATAATAAAAATACCTTCATCGCCGACGCATCCTTGAAAATCGACTGGTGATACGGAAATTTTAAAACCCGACTCTATATTTATATTTTTCCATTGATTTAATTGGAATACAGTTTTCGGAGCATACACATCACCGATTTTTGTCATATTATAAACAGCTAAGCCGTTTCTCGAAGTTAAAATTGGATGGCCGATACTATAACAATTAGAAATAAGTTATAAAATATAAATTCATCACTCGTAACTTTCTTTTCATACTTTATGATGTAGAAATAAATGTTGGAATCATTGTTAACGTTCCATTCGATGATCAAATCATCGTCGCTTTCAAGTACATTTACTTTCGGAATAGGCAAAGTAGATTTGGCAGAAAGACAGTTGCACTTGCCGGAGACACAATTTGGAACTTTATAGATGATCTGAAATAAAATTAAATGATTTCTTAACGAATCTTCATTTTTTAAATAACAAAGTAAAATTTCAAATCACCTCAGGCGTTTTAATCGAAGGTTTCAATCGTGGATTAGCATGCACTTGTATTTTATAAGAGCAACCAGGAAAAATATGCATCTCGGACATATCAATGATTCCATTCGTCTGTGGTAAAAGAACACTCAGTTCTTTATTATCCTTCGAAGTATAGAAAATAGATCCATCGGAACACTCGGTCGAATTCTCTTCCAAAACACTCGTAACTATAACACTATCGCATTGAAACTTAATTCTCCAATGATATCCAACAAATATCCAAGTCCATCTTAAATCTTACCTGTAAGATGATGGCACTCTACTTCCTTCCGGTTGGCACCACGAGACATTTAATTTCAATGATTTGTACACTTCCGATTTCTCCACCTTCGCATCTTGATACAAGTGTACTTTAAGATCGCGTACAGTACCAAAGAATCCTGTCGAATTTGTAGCGCATGTTTCCCCGAAGAGAATCAACGTGATCAATACATAGATCGAGAAACGGATATTCGATAACATTTCATTTTAGAGAAAGATCTCATTGCGCTGACGGAAAAAGTCTACGGTCGATCGTTTAACGAGCATGTTCCAGTGGTTCACACGCCGCGATTTACCGTGGCACTCAACGAAATCGCACTCAGGAGAGAGAGAGGCTCCTGTGAAACTTTAATAGAGCGTGTTTACTCTCGCCATAATATTGTAACTGGATAAAAGCTTATCAGATAATCTCGAACGGTCACGAGAGAATCTCAGAGTGCACGATAAGATTATAAACACATAGAGTAGAACCTTTTCGAGCCTTTTTCCACTGTCCGCGTCGATCATAGATTTTTCGATCGGACGGTACAAGATACGTGAAACAATAATCTTTGTTTGTACAGAAGATGGCATCGGCCGCTATTTCGCCAGCCGAGGATGATGAGTTGACTCTACCTAGAGCCTCTATCAACAAGATGATCAAGGAGATTCTACCGCATGTTAGAGTCGCTAATGAATCAAGAGAATTAATCCTCAACTGTTGCACCGAGTTCATCCACCTTCTTTCATCGGAGGCGAATGAGATTTGTAATCAACAACAGAAGAAGACCATCAATGCCGAACATGTTCTTCAAGCATTGGATAAACTTGGTTTCGGCGATTATAGTGCGGAAGCGGAAGCAGTATTGAGGGACTGCAAGGCGGTAGCGGCAAAGCGTCGACGACAAAGTACTAGATTAGAGAACTTAGGTATTCCGGAAGAAGAACTTCTCAGGCAACAACAGGAACTCTTCGCTAAAGCAAGGGAAGAACAAGCTGTTGCGGAACAACAACAATGGCAACAATTGCAAGCTGTTGCGCAGATGGCTTCGATGCAACAAGTGGACTCCGAGCAAGATGATTATTCATAAAGGCGACTAGAAGAATTAGAATGATACGAAATTTTATGTTTTCTCACTTATCGAGGCGCTGACAGAAGGAGTCTTCAGCTTTTTCGTCTCGTTTATTACACGAAACCAGAAATACAGAGGTGGAACTTTAAAGTGTTTCTCAGAGTTGTTGTAGAATTCTTTCACTCATGGCATTAATCTGCCATATTCCGATGACAAATGACTCTTCTTTATCGCCTCCATTACTTTAGAAACATAATGATACCTAGGAGAAATAAAATATCACACGTTAGTGTTAATCCTCTGCGAATTATCTACGTTCATTTGCTTACCAATTCTTTTCTGTAAGCGTCGACGGTGTCATAGGATTCCTAGTAACACCGTGGATCTTCGTCTTCAGCTTTTCCATCAGTTTCTTCTCGTTCCGATGCATCGTCGGTTCTTCTATAACATAATTGTAGTTACAACGAAGTAGATTAAGTTAATCAAACTAAACGCACACAGAAAGAGACGAAATCATCGGCAACGAAAAGGTCTTGAGAAAGCAAGAAGCGTTAATGAAATTTTGGTATTTATTTATAAAGATATACAACCGATTTCAATGATTTTTGTATATGTTTTAGAGCGATTTAAGCTGATCATTTTTCTATATGTATATGTGTGAAGGAAACTTGTAGGAAAAAAGTTAGATACACTTATTAGGTGATTTTTGAATTTTGTTTAGCGCACCCTCTAGATTGGTTCCGAATAATAATAAAAAAATACTCCTAAAGTTTCAAGCCGTCTATTGTTTCCCATTTGATGACCATGTGGTTTTTATAGACTTTAGTTCATAATTCTCTAACACGAATAATATCCAATCGAAAAATATGATTCTTGTAGTTTTCTTATGAAATCTATATAATTTTTGTAACAAATCTTTATTTTTCAAACATTCAAAATGACGGAGCCAATATTTCATGCAATCTTGTCCAAATTTGATGAATTTCGATTTTTTAAGCCGTCATGTTGAGTCCGCCATTTTGAATTTTTGGAAAATAAAGATCTGCTAAAAGAAATATATAGATTTCATAAGAAAATTATATAATAAAGTCAATAGAAACCCCATGCTCATCAAATGAGAAACAATAAGTGACTTGTGGCACGTGTTAATATTGTGATGGAGCATTGAAACTTTGGGAGTATATTTTTCATTATTTGAAACGAATCTAGCGGATGCACCCATAAAAATCCAAAAATCACTTCAATAAGTCACCCTGATCGATATATAATGATCGAACAATCAAAACAAATCTTAACATAAACATAGCTGAGATCTTATGACATTATTCCAAATACCAGAATAGAGACCTAACCCAGACTGCGGTAAATATATAGAATTTCTTCTAATTTCATTGTTGGATCGCCTTATTTGAAATGCTCTCACAAAACCACTGTTTTGTATTATATTGAGCTATTGACAACATGAATACTGAGCCATACTGACAATGATTCTGGGTTTTAAGTCTGTGTTACATCTATATTAGGCCTCTAGAGCTATTTGAAATGCTCTCAAAAGATCACAGCTATATTTACGTTGATTGTTCCTCTATTTGACAACATGAATACTGAAACTTACTGACAATGATTCTGGGTTTTAAGTCTGTGTTACATCTATATTAGGCCTCTAGAGCTATTTGAAATGCTCTCAAAAGATCACAGCTATATTTACGTTGATTGTTCCTCTATTTGACAACATGAATACTGAAACTTACTGACAATGATTCTGGATTTTAAGTCTGTGTTACATCTATATTAGGCCTCTAGAGCTATTTCAAATGCTCTCAAAAGATCACAGCTATATTTACGTTAAGATTTATGTTGATTCTTCGACTATTTGCCAAACAACATGAACACTAAGACATACTGACAATGATTCTGGATTTTAAGTCTGTGTTACATCTATATTAGGTCTCTAGAGCTATTTCGAATGCTCTCAAAAGACCACAGCTATATTTACGTTAAGATTTATTTTGATTCTTTGACTATTTGACAAACAACATGAACACTGAGCCATACTGACAATGATTCTGAGTTTTAAGTCTGTGTTACATCTATATTAGGCCTCTAGAGCTATTTGAAATGCTCTCAAAAGATCATAGCTATATTTACGTTAAGATTTATTTTGATTCTTCGACTATTTGACAAACAACATGAACACTGAGACATATTGACAATGAATCTGGGTTTTAAGTCTGTGTTACATCTATATTAGGCCTCTAGAGCTATTTGAAATGCTCTCAAAAGATCATAGCTATATTTACATTAAAATTTATGTTGATTCTTTGACTATTTGACAAACAACATGAATACTGAGCCATACTGACAATGAATCTGGGTTTTAAGTCTGTGTTACATCTATATTAGGCCTCTAGAGCTATTTGAAATGCTCTCAAAAGACCACAGCTATATTTACGTTAAGATTTATGTTGATTCTTCGGCTCATATAAGATCCGCCTTTAAGTGTCTTTAACTTTTTTTCTATAACTTTCCTCCACACATATATGTATATAAAAATGATCAGCCAACATTGCTCTATAACATATATCGAAATCATTGAAATCGCTTGTATGTCTTTGTAAATAATGATCAAAATGTCTCTCAAACCATTTCATCTCACCTAGTCTAATTGTTGCCTAAATTGTATTCGATGTAAAAATGTGTTCTCGTACCTTCCGAACCAATACGCGGCACCAGGAATAAATTAAGACCGCCTTCGCTCGATTGATCGCTCATATCGAGACCACTGTGAGTCTGAAGCCGCGAATTCGAGAAGAGTTTGTTGTAGAATTCCTAAGAATAAAATCGAAACCTTGTACATTTGCCGATATGTAATAATAAACATATTCGAGCGCAAAGATCACCTTCATCCTTTCGATACTCATCGGCATGAAATCCTGTAATTCCGCTTTGTTATGTAGAAAAACTATATGCGGATAATATTCAACATATTCCTGATCCATATTAGCGGTGGATGATGGTTTAAGCATCTCCGCAGTCTGAAGGAATCTGAGAAAGTATCCTTCCATTTGTTTCTTTCCAAGCGAGAAAATCATAGAACCACCTACCGAACTAAATTTGGATCAAGGAACCAATCCTGCACGAAGATAATCACATGGCAGACGGAGAAAAGGAACGCAGCGAATTGAAGCGATTGTAATTCCAAATTACTCTCGGAATTAACAAAGTCCGTTGTGTTTTTCTTCTGCTCGTATGTGGCTGTATAATCGATAGCGGACGCGGAAAGTATCGGTTGAGTGTCTAAGAAGATCACGCGATTCTTTGTGACGAAGAGATCGATTCCTGTGGTACAATTAACGCCGCTTTCGTGATGAGATACATCTTGAGCAGCGAAAGTATCAGAACTGAAGGAAAAATGCAAGATTGAAGTTTAAGTTTCATTTAATGGATAATTGGAAAGCGAAAAGATGCTAACGAGTGATTCTGTGTAAGAAGAGACATGATCGTCGACTTTCCAACACCTTGGGCACCAAGACAACCGACTACCAAGAAATCTTGTTGATCGCTGAGATATTCCAATGGACTTTCGCATAATTGCATGTTCTCGTCCATGAACTTAACGCAGTTGGTCATCTCCACGCATTGGGGAATGGAGATACGGACGGCTGGAATAATAATATTGTTAGAGAGATTCGAAACTGTTTTAAATATACTTACGATCTTGCATTTTCGATGGTGCGACCGAAGATTCATTTTCTTTCCTAAAATGAAGATTAACAAGATTTTAGTAAAAGAAAGTTAATGAATATTTACTCTTTGATAAATTGATTAAATTTAATTTTTCACTTAATTTTATAGTCTTACTTGTTGCCATTTCTCTGACTAGGTGAAACAGCTCTGCTGTCGCCTTCCCGTGTTTTTAATATAAAAGTTGGCCGATCTGCAGCTTTGAACAAGGAACGTCCTTCGTTGTCTTTCGCGTCGGAATCCTTACTTGTTATTGGCATCATTTTCTGTACGTTCATATCGTCTCTTTTTCACAATTCTCGTTTATAACGATCCGCCGAACTTAGAACTAATATTTATTGTTAATATCATACCGGAAGAACATTGTGAAATGCACTATCGAATTGTTTTGCACATATTTTCGTAAGGACTGGCGATTCGGCAGATTGAAGGTGTCAATGAGTTTTATTAAGAATCTTTTGAGAATTACAGTATTACAAATTAAATTCAATAAAATAGTACAAGTTAAAATCTAAACTTAATATCAGAGTATTCGTTTTCACTGGGAACGTCGGTTTGTTTACGACAACATAACCTATTTTGTCACGCGTGAGAATTGTGGTGGGAAGTGGGCTAATACGCATGCGCTAAGTCACGCGTTTGTCTTTGCTAGCCAATGAGCAGCAATTGCACAAAACCGCTAAAATTTCTTATATTTCGAATCTGTTTAGTAAGTTTCATCGAATTCTCTCAATTATTTTTGCCGGGTGACAATTGTTTGTTTGTTAACATTGAATCGATAATAGGAAAAATTGGCCTGTATGCTTATTTATTGAACAATCCAAATAGGTGCAAAAATTCTGTATTTAATAACCATTATAAGTAGAATTATGGAAATTATATGTATAAAATCCGTAAATTTAACATTCTTGGACAATGTGCGAAGTTTATCTTCAATAAAACGAAGACAAGAACGGGAAACAATGTATTTTTGCAAAGTAAGAAGCATTCGTCGGTAACATCGTTTCCTGTTTGTCCCAACGTCGCGCTAGCCTATCATCTGTCGCTAAAGATGATTGCGCTATCTGTTGCTGATACAAACGTATCAACGCTCGATCATTTGTGTTTCTGTTTCATTTTATTAAAGTCTCGTGTTGTTGTTTGTGAATTTGTTAAATACAATTCGTCGAGAAAAGAAATACTGAAATATTGTTATCTAATAATTCTTTACTAGATATACAACTATTATTGCCCAATAAAAATATTGCGCCTCATGTTGTTGAGTTCCAGAACAAAAAAGATACATATACGTAACAATAAAACTTCTCTCCGAATTTTTTTGAAATACATAAAACCTAGCATTACGAAAATCCATAAAAATAGTACAACAAAGACTGTTGAAAAAGTAGAAAAGGCGGATAAGGTAATTTGGATAACAGATTTTCTACTCCACGTTGGATTAGGTGATCCTGAGAGCAAATAGATATCCTTTGTTATCACGTTCCCCTGTTCTCATCTTATCTGGCACCCATTTTGGAGGACGATCGATCGCCCTGACAATAGATATCGTGTAACACGGCCCAGTTTTACCCTTCCCAATAACGATCCCGCTCGAGATATTGCCGAGACACCTGCCACCCTTACTTTGTCATAGCTTTTTTCCCACCTTTATAGCCGGGATCAATTGATACTGTGTTGTACCGGCTGTTCGGTATTGTTGGACATTACCACAGACCAGGTATGTATAGAATAGACTGGGCAAGTTGGGTATTCGGATGGCCCCGGAAATGGGGTACTAGGACCCCATTACCATTTCAGTGTCACGTTCCGTGTTACCGGCAATTCGAATTTTAGTACGAATGGAGTATAGAATTCCCAATTCTACTACACCATGTTCGTACTATAATATTGATGCCGACAAAAGTTGAATTATATTTTATAATATTATTAACATTGACTTCATACTATTGGACAAGATTTTGTTTTTGTCATAAACTTTCACATTTTCGAGAAATTCAAAGTTTTTCGAAGTTGTTTTTGCTGTTTAGTATTATTTTTAAATCGGAGATATGTTAATAATACGCATAACTGTAAGGATAAAACAAACCCTTAAATACAACTCTCACCAAGTTTTTTATTGTTTATGCTACAACTGTTGTTTATACTCGCAATATCGAATCCGACTATTTTTTGAGAGTCCGGACAGGTTGGAGACTCAACAGTCTCAGATAACTCAGTTCTCGTTCTCTCGTCTGTTCTTGCATCGTGATTTGATTCAACAGCATTGGTCCTGTGATGTTTATTGCCATGGAGCCCAAGGGAGCTAGAAGGACTATTGCTATCACCGATATCCTCACCAGATCCAGCCCCAGGTCGACCTTTTCCGGGTCCTCTTCGTCCTTCGCGCGCTCGAACGCCATTGGTGCAAGTGCTGCCTGAAGTTAGAGTAGTTTTGTAAAAATATGGAAACTATGAAAAACGTGAAGAAATATCTTTATTTTCTTAGATGTAATTTATCTGAAATATTTAGTTTAATTAGTTTTAACAAAAAGGAGAATTTAATAGTGAAATGATTTTATTCGTTAGTTCAAAAGTCAGAAAATTTTCGAAAATTGTAACGTATATCAAAATTGAGTCGAAAATATATATATACAATATACAATGGGTACACCAAAATAAATTCTTTTAAAAGAGAAAACTTTCTACATTTATTTAATATTTTATATTTTATATATCGACGTACCTGCATTGTTCCTTTGGGCAACCACGCAATAATAACGAAGAGTCTCTCCTTCCAAGTGAAGGGCGCTGCGAGCGTGACGCCCAATGCAGAGATGCTGCGCATCTATTGGCATTCAGATCGAATTCGGAGTGTCATCAATTGGGCTCGTTAGCACAACAATTAGTCTGCTGGCTAAGCATCGCTGCCACGAACCCACCGTCAATCCAATGGTGATGCAGACCATGTGCAGCCGGAATCTCTTCGCGGACCAGGTGCGGAAGTCGATGTCTGCGCCGATAACACCGACCAGGATTGGCTGCACCAGGTGCCAGATGACGTACGCCGCCCGTCGCAGAGGTGCTGTCTATGATCGGCCCGAGCCAATCTCATTGTTAGTTAATAGGACAACGAATATTTCCATCGAGCCGTGTGAAGATATGTAGAAGCCCGGAGAGAGTGATTAGGTTAAGGAAATGTAGGAAATAATAATGAAATATTAGTATTGCGAATTTTTGTGTATTTTTGTTACATGTAGGTTATGTTATATTTATTACTTATGCGGGTTGCTTCAAGAGTAAGAAAAACTCGAAGGGAACGAATAGGTTAAGGATATATAGAAAATAATAATAAAATATATAGGTTATAGAAGGTTGTTTCAAAAGTAATTACTAATTTTAAACGCAATGAGAATTCAAGTTGTACGTTGTCAGAGGAGATTTCCAACAGAGTTAATTACAAGAACTTCTTGGAATTCAATTATCCAATTGGAATCCAATTTATCACGACATGTCAAGTCTTATTTGTTCCACCATAAATAAACATGAAAAAATACGGTATCATCAACTTCATCAATTATTACACAACATACAAAATATTTTAAATAAATTATATACCTTCATCAAGAACTCTAAATTATGATTGATTAAAATGTTTATATGATACAAACTAATACCAACATTAAAGGAAGGCGACTGAATGCTCCATCCTTTGATAGCGATGAATGCCGCGACTAGAGTCCCTAGGTATCCACCACCAGTCATGACAATTCTTGAAGCGGTGGTACACATGAGCGAGGCGAGGATCAGACCAATCATGCGATACCAAATAGCATATTTCTTTCGAAGAAAATCTGAGGTTGGTCAAGTAACTCTGGGCGATGATAGGACGACGAAAGAAAAGGGGAAAATAAATTTATCTACGTCATTACGGTGAGGAAAGAAGGTTAGGCAAAGGCCGAGTAACGCTCCGACCACTAATCCAAGAACGACATCACGCAACCCACCAAGAAAGTAGGACCACCACTCGTGTCTGCTGGCATCTGCGAAGATTAATCGTCCCTCTCATCCGATACCAACCTTACTACTTAGAAATAAATTAAGGGCAAACCTACACCTGGAGTAGCTAAAGTATAGGTTTTAGTTGGTATTTTGTAAATGTTGCCGGTTCATTTATTCAAGATTTACTAAATCTTTGTTTGAATTCGTAATTCGAAACTGTTATTAAACACAGTATAAACCTCGACCGGCCAAAGTATAGTTTGTAAATTGAAATGAATTAAAATATATGTATAATAATTATTTTTATTTCGTTAAAATAACTAAGTTGCCTGACCAGAACATCGACTTAATAATTCTATTATAAAATAATTGTAAAAATTACTTTCAGTCTAAAGTTTCCATGATATCTTACAACTTCATGAATCTAAAAAATATTTCAAAAATGGATTTTTAGCCGTCGTACGTGTGTGTTTGCCCTTAAGTAATATTTTACCAGTTCTAAAGACAATGGAGTAGAGGGCAGAGAAGAGGCAGAGGATGTGAACATCGTCGATGGTGGCGGCAGTCGAGAGGAAAGTCATCAGGCCTTTATCTTCGCCATAACCACGTTCGGCAAGTGATAGCATGGAGTTTATAACGACGGAGGGAGACATAGCACTGATGACGGTACTGTTCGAGAAGCAAAATATGTTTACTGATTTGTTGTTAAAAAATTCATCAACTTTAAAAGGGCGTTGTTCGACTCAACATGTAAATAAATGCAACACGAAGATGAGTTTCCAACATCGAAACAGAAAAAGATAATTTTCTTAATAAACAATTAATAAAAGCGCTTTAAAAAATACGAAGTAATTCTTAATATTTATGTGAAAATGTAGAAACTAAGGTATTTTACTGTTTTATAAAAGTGTAATAGTTGTCACTAACTAATGAGCAAGTATTTTCACCCACTTCTAATTTTGTAAAATAAAACATTTTATGTTACTGTTTGCCCAAACTGTAATAACAATTACATCATTGATTTCAAGGAAAATGTATCATCCTATATCCTATATCTTTAATTATGTGTGTAATTGAATATTAAATAATGAATGTTACTTTGTGACTCGAATAAATTACGACATAAAAATTAACCTGTACTAACCCGGACATAAAGGACCAATCCCAAGGATAGCCCAGCAGGAACTTACAGCAAATGGAAAAAGACAGGACTTCAACGGAGCAAGGAACAATTGCCAGAATGACGATGAAGACACCATGAGTCTTCAAGGCAGTTGTAGTGACTTGAAAACCAGCCAGGATCATCACAAAAGTCAAACACAAGGTCCTAATCTTCGAAGTAGTCATAATGCCAAGTTCCTCGTAAATATTATAAAAATGAGTATTCCTCATGATGATTCCAGCAAGCAGCATTCCAAAAATGGGTGGGAGATTAAGATAAGGAATGCAGGTGAGTAGCCAACCAAGGGTATAAGCAAAGACCACTAAAAGAAAGAGTCCGAAACTAGGACCCCCGGGAAGCATGGTGTTCCCTAGGAGGAAGAAAAGTAGTCCCCAGCCCAGGAGTACCAACATCAGGATCGTCACCATCCAGAACACCATGGCCCAGGTGACTTTATGTCCAAAGAGATCGAAGACAGGGTCCGTGACAGGAATATCCCTGATCCTAGGATTGCAGATTGTGATCCTGTGACAGCAGGTAACCTCATCCTCATTCTCCATTGCGTCAACTGGTATTTGCAGAGTTATCATCTTCTAGCTGTATTTTAAAACGGTTGGACAGGTATTCATTTAGGTTAGCCTCTAGGAAAGTGTCTTACTTTGCTCTCTTCTGATTATCAGGAAGCTTTGACTCCGGCTGTGAGGAACTAGCTGCAGCCTCATTTCTCCGGACTCTTATTTACCGGCTCGACCCGCGGGCAACGAATGGGTGTTTCTGCGAACAGAAAAGGTTACTCTCAGCGTTTGGCACGAGCATGCCTGGCATGTCCCGTCAACTGTTTCCAAGGGTCGACAGGGGGGGAAAAAATGGGAAGTGGAATATCTCGGGATAAGCGAGGCCCGGATTTGCGTAAGCTTCAGCTTCAAGGGGGTTCGGGCTGGCTTGGCTGCACATCTCTGCGGAGGCTGCGTTCGTCGACGAGATATCTCTTGCGGAAATGCAAATAGAAGCCATCGGGCACTCTCCCCGTTGGCCCTCTTAATTTATTCCATAATCGCGTCTCCAACGTCGACCCAGACGATGCCATGGGCTCTTCCTCCTTCTGGACCGGGTCCGGATGATTCCGTCATCGAGATCATGGGTGAGCGGTCTAAGAGGTTATGTTCCAGAGAGAGAGAATAGGTAACCTTTGAAGGGGATCACTCGATCGAGCCAGCATCAAAGGATTCGGTTAGTGGGAGATTGAATAATTCCTCGGCAAGAGGAGCCTGGCGTTTTATGAAATATTTTCGGTTAAGGCGACTGAGAGAAGCGGACGATGCTGAAACACAGAGGGCGTCCTGGCGAATCTAACCGATAGCATAGAAGGATCGTTTCAGGCTGTGGAAGGTGCCGAATCGACTAGCGGAGCAGCCAGTAGCCGAGATATCGCTCGTGCAGAATCTCAAGAATCTCTCTCTCCTCAAAGTTTATTGCCGATGCCGCGGTTTTCCTAGTCCTCCTGCCTCCCAGAAAGCCCTTCTTCCTCCCTTCAACCTTCCTACTCCTCGGGATCTCGGAGGAGGAAAGTTTCCCCGGTGGCCGAGCGGCCGGGCAGCACGTCAAGTTTCGCCAGGCAGGACTCTATCGGATGCTAGGGAGCCGGGATCCGATAAAACGAAAGTTTTAATTGGCCCGGCGAGTGACGCCAGTGATCTCGACGGATAAACGACTCCTGCGACTTCCAAGGACCCTGCCCACCAGCTTCAAGATCTTCTTCTCATGCTACCGCTTCGGCAATTAGCAATCTAGCAGTGACTCCAAAGGATACTTAAATTCAAGCGGCTTCTGGTACACCTGACCTTGGCTAAGTCGACGAACCGACAACGACAAAGATAGATTAATTGAATATATAAAAATACAAAGTGAAAGATTAGAATCATGAAATAGGTTTGCTGTATTTTTGCTTATTAAATAGTTATTCATTAATGAAAGTAAAAAATGTAAGATAATGCCTGTTATAAATTTTGACGAAGCATTTGGGTAAAGTTGATAATTCAAGAAGTTACTATTTAATCCTCTTATTGATCAGTGTTAAAGTACAACAATTTCTTATACATAGTTAGGGAAGCTAATAGTAGATAATATAATAGTATTATAAGCTAAATTGAGACATTTAATTTATTATAACCAAGTATTTCCCGCCAACACTCAAGGAAAAGTGACGGTATAGGCAAGAAGGCTCTTAACCTCTAAAAGAACCTTAGTCTGCCGTCTAAGCTCTTATTCCACTAATAGTAGATAATACAATCGTATTCCCATATGAATGAATGCAACTTTAAATTCGTGAACAACAAGTAAAAATAAATCGTGATATTAACCTAGTCCCAATAAAAGTAATATAGAAAAAAAAATCGAATTCGATTATGACGATACTCTAAAATCAGTTCTCATTCAATTTGCCGGAATTCGAGAAAATCCTTGGCACTCGAGACTTTTCGATTTTCCAAGAGCAAGACAAGGAGAATGCAGGCGCTGCCGGAGGGGGTGAAATATTTGGGAGATGATCTCTGCCGGTGGCAACATCATATTCCCACAGTGTTTCCAAGTGGGTAGCGCCCCCTCTCGCAACCCCTTCGTTTCCGCGCGCATCCTCTTGGCCTCTCCGGTGCACCCTCTTGGCCCCTCTTGCCCCATTTACCCTCACCAGCCTCGGCGTCGAATCCGAGGCAGCTCGGGCCGACGCGCCGCGCCGGAATACTCAGTCCGCGAGCGACGCTCGCCGCGTTCGTCACGAGAGACACTTCGACAGCCAAAATCCACACGCCGCTCGCCTCCGGATTGTGCTACCGGAATCCTCGCGCGCTCTACGAGCCCTCCGCATCAGGAGTGCCAGACCTAACCCAGACCGAACATTCAACCAGGCTAAGTAGTCCCCGCCAGCCGGGGTCAGCCGGGACCACTCGTTCCCTCGTGATTGTTTCTGTGCCAATTGTGACTGCCTCGAGTTGGAATACAGTGAAGCTCGGATTAGATCGAGAAAGGTGAGTCCCTCATTCAGTAGTTGAATGTGTAAGCGAGATGGGATTGGACGAGGCGATGATTCCGAGTGGGTACAGTCGCTAGACCCCTAGGGGAAAGTGGCTATGTCCAATGTTCGGCTTTCTGATTGCTTTGTCCGAGATGTACAAGATAGAAATGTGGAAAGACCTTGAAAGTCCTTCGACAAACATCCTCAGGGAGGGTAGTTTGTCTTGGAGGAGTCATGATAGACCCTGGAAGAATCAATGACACTTGTCCTTGGCAAGTCATGATGCGTCGAGAGCCAAATGGTCTGGCTAGTGGTAAACGGCTCCGGCGGAAACGTATATGCTCTCTGCGGTAGCTTTGCGGAGGGATGTTGCCGGTTATCGACCAATGGTAGGGAACACGAGGAATTCCCCCGGAACACGAAGCACATTCCTACTTGGAAAGATCGTCGACACATCCTCTGTGTTTCCCTGTTGAATTGATAGAATCGCCGATGTGGATCTCCTCGCGGAATGCAAATGTAGCATCAGTAAGACGTGTCGGGGGATGAAGTATCGACTGAGGGGATGAGATAGAGGATGTGTTTGTTTACGAGTCGATTCCGGGGTTGCGTAACGTGCTCGCTGAGGGATGGAATTCTTGGTAGAGTCCATCTTCCGGCGCCTCTGATGGAAATGATCCCGGATAAACCTTGTAATCTCACCAACCCCCAAGATTTAGTGAATCAACCCTTGGAAAATTGGCCGCAGGACTTTTCTACCTACGAATACCTTCAAAGTGATCCTCTCTTTGGGGACAGAGAGAATTCTATTGGCGAATGTGGAGGGATTTATTAGCAGGGGATGATGCTGGATTCACGCAGGGCCAGCACAGAGGTACAAGAGGAGGTCTTTGACCTTAGCGCGAGCGCCCGCGCGCGCGGCACTTAAATCAGCGCGCTATTGGATTTGTGTCTGGCAAACGGGGAAAAAAGCATCACTCTCTCGCAAAATGAATATCTATTTTCGTCCGGGGGTGAGAGAAAGGCCGAGAGAGAGAGAGAGAGAGAAAGAGAGAGAGAGAGAGAGAAAGAGAGGAATAGGGAGAAAGAGGGATGCAGTCATTCGTGGCACGATAGGTAGTCGAACACGTCAAGTGGATTTCAGGTTATTGAACCTGTGTTCCATTGATCCTTCCCGATGCACCGCGCGTCGGTGCATCCGACAACGTCGTCGTCGCCGGCTTCGTCGGGGTAGCTGCACTTTCCCGCTACCCTCTTTACACTTGCACCCACCTCTCACCCTTCGAGCGCCGCCCCTCGCCACCCTCTAAATTTCCATCTCACCTGCAATATTCTCTCCAGGTCTCCCTCGTACTCGAGATCCCGTTAATTCTCCCCAATGTCGAGCTATTTATTCTAGAACTTTATTACCATTGTACGTGCCGAAGCATTGGCCGATGTATGGCAGCCAGTAATGGACCAGTGGTTTCGGTTGTATTATTGGGCCAGTATTGGCAAATTGTTGGCTATCGAATGTTATACGTAAAAATAGGAGAATGCTGTCTTCTTTATTTATTTAGGTGATAAATATATCTTGTATACTACTTTGCCATTGTTGGCGCATTGCTGGGAGACCAACGTTATATGTAAAAACCAACAGTTATTGTGGCCATTAGAAAATTGTTAGTTTCCTACTTATGTTTGGGTTATTTTTATTAAATTAATATATGTATCGTGTATAACGGCAACATACATCCAGCAGAGATTTATTGGTAGCCATTAGTTTGCCAATAACAAGCCACTCTACAATTGGGCCAATTTCTGCTGGCTTGCTTTCTTTTTACGAAAAACATTCCTTCATTTATCGAATAACACGACTTACTAAAATAACAAATATATCACGCAAGGGAGCAGTGTAGCTGCAGAAAAAGGTGCCTCGCTTTTTTAAAGGTCCACTCGAGAAACTGGGCTAAAATCACTAGACATACCGAGCGGATTGAACGAAGGGTACTTAGGCCAGGTCAGGAAAACGTGTCAATGGGTGAGCGCCTTCTACACTTCTCTCAGCTAAATCGAGAGCCAAGTGCTGTGATGAAAAAATTCACCAGATTCCCTAGCAGCTAGGATAGGAGTGGTGGATGGAACGTACGAATTGAATCTGCAGAGACAGTGACAGGTACTCGATAGTGAAGTCTGAGAGCGTAATGGCCATGGCGTACTCCAAAAGGCTGCAATGTCTTCGGAGATTGACACCGACAGGCATACTTTCCACCAGGGTGCTCCACTACTTCTCTTCCTTGGGAAAACCTGTTCCTTTTCAGCCCTTGGCAGATACATTTCCAGCTACCTTTCCATTCTCCAAGCAAGGAAAACTGCCAGGGATCGGTAAATATTAAAATGGTACTATTCGAATGTCTGCCACTAGATTTGGAGTGATCTAAGATGGCGCTGTGTTCGGGGTTTATTTCCTTTGTTTTAGTATTACAGATTTAGTTCTTTCTTGTCTCGATATTTGTATACAGGATTTGTGTTAAATATTAATCAATGTAAAATATTAAAATTAGCACAAGTAATTTCAAATAAGAACAGGTGAACCAATAAATTTCAATCGATTAACTAGGTTAGGAATTTGTTAGTGCAATGCAGGAAACAAGGACACACGAGCGTTGCAACGCGTAGAAATTAGTATGTGTCACAGGTGCAAGGTTTCGAAGTTTCACGGCGCTCATACAAACGTTTGACCTTTGAATAGTATTCAGAGCGACAACTGCTGTAACACAATGGCATCCGGCGTAGTAGTTTTACGTCATTTCAAAACCCGTTGCTAGTTGGCGTTGGCGTAATTTTACGTCAGTCTAAAGTTTCTACTTGGTTTTCATTAACGTAGACCTATGTTATTTTATACTTGGAGTAAATTCTGTTAATTTTATTATTAGAAGCAGTAAAAATTTTGTTTAGAAAAATTTTTTGAAATAGAATATTGTGGAAGTGAACAAAATTATTATATTCCTTCCTCATAATATTTTCATTAATCAATCAGTATGTTGTTCACAATTCAACATAACTAATGTTACCAAAACTCTGAGCGGAACATATTTATATACGTCGAAAGTGCGAGCCAATGCTGCATGAATCCGAGAAACGCCATGAGTGGACGCGTTTACAGGCAATTCCGAATTTATTTCTGCGGGCTGCGTGAGCGGGCAGTGCGGCGATTCAATGGGGCTGGCAATGGCGAGACGGGGGTCAAATAATGACAGTGGGCAAACAGCAGTACGCTAAACTATTTTCCCTGGCTAACTAAGCGAGCGTTTAATTATAAATTCGCAGTCGTCGCGCACACCCATCATCGTTTTTTTTTTTGATTTTTTGTTCCAGCTTTATTTTCCATCTCATTTTTATGTCTCATTTCAGTTTGAAACGGAAGCCCGGTGCTATGCGTTTTTCGAGGCCAATATCGAGCGTATCGAAGCACGCTTGTTCGACCATGGTAATCGACTGGCGAGGTTTATTATTGGGCGAAGGCAAGCTGTATTCTGTGTACAGGCTTATGCGTTTCCTTTTGCATCAAGTATTTTTATTTAGAATCAAGTTTGTGTGTTAAAAGAGTTTAGTTATATTTATTATATTGTTTGGGAGAACTGTTGAAATTATTATTGAAATATTTCATAGATTATATTTTGCTTTGATCACAAAGAATAAACAAAATTATAGTACGAGTCTGTTTAAGAAAATGGTCGATTATACTGTATATTTTTTCTAACATTTATGTCACGTTGCTGTCAAATATATGTCAAGTTAATCAGTGTTGAATAAATTCCAGCTCTTTTTATTTTAATGTTCTTACCGTTCGATTAGAAGAACCTGCTGATCTACATGTAGAAAGTGAAACAAAGAAAGTGAAGTTTGAGGTTAGAAATCTTAACAAATGACTTTTAAAATCATGATGGATCTTAAGAAACAAAGTCCTAATACAAATAGAAAATCTCTTTAATAAAACAATCGATAATTGAGACATTATTTCCAATATTTATACCATTTTTATAACCCTGTAAATTTTTTCTCTCAATCTTGACATCCATTTTGATTTCAGGTACAAGAAAAGCTTGTAAAAGACATTCTGTCGGGTTCAATGAAACATGAATACTTAGATAACATCTGCTTTATACTTTATAAAACTTTCCCGACAATCTCAGCTATTTTTACGATCTCGTTCATACCGAACTACTACTTTTGAAGGGGGCTGTATGCGAATCGCCGGCTTCGCCATTGGGAAATCCCCGCAGTTCCCGAGAAATGTGGAGGACGTCTCTCACTCTCCGCGGGAGGCAATAAACGGTGTGATTCGATAGGAATTGCATGAGATCTCGGAGATGAGTGTGTCGGCGCTGACTGGCTGCATATTGCCGGATGAATCCGATATGCCAGCCGATCCGATCGGCAATATTACGCTTTGCAACCGAAATCTTTCGCCACTGTCATTAAGCGATGAGTTTTCTTTATTGCTTGCGATAGATGGCTCTCTCGGCACTCGTGGCGGTTAAAGAAGACTTGATAAAGAGGTTAGGTTATGTATGAAAAACACTGTAACACTGTAATATCATACAAACAATACATATATAATCATATAAATAATACAAGATGTAAAAAAGGGAAAGACTAATATTTATTGTTCAGGCAAAACACAAAAAAATGCTACTTTTTCCGAACAAATGCTCAAGAATGAAAGTGACACATCATCGGGAAGAAAGCTCTTTGTCCCTAAAACGCCAGCGCGTCGCATTATCTAAGGTCGTGTTGTCGAATTAGCCCTCATTCACCCCTAATTCTGCGGTGCGAAGGTGCACACAATGCAAGTGCGAACTTCCGGAAAAGGAAGGTGCTTTCAGGCCGACGGGCATTGGGTTGCGTTCGTTCACCCTGGGAGCGCGGTGGTGTGTCAAAGCTTTAAAGCCTGGCTGGCTGGTGGATATTTCAGCAAGTACACTCACTGCAGTGTCACCGCTAATTAGCCGTCAGTGAGCGCATTAATTATCGATTTACGTCGATAGAAGCTGCCGCCGGGGGTAAAAGAGAGCTCGAGCCCGAAACGACCAGCTTGCAAAAATGTCTGGCAAAGTAAGGGAACCTTTAATGCTGGGTATACAGTTACTCGCAAAATGGAGCATATACTTGTGTATGTAAGTATGAGAAAATTGTAAAATGCGAGAAATAAGCTAAACAGAAATGCTTTGTATTTTTTAAAGTGAGTTATCATTGTTTATTAGTATACTCGAACATGGTAGATATTGTATCATTTATTTTGGATAATTGTGTATTTATTTATCTCATTCGTAATGCAAATACAGTTATTTTCAATGTATATAAGATTTAAAAAAATCTGTTTTTACATTTTCGCATAACGTGACATTTATCACGGTTTTAATTAAATTACTTAAAATTAATTTCCTGGATAATTT
This sequence comes from Ectemnius cavifrons, assembly GCA_964023945.1. Taxonomy (NCBI): domain Eukaryota; kingdom Metazoa; phylum Arthropoda; class Insecta; order Hymenoptera; family Crabronidae; genus Ectemnius; species Ectemnius cavifrons. The sequence continues at coordinate 4,205,943 of OZ030388.1, forward strand.
TTATTATACAAACAGGTCTATGTTGAATTTCACGAATAACTGTAGACAGTAAAAAAACTTTTGCATGTCTCAAAGTGACTTTATTAATTATTAATTAATTAACTAATTAATTAAGTAAATATGTATGGCTACATTAATTCACCCGATAATTTTCACTTTACAGTCAAGTGTACACTGAATTTTCTGAGTGACTGTAAGTGAATGTAGACTCGATACAGAACGACACGTTGAAGTGTTGAAGGGGCCTCGGCGGGCAAACTTTTTGATTCGGCATGGAATCGATGGCGGCGAGTCCTCGCTTTTCGCAGGGCGGCGGACTCCCTTTCAGTCTGAGCTGGAAAAGTTGGAACTCCTCGTTAGAGGGCTGCCTTCCGCGTGGCTAGCTCGGCTGCGTCTCGAGCGTTAAAGCGGGCGGGCTTCCTAACCTCTCTTTCTCTTGGCCAGGTAGACATCCTTAAATTTTCGGATAAAACGTCGTCGGGCAACCGACAGAAAAGGCGACGGAACGCCGCCCAACGAGAAATCTGCCTTTTTTTCGTGGCTGGACCAAAGCCAAAGCCCCGCCGGCTCTTTCTCTTAGGCCTGTCTTCTTTCTCCCGCGCTTGCGAGTGGAGTCGAAAGGGCTCGTGCGATCATTTCTCTCGGATCGTGTCGGGAAGCGTCACTTAAAAGCGTGAAATTCCTGTACCCCTCTCGCTTTACGCTTGTGTAATAGCTTGTCCTCGAACTTTTATCATGTAAGGAAAAGTGATGAGAGTTTCGTTTTCTTTGCCTTTCAATAGTTCGTTTGAAGATTGAATATTCATCATAAAAATACTGATTATGAGAAAGTGTCTTTCAACTACTTTTTAAGAGTTTCTCTTAAGGATCAAAGTTTAATAAGGAGCAATAATAGGAAAGCTTTCTTTCATCCCATGAGAAATCATGATAAGAAAGTATTTTCAATCCTCTTTCCAATATTTAATTTCAAAAATTAAAAAAACAATTCGCCCTAAAAATCAAACTTCCAACCCAAACAACCAACAACAAAACATTTTTCATCTTCCCTTGGCTCTCACCAAAAAAGTCGTCGTGCAATTGCGCATCGCAGCTAATTAAATCCGTTTTGCCGCATGGATTTGGCAAGTGGTGGTTCAACAACCTTCACCCTCGTCGCGCGGAAGACAGTATGTGTATTTGTCTGGCGGCAATCCCGCGTAGTTCCGCGATGTCTACGCACTGCTTGCTCGTTTCGCCTCTGCCAACTACCCCTTCCAATCCCTGCCGACCATCCTCTGTCTGGCCAGTGTCTCCAGTTATCCCTTTGTACCGGGTGCTCAGAGAACATCGAGCGCGTACCTTCTGCACTCTCCGCGACCGACCAGACACAGCATAGTTTACCCTAATTATGCTATTCACTCTGTGCTCACCCACACTACCCTTAAATCCTTTCCCTTCAAGGACCAATACTGCCCCACCACTCAACTGTCTGCTTCTACGAATTCCCACTAGAGCTCGACACTGCTTTAATGGGATGAATTTAAATAATATAATTTGTTAAACACTTTAATAAAATGGAGTCTGAAATTTAGTGAACATTTAAATATGAGTTTTTTTTAATATTAATTGTTTCTTCGGACACGAACTGTAATTGCGTTTTATTTCTCGTTGATAATTGAAATTGCTGAGTAAATTGTGGTTAGCGATGGTGATTGAAAGGTAAATAAACCCCCCTGTTGAAAGGAGACTATATAATATATTCCATTTCATGATTAACTATAGACAGTGAATATTGCCTCTCATTTTCTACATTAATTTTCTTTTAAAGTTTCATATTTCTTTTTAAGGTTAGGCGATTACATTCAACCTTAGTAATTACCCAATTAAATTGTTGCAGTACTTTTTCCAACTCTATCACAATCAAATCATTAAACAGATCATCACAATATTCCGCACGCTCCACACTTTCTATCCAGGATCTCAGAATTTTATCGAGCAACCCAGCTTGGTGGTTGAAAGTTAGGGCGTTTGGAATGGTTGTAGCATGCTCGTTTAGGTTGCCCGGCTGAATTGGCGTTGGCGACAGAATGAGAGAGCAAACAAGTGCGAGAGAGAGAGAGAGAGAGAGAGAGAAAGACAGGGAGGACATTCTAGCAGCTTGTTAAGAAGGGTGTCGGGAGGCTGGTTCGGGCGACTTCTTTCTTCTTTTGATGTGCCTACTTAGCCGTTAGACGGTCGGGGTTTGCGTGCGTGGAAGGAGTCCACTCGAAACTGGCCGTAACGACTGGAAACCCCATCCAGAGCGGTAGTAGCACTAGCAGTGGAAGCCTTAAGCCTTAAAGAGGGAAGAACAGGGGGAGGGGGGAGGGCAGGGTAACCGTGTAACAAGAGGCCACGCCACGAAGGGGTTGAAGAGTCGAGAAACCGTGGAGGGAAGAACACAGAGGAGAGAGAAAGAGAGAGAGAGAAGCCTGTGACGTGGCCCCCGCCACCTATTGTAGGCCTCAAGACTCGAGAGTCACCCTGAGCACGAGCACTGTGCCTACCCGCACTTACAAAACAACCCTGCTACGATATCCAGTCCCGATCTCACCTTCCTACGACTTTAACACGCCTTTTATACCGATTCCTTACAAGATTTCACCTTTCCGCGCTTCGTTAAGGTATACGCGACGGTAGCGCCACCTAGCTAATATGGCGGCCGGCGCACGTGTGCACTTGTGGACACTGGGATCTTGGGAATCAAATATTAGCAGTAGTTTAAGGTAAAAGGGTTTGGACGTTGGACTTCTCTTGATTTCTTTCGTTGACTTGAACCAGTTTACGTCTCGCTAACCCTTTCTACTTTGTCGGACAGACGCCCGAGGGACCTTAACCTAATTCTCAGTTTCTTCTCCGGGGTATGGAGCGAGCATTCATTCCAGTCGATTGGGAATCAGAGGGTTTGTCTTGGCAGAGAGTATCTGGCGGAATAAGCATAGTCGTGAATGCATGGCTTTCCTGTGAATACTCTTAAGTTACCGTTTACGCGGAGGAAGATTTATGGCGTGAGGTTAGGCAGTAAGGTGGAAGGTGGCCTCGATAAATCTCGTTGGGTGGCTCTGGCAAGCGGAGAAGGGGGGTGGTGAGCCGACAAGAAAAGGAGTGGGTTTCACCTCGATCTCGCCCAGTTATTGCTTCGCCCAGTATGCCCGGACTTTTCTGCTGAAATCGCCAATACCGATACTTCTCCTCCGGTAATTCTCCGAAGATGGCTACACTCCACCCCCCACTTTCACCGACCCCCTTGCTCAGCATTTTTCTCCGGACACCTATCTACTTCTCTCGTTCTTGCTGCCCCGAGGGTTAGCCACCTCAATTCGACATGACCCGAGCAAATTTCTTGTATAGAACTTCTACGATCTCTGTTACTATTTTTAGTGTATTTATAGACACCGACAAATACAGGAGAGGAACAATAATAAAAGAAGATTGCCAAAATCTCACCTTTTGACATTTTTAAGTAGAAAAGGAGGATTTAGAGATTAATGCGATTTTGGCAAATCTACTAGAAAACCATGGCATTATTAACAACCTATTTTACTATTACCTTCACATATGCATAATTGTATTCACTCGCCAGCTAATATTCATTATCCAAGTTTACTTTCAATTTCTCACTAACTATAAATAACAAATACTCAACAATAGCGATTCAAAACTAGATCACCCCTACAGATCGTTGTCAAGAACATTTCCATCGAACCTAGTATAACCATCCCATAAAAATGTCTCGTCCGAAGTGGAAAGATGATTTCTCCGTTCCACTTGGAGGAAGCTCGTCGAATTTTAATATCAATTTCGTTAGAGATCAAATTTTACGTTCGGCTTTGACACGTATGAGAGCGGTAGCGTCCGCTGCCAGCCGATGGAGCATACTTCAACCTTTTCCCCGAAAGATTATCGATACTGGGAAGGGTGGCCCGGGGGTTGGAGGGGGGTCGAGGATAAGGGTGGCGAATGACTTGCGGTGTAGCTGACATTGGAAGCGAGTTATGATATTGGGGCTGAGGATCGAGGAATTTCGGGGAGTTTAAGATAGCTCGCACAATGGAACGGACCCCTCACGACCGGATAGGGGATCGTCGCCTGGCGCTAGGGTGCTCTAACTTCGGGGGCACCTTGTCGAGCGGTACTGCCTGCAGGCTGATTCAATTCCCTTTGATTCGGTACTTTCGTCTATGTATTATTTTACAAATTTTAATTCTGTATGAGTGTGTATAATATAATATTAACATATTATATGTAATATAAAAGTAACACTGCTGTATTCTACTTTTTATTTCTGTATATTATATTAGATGCAGTGTACAAAAATGTTATTGGGTAGAATTTAGAGAAGAATTGGGAAACTCTTGTATGTATATAATTAAAAATAATAGTTAATTTACACACGATATAAATTTCAGCAGACATTTGAAATGTTTCAACGTAATAATATTTATATAAACGTCAATATGTTAATTCAAAATTCTATTAATAAATATGAATTAATTAAAACATAGTTTTTATGTTTTAATATCTAATAATTACGGTTTTATCATGCTATATTAAAATTATATTAATATCAAAAGGGGAGTGAATCATACTGTAAGTCTCCAAGGGTGATTCCTGTTCCCGGCGTCGTTCTCGGTACGATTATGAATCTGTTCCGTTATTTACAGCACCGAGTTGCCCGCGATTCGCTCTCCCCTTTACCAGATACCGGCGATAAATCTTTTTTGCCACTGTCAGACTGGCCTCCCTCGCTGCGATAATAGCGATCTATCGAATAGGGATGTGCCGGCAGTCTGTGGGAGGCCTCGGGAAATTGCTCGGAATAATCCTAGCTCGAATCGGGGTTGGCAACGAATGGAATATGCTCGTTTTTCGACTTTTCGAGTTAAGGTAGTTGCTGGAGGAATCAAGTCTTCTTGGGCATTTTTTGATATTTTTGTGACGCGTAAAGAAGATTTGTGTTAGAAAAAATATTTCAAATTATTGTATTTGATATAAACTATCAAAAAATGTTCGATTAGAGTGTACAACAGAAATACTGATTTATTATATTTAATTTTCGTACAGTTCATAGTACGTCCACCACAATTGAGGTTAGGAATTCCCGACATGCTATCGATAATTCGTTAAAAGTCACGCGCCACCACAGGACCATTTGCACAATTAAATAATCGCATACTGTCACCTAACCTAACCCAATCCGATCAATTACTGTACCAAAACACCTAAAAAATGTAGGCATTTTCCCGCCAACTGGATAATCATGGCGGCACTAATTTGGCAAAGCGATAGCGACAGTGAGAATTTATTATCAGCGGCCGGTTAATCCGGGCAATCCCGTTGCCGGCAGTGGGAAGCTGATTTCGAAAATATTGGCAGGCTTGGCTGGCCATTTCTGTGCCCAGGGAAACAATCAGTGTATGGGAGTGGAGCGCGCGCGCGCGCATGCACTCCGGCGCGGCGACTGTGTTTACGTGTACAGGAACATCGCCAGGGACAATGCCAGCCACCGGGGGCTTGGAACATTGTTGTCTCGTTTCCCTGGAACCCTCTGTCTCTCCAGTTGGTGGCGCAGACAGGCGGGGGTGGCTCCCCCTCCCCCCCAACCCCCAACCAGGGTGGCCACACTCTCCCTTAGCCGCACAGTGAAAATGGAAACGTGCCAAGTTGCGCCCGAAAAAATGCAATTTAGCTGCCATTCGAAAGTGCCAATTACGACTTCGAGAAAAACCCACCCCTGTGACCCCTGGCACACCCCCCTTTCGCGTCTCGTTCCAGGCTGGTCCAGGTGGGCGGACATTTGAGGATGCATTAAAAGTCCCTGGTCAGGTTAAAAGTTCGCCCTTTCCTGTTTCCGTGTAAGCGTACAAGTACGTGTGCGTATAGTTATTCGCAAAATTAAGTATGAGTGCAAAATACGAGGTGGAATAGACATAATGATATGGTTTAAATTTTATTTTGGTAGAAAATGATATTTTTTTCGTTCCAGGCTGTATAATAGTTTTATAAACACAAGAAATAATTTTTATTCGTATGAAAATTTCCTTCGTTAGCAATTTTTGAATTTTATTGTTGCCTTTAAATATTCATTTGTCAGACCATATTCATTACCCAACACTATCCTCATAAAAAAACAATTCTACATTTCCCATTTATTTCTAATTATTTATTAACCCACCCAATTTTATTATTACCCTCAAACATACCCAATTATATTCACTTACCAGGCAATATTCACTATCGAAGGATACCATCAATTTTGCGAGCAACTAGTACACGAGTATGTGACTGTGTGTATGCCGGAGAGAAGTCTCAAGCAGTTCATTGCTCTCGTTGCGGAGGAGAAACAACAACGAGCCGGCCGCACTCTTCTAGTCGCGCTCTGACTGCAGGAATGGAGAGTTGTGTCTGGTAGGGAGCTTACGCATCACATTCGACAGGTATCTCTTGTAAACGATGACGAAGGGAAGGGGGCGGTGATCTGCCAGCAGGTGAATCGCGTCCTGGTGTTGGTATCTGCTTGTTGGCTTATTGCTTCCGCGTGTTCGCCCCCACCCTCTTTCTTCCCGAGCATTGAAAACCACCCACCACTCGATGGGGGTCTACATCATTACTCATGCTTTTGTTTGCCGCTGCTGCGAAAAGATCCCACGGTGGCGCGCGCGTCGCCGTTCCCTCAGCGGGAATGGGAAGGAGATAGAGTGGCGGTAGGTACCATGTTCGTTGAGAGGAGCTCTGATCTCTCGCCCGGCCATCCACTAGCCTCCTCACTGGCTCTTGTTTCCATGGTAAACCAATGGCATCATGAGAGTACTCGGTTTTTGCAGAGGTCAAGTCGAAGAATTCAATTTTCACCGAGGTAATGCAAATAGTTGTTTGTAAAGTTGTCTAATACTAATTGGATCTTGTTAACAAAGGTTTATAATGTTCGTAATTTGTAAGAAATTATATTCATCTTTGTTGTTATTTCTAATAATGAGCGGTTGAAGGATCTTAATAATCATATATAATTTATTTAAAATTGCGGACTCATTATCGGAAAAAAATAATTAAAACAGCTACTTTGTAAATAGCTAACCAATAAACACACACTATACATAACCAATTATAATATTATTAATACAATTAAACCATCTTAGATTTCCCCAAAATATTAAGTCTTAATAATTACTTTGTTGGGGCAGGATTATTGAATAAGTAATAAATATACAATCTTCTTATCTAGATTTCCTTAATCTATCCACTTTGCGGAGACTCCGACATCCACTCAGCCGAATGAGAATCGAGTCTCCGCGAGAAGCAGGTAGGTGCGAGCACGCCGTAGAACGAAAACAGTTTCTCTGTGCGAGTGTGTTTACACGATGTCGGCGGGCCTGGTTTCGAGGAGAGGAGCGTCCCGAGTAATATCGTGCTCTCAGAGCCAGGAGGAATATCCGGGAGACTACCATCCCTCCTCCACCTCCTCCTCCTCCTCCTCTGGCACCTTTTTTCATGCAGCTTTCCCCGAGTGGATTCCCGGAATCGGAATCGGGCGCTCCATCAAAGAGAAGCAGGAGCAGGAGAAAGATAAAAGTGGATGAAGAGGTTAGGTTCGCCTGGGATATCGAGAATCTTGACGAGCCGCGAGACTGGAAATTGATGGAGCCAGGTTAGCCGGGCCTAAATCCTTCCTTCCTTCCCTTGACCTTGGCATCCAGCATCCAGCATCCCATGCACGATCGCACAGTCTTCCTGATTCACTGTGCTCTCCACTCGCCCGGAAGTATCTGCCCGTCGATCTGCCAACTTCGCTCTACCCTTGCCAGATTCTTCCCTCGACTGCTTTCGAGTCGTTCGCTAAATATGTACAGGCTGATTCACTTATCTTGATCGCTAGTGTTGAGAATGAATTGTTGTGTTTTGGATAATTAAGCATTGTTTAGTCATTTTTGTTCTAGACGAAAGTTATATTAACAATAATTAAATTTAAACTTTTGGAATACTCAGGATAAGTAATTAATATTATCCTCTCTAAAAGAGAAAATCGTATTTACCTGGCACATGCTGAAAAATAAACTTTGCCCTTTATATTACTAAATATAATAATAAATTTTCTAGTAATTATACACGAATGCCTCTCAACTTTTCTCTACATTCTAAACAATGTAATACATAAAAAGTTTGTCCAAAAGTCCAGTCTCAAAGGTAAATGAATCACCCAGTACATCGAAAGGAATTTGGCAATAATAAAATCAGAGATATTAAAGAAAAAAGGTATTCTTGTGTAGGTAATACTTCGAGGAATGCTGGATGCCGGTCCTTCTTAGAATTCAGTCTCTCCTTCCACTTGGGAGAGCTTCCCCCCAATTGCCGTCTGGCGGCGCTTGCCTCGGCAATTGCGGCAATCTGCGAAAACTCGATACATATTTTCCAGCCTGCCGCCAGGATTCGACGGGGTTTCGCGGGGGAGTGTAAACGCGCTTGTAAATTTAATATAGAGCACTTTTACCGGCGAGCGCTCGCACATCGAGCGGTGAAAATATTCGACGTTTCCGTCAATCTCAATTTCCACGTTGGCCGAGCCGATTCCGCGCCCGATATCCAATTTCACAGCCGCCCCCTCTTCCGGCATACCGGAAACGAGATCTGCAACCTCCCACAATTCCTACGCGTCACGCAAAATGTCTCGGTTTTCACCGACAGCTCGTTGTCATTACTAGAAGTATTCATTTTCGCTTGCTAGCCAGTTTTTAGTATGAGAGGAATTGAGTGATATTTTGGATTGTTTCTGAGTGGTAGACTTTTAGAAAAAGGTACTTAGTTTGCTGATAAATGGCTCTGCCATTGTGAAGTAAGTGTGTCTAGGATTTCCTTGGATATTACGTTATTAGGAAAAGTATTAATTTTCACCTTCCAGTTAAGCTGCAGTATTACAAGAGCTGGTTCTTCCTTGAGATTATTTCCAGACTGGTTTCATGGTAGATTCTCGGGAAAGGGCGTTTAATTCCTTGATAGATGACTCTGCTATCGTGCAGCTCGAGTATCAGGGCAACTCCTCCGGCAACTTCGTTGTTAAGCGAAGAATTCATCTTTTAGTGTTGAGAAGGCGTTTAAATGTAATCTAATGGTGTTTAACCTTCGAAGAATTTGATTCGAACACGTATTTATGTTACGTGAACTTTAAATGGCAATCATCACTCTCTGCAGTATGGAAAGTGAAAGGAAGAAAGAGGTTAGGAAAAAAAGCGGGAAAGTGTTTTTACTTCCTTTGTTTGTCTTCTTCTTTTTTAAACAAAGAAAACTCAGTACCACAAGGACTAGTTGGTACTTCAGACTATTTCCAGACTGATTCGAAGTAGATTTAGAGAAAAAGCCGCTTAGTTCTATAATAGATGACTCTGACATCACCCAACACAAATGTCTCGCATTCCCCTGGCATCATCATCATGAGAAATATTAATTTTCGCCATCCAGCCAATCGCCAGTGCCACAAAAGCACGCATTTACTCGAGACTATTTCTATACCAGAGATTTTGAGGTAGATTTTGAGAAAAAGGCGCTTAGTTTGATGATAGATGGCTCTGCTTTCAGGAAAATCATGGGAGAGCCTGGGTAACGAGTCTGCCCACGGCTGGCAGGCTTAATAACTCGGCTTCTCCCTGTTACTCTGTCATCAGCAGACGCGATCCAGTTATTGTTAACGCGAGCCAGCTTCATCGACATTGTCATCCACGTCATCACTAAGTCCTGTCTCGATCACCTTCTTTGTCCTCCTCGTGCCTGCTTTCCCAGCTCACTGATTCCCCAAGTGCAGACAATCATCCCTCCTGTCTAGTCTTGTGCAGAGACTGCTGCATCCTCCGAAAGTGCAGTAAACCTCAACGAACGCTGCTTTAACCTTTACGGTGCGGCACTCGACTGTCGTTGAATTTTTAAATCATGTGTGAGGTTACACGGTTAGGTTAGGTGAATAAATTGTGGGGTTATGTACCCCGATATTTGTACTAGCAACATGGGAACTGCAAAAGAAGTTTAATAATTAAAGACAGCACTTTGTAAACCACACCATATAAAAATAGAATATTTTTCAATCATGAATAAGTCAATGAACAGGGAAACAGACTCGAAATAATACTGCAATATTGACATATATATCTAAAAATATCACGAAAAATATGAAAAGAAGATTGATTGTTAAAGAATCTTTTTTCCCTCGCAATTAGCACATTCGAAAAATTGTCAAACACGAAACTAATTAAGCAACCCAAAGGTTACGGGTGTTTTCCAAGTGATTCTTTTTCACAATACAGAATCCTGCGTTAATTAGTAGCGAAGGGGTGGTAAGGGGTGTTGAGTTCCATTAAATAAGATACTCGAAGATGAGCACGAAGAGTGCGAGGAGGGTTGGCGATGCCCGAAGGGTTGATCAGTTTAGGGTGCACAAAGGTATCCATGGATATCTAGCTAGCCCGACTAGCTCTCTCCCAGCCGAGAGAATCGAAGGCAGCTTCGGCTCGGAGGGTTGGCAGCAAGTTTTCGCAAGGGGTTTCAGCCACCGTGCGCTTCGAGAGGAACTCGAGAGGGTGACGTCGTTACGCTCCCTGACAAAGGACAGTAAAACGCAGGCCCTGAATCCTTGCAGTGGATGTGCCGGTGTAGGCCATCGAACGGGAGTGTCAACTCTCCAAGTTCCAGATCAGATAGCGCCGAGATTAATGGGTGTGTTCATGCATGACCTTTAAGGAACGAGGGAGCAATATTAATTAATATATGCGCTTTACTAAGGACGATTTTAAAAGTGTTTTAATAAGGGGAGTTCGAATAGTGTTTTAGAAAGAAGAATATATGTAACAAAGAAAAGATTTTTGTATTAACTCCTTTTGTTATGGTTTTATGCATGCAGGCTCGTTAAGGAATAAGGGAGCAATATTAATTAACAAATATGTTTTAACAAGTTCGATTTTAATTGCGTTTTAATAAAGAGACTTCGAATAGTAGTTTAGTAGGGAAGAATGTAACAAAGAAAAGACTCTTACATTAGATCCTTTTGTTACGGCTGTATTCATAGTTGCTTTTTCAGAGTATAAAGGATCTTTACTAACTAACATATGCATTTTAGTAAACAAAATTTATTCCTTAAAGACATCTCGCACACAACTTTCATTTACTCCGCCAATTCTATGGTACACGAGCGCATCCATACGACGTTCCTTAATAAAAATTCAACGTGGGTCCACAGTGGACACAGCCCATTTCCTAGATTCGACTTTCGTATACTTTCCAGCCGGACAACTACCTTAGGAAACTAGTTGGGACGCCAAGCCAGTTGTCGTTTAAGCCGGAGCGCCAACAGGCCGGATGAAAACGTCGAGGGTGGCGGACTTTTCGGCACATTCGCTTTATCAAGGATTGAAGGAGGGTGCGAGGGCGAGGAGAGGTCGAATGTAAGGGCAATCGGGACCGGACGGAAGGAGAAAAGGAGCAGGGTAGATAGGCAGGCAGGCAGGGATCCAAGCAGGCTGCCAGGCAGGCAGGCAGGCGTCCATGGGGTAGTCTAGAGTAGCGTCGGGTTGCCAGGGTCGACTGGGCTTGGGGGTTGAAGGGGGGTTGGTGGAAGGTGGGTGGGTGCGTTTTACTGCGTCGGGGATATCTCGAGCCAGCGGAGCAGAGGAAAGCTGAGCATAACCGAGCAGAGCATAGCACTGATGGAAGCAGCAGCGTCGGCGGCGTCGGGCAGGGGTGGCTGGTTAGAGAGCGTAGGGTAAGGGAGGGGGGTTGCAAGCCCGAGAGAACGAGGCTCCGTCGGGTGCGTGGGATCGCGTCGAGACTCAGAGAGTCGGCAGGAACACACGGAGAGAGAGCAAGCAACGAGTGGAGAGAAGGTTTGAGTCGAGCCGGGTCGTGTCGAGTCGAGTTGAGTCGGTCCCCGGTCGATATTCCTGGCTACGCGTCTTCAAGGCGACCTGCTGACGTACCAGCGCCAACTAACGCGTCGCCTCTTTCCTTTTTCCAACCCCGAATTCACCATTCTCCACCCACTCCTCGTCGAAGTCTGCCAGACAGCCAAATACCATCGCCAGTCGTCCCCAACTCGGATCAGCCAGTGTGTCGCCTGGACCGTATTTCGGAGTAAAGGGGAAATCCCGGAAATACATTCTGCACACACCGGATGATCAGAACCGATCGAATTTTTACGCCGTCGACGCGATGCCGTTCGCTTCCAGTCGGCATTCCGTCGAGTAATCTCCTTGGGGGTAGTTTGGGGGCCTTTGCCGGCTGGTGTATTGCGATTACCGGGCAATCGATATCTCAAGGGGGTACTCTCTCTCTCGTGGTTATTACGACTCGATAAGTCGTAAGTCCTCTCTGGCTTGATCGTCGCCGGCGACGACGTCGGCGCCACGACGCTCTCTCTTACCAAGGTCGTAAACAGCCACGGATCGAATCCACAACGCGCTCACTCCCGTCGACATTGACCGTGCCTCTTGCCACCAGACGCCAACTTCTCTCCTCTTCTCTCCTCTTCTCTTCTCCACGCTCTTTCTCTCTTTCTCTCTATCCTCCTCCGTCCCTTCCGTTCCCTTCATCGCCGCTCGGCTCTGCAACTAGTATTTCAATAGTCTCGAGCAGCGTGCAACAATGGCCACTGCGCTGATATTCGTATTTCATCCCAAGCAATTACGTGCTTCGGAGGAAAGTGTGCATTTTCATCTCCCGGCGTCATTACCAGCGCGCGACTGGATACTTCAGGGGCGAGGCCCTTAAAAAAGGAGGGGAGGGGAAGAACGGCACGCATTATCCTCCAATTTCACGTGGGTTCCCCTTCAAGGCAGACTTCGCCAAACATTTGCAGCCCCGAACGAGCTTCGGCTCCCAACCTAGAGAGATTAGGAGCTCGGGATCTGACGTGTACGGAGGGTCAGTATAAATTTGTCGCCAGTTATCCCGCGTCTGGCTGTCCGCCGCCTCAGAACGAAATCCGTTCTTGTCGCGGTAATCCCAACGGGGTGAGCAAAAGCTTACAAATCGCTCTGTCAGACTAGTCGGATATCGTTAGGGTGGGAGACATAACCTGTGCCTTAGCAGGTCTTAGTACGCGGCTTCCTTCGTTTTGAATCGGTCCTTTGTCATATGACTCGAGGGGCACCTGGCCCTCCTGCCTCAGTCGTTTAGTGGGATAGGACCGGTTAGGGCCACTGAGACGCGTACGCTAAGGGTCAGTCGTGGCTAGGTCAGTTCTTGAAGGGTTAGGTCCTGAAACGACAGAGATCCAGTTAGGAGCTTTGAGATTCACGTATATGCTGATGTGGTTTGGTCAATTCCTCAAGAGTTAGGTTCTGGAACGACAGATATCTGGCTAGGGGTTCTTAGACAGACGTATATGCTGGTACGGTTAGGTAAGACCCCAAGAGTTAGGTTCTGGACCAACATACAAGCAGAGACTGACATACGCCTTGACCAGTTCCACAAGGGTTAGGTTCTGAGCCAACAAAGATCCAATTAGGGTCTCCAAGACTAATATATATGTTGATATGGTTAGGTCAGACCCCAAAAGTTAGGTTCCAGACCAAAAGAGGTCCGGTTAGGGGTTCTAAGATATATATACGTTGAAGGTTAGGTTCTGGACCAACAGAGGCCTGATTTGCTATTGGGGGTCAGCCATAGGGCTAGGTCAGTCCTCCGAGGGTTAGGTTCTGGACCGTCAGTGGTGCTCATCCAGCTTCCTCCTGATTTTACTCTTACACAAGCCAACAGGGACGAGACAAAGGATAGTGCAGGGTGCTCGGTTATGGTGTAGACTAGAGTGCGACTTAATGCGAGAGCACGTATGAGAGAGAAGGCAGGTGACAAGCGATCATCGACTAGCTCTCTTCTTGGGCGATCGTCGACGTCCTCCTCCAACGGAGGAGCCCCAGCATCACCGCAGCAGCATAGACAGCGTCACAGCACGATCCTCGAGAAATTGCCGAAGTGTGCAGCGCACACAGGTGCTTCTCCACCAGCGGCACTCGAGCGTCATCTCGTGCATGCTTAAAAATTGCCATGCCATGCCATGCGACGCCTGTCGATCGCACCGAGAGATCTGGAAGCCACCCCCGTGTGGGGACCAATTGCTTCCCCATAGGTGGTTTCAACTTGTTTTAAAGTTGATTGGAGAAACGGTTGGACTAGGATCGTTGGTGTCCTTTAATGCGCAGGTGAATGCGTGGATGGTGGTCTCCTTTTCGGATGCTGCAACGGCTGCGGTGGCGGGGGCGGTGCAGGTACAGGGCAACACAATCGCCGGCAGGGTGGCGAGGGGCACCAGACAATAACTCTTTTGTCCCTGGCCGAAGGCGCGTGGCGCAGGAAAATTACTACGCCGACTGGTTGCTGCCGGTGGTGCAGCTGCCGCTGGTTTATTGTAAACATTGTCTGGCAAATAAACTCACGGGACCGAGATGATCCTGCGATTTTTACCTCCTACCATCCTCCTTTCTGCCCTGGAGTCCTTCCTGTTTTCCCTCCGACCATGCACGTACACATGCACAGAAGCTTGGAGTTCTGCTATTCTCTCCTAGCATCATCTCGAATGGAGACTGTTCTAGCTGTCGATATTGCTTCTGTCTTCTCCCGAGGACACTCACTCCTCGAGAATCTGCCCGAGACTTTCTCGATGGGGACTTCCATTCTTCAGAGACGTCGTCCCTGCAATGTTTATTTGTGACATCGAACCCCACCTAGCAGCTTTCCATCAGCCGGTGCTTTAAGAAATCGTAGTTTTAGATACTCGTCTCCCTTATTACCGTCTTGTTGGAGAGGTCGTTGCACTTTTCCGTAATGAGGGTGCACCGACGTAGAGTCGACGCTGCTCGGGAAAAGGTGTTTCGCGTGGGGTTGCAGGGTGCGTATCAAAATTAGAGTCACGTATATGTCCTCGAGACGGCTGCCGGCCGAGTCGGATCCCGTCGGGAATCCCGATTAAACCTCGATACAGTCCGTTTCCGCTCATTGTCCTTGAAGGGTAGCACCAATGAAGGGCGCGCTTCGAGAGCTCCTGTCGGAGGGTGAGACCGCCACTTCCGCCTCCACCCTTGAAATCGAAGTCACGCGTGCCTCTTCCATCCTCCTCTCGAACTGCTTCTTCTTCGGAACAACCTAATATTAATCAATCCTGTTGTAAGGAACAAAGAATGGTTATGGATTAAAGAACATTGCCAGAAAATCCTTCCAACTTTACCCAGATTTACTTACGAATTATATATTCTTGTATGTATTAAATCAAATCTAATGTGTTCTAAATCGCATAGATGTGGAGGTTAGGTTAGTAGTGTATAAAGAAATACGATGAATGCGACATCTACATTGGCAATGTTGGAAAGATACTGCTAGTGTGAGATAACTGATTAAAGCAATGCATCACGCGAAGGTGAAGTTTACGACTTGCTTTATATTTTCGCTCACTCTTTATCTTCCTTTGCCATAACACAATAGTGTGTAGGTTATGTTACTCAGGGAGAAGTAAGTTTCTACTTCTTCATCTTTATACATTAATATTATGTAGTAACATTAGAAGTATACGTTCTCTCAGGAGTTTTATTAAACCTTTTCACTGATATTATTCTTTGTGCAAAGGAATATCACGTATAGGTTATGTTACTCAGAAAGGAATCAACTTCTACACATCGCAGGATTTTTTCAAATCTACTTCGTAATTTTAGAGAACCTTTAGATTCATTATTTCATGAACAGAAATCCTTAATAAATAAACAAAAAATCTCTACGAAAGATACTGTAATTGTTAATCCGTTCAAAGATATTTTCATCCTGACTTTCAAATATTACCTTCGATGATAGAGTGTCGTCATGTTGCTGTGTATAATTAGTCATCTAACCAGGAAAACTGCTGTCGCCCTTTTTCAACCTTCCAGACGGCCACGCACTGCTGTGTGCGGCCAGAGATAGAGAGACCTGGGGTCAGTGATCCTTTGCTGGCAGCGGGCAGAGTTGTTTAACTCGATTAGGGAAGTTATGACTAGTCGAGCGTAGGTAGACGCAGGATGCGCCTGCCTGGACCGCGTCCACTTCGTGATAGCTAGTTGACTAATGCCCTGATTAACTCTTCTCTCTTTTTTCTCGCCTTTTTCTTCGTGTATCCTTCGATAACTACTTCCGCAAGCGGTATTCTCCGATTGAGACGAGTGAATGTGAGAAACTAGTATAATAATTGAATCGGATTATCAAAAGTTTGAATAATTTTAATGATTTCTTCTAATGCGACAACAAAATATATTTTTTTCAGTAGAATAGATAAAATGTCTTTATTATATTTAGATGATATATTTTTTAACTGTTCGTCTTTCACGAATTTAAAAGTGATTTTATTCCCCAATACAAAAATACCTTCACAAACTAGAAAATCAATTTTATACAACCCTCCTCACAAAACACAATAAAATTCCCGTACAATATTTATCATCCAACCAACCATAAATCCAATTTTATAAATAACCAAGCGAACTAGGAATTCCTTCATGCAAAGTTATGCCAGGCCTTCGAAAACGTCGGTCCACTCGATTTCTGGAAAGTCCGTCGTAGTTGTCGAGTGGGTAATAGTCGGGCGGAAGGCCAAGTTCCTCGAGGATTGTTTATCGTCGAGAAGGAAACTTTAATCGGGTTCTGCGATGCCGGCCCAACTTTCCTTTCTTCTTTCCCATGACGTTGGAAAGGGGTAGTTTGGGGGGTGGTTTGGGGAGGTTTGAAGTTGTTGGAGGTTGGAGAAGCGGAGGAAGATAGAAAGGTATTAGCAACAGATGTCTGTCGACCGGACTGATATACTTCCTGCTGAATTCACGAGTCCCTCTCTTCGCATCTGAGAGTGCCTTGCTTGCATCAGTGAAAGAGCTCTTCCGTTGTATCGTGATCGGTTCCCGGTGGCATACCCGGCTCGAGCTATTTGCTCTTGGCGCTCGTAATTACGCGTCAGTGTCAAGTGCACCGGGCATCCACTATCTGGGAACACTCGGAATCGCTTCGGCGACACTGTGGATGTCAGCCGGATCGTTACTTTGTCCTCGGCTGAGTTGGAGTGTCCCTGCGTTTGCCGCACGATTATTGGTTATTTTGTTTGTATCTGTAATTTTGCAATTGGAATGGAATGTTTCTTATTTTGTCGAGGATGTTGGCTTGAATTGGTTGGATATTAAATAGTTTCAATTTTGTTTGATGTTAATTATTATTATTATATAAATGCTGAGTTTTAATTGTTGTAATAACTTTGCGGTAGGTGAATTAATTGGAATGGAATGTTTCTTATTTTGTCAAGGAAGTTTGCTTGAATTGGTTGGATATTAAATAGTTTCAATTTTGTTTGATGTTAATTATTATTATTATATAAATGCTGAGTTTTGATTGTTGTAATAACTTTGCGGTAGGTGAATTAATTGGAATGGAATGTTTCTTATTTTCTTGAGGACGTTTGGTCGAATTGGTTAGATATTAAATAGTTTCAATTTTGTTTGATGTTAATTATTATTATTATATAAATGCTGAGTTTTAATTCTTGTAATAACTTTGCGGTAGATGAATTAATTGGAATGAAATCTTTCTATCTTGTAGAGGAAGTTGCCCCAATTGTTTAAATATATTGCGACTTTCCAGTATTGGATTCTAAGTAACGTATTCTATCTTTCGCGCTCAAATAAATAGACTCATTATTTCACGAACAATTATCATTAAATAAACAAAAAAAAACCGTATGAAGGGTAGAAAAAATCATACTACAGCAAATGCAAAACTTATCATAATTTATAATTTATTACCAATCATCTTGAATCAAACTCACCACAGCAGTGATTCAGATTCGACCCTGACACTTACATTTCGAGATTGTATGAGTCACGCTGGAAGATTCTTGATTGTTCATGCGAATGACGATGTTAGTCATCGCGGTGCTCGGATCGCCGGAAGTATCTTGTGTGTGAGTTAGGCTTTGCGCGGCCGGAAAACTTGGCTAATAACTCGGCTTGAAAGCCAAGAGGCCGTTTAAAGGGCCACGCTGACCATCAAGGTAGGCCGCACACTTGCGGCTTGTGGTCCAGCAGCCTCCTAGCTAGCGCAACTCTCGAGATTCCCGGAGGCTGCTCTGCGTCCTGGACCCAAACTTCACCTATCCCTTAATTACACGGCATCTCGCCGCTGGATTCATGGAGATTCGCTCGCCGACCGAAAAAGAACTTCTTTCGAATGATACTATTTATAAAGAAGTATATTATGCCTGTATGATAAAAAGATAAGTTAAGTCATTTGGTGGGATTTAGATTTAATATTGTTTCTAATATTTGTATTATTATTGTCAGACCTATTCTACTGATGCAGAATTAATTAGTTGTCTTGGACTCGGTATATTAGTTACATAAAAAAATATTGAATTATTAAGTGGAGCAACAAGTTTCAATAATACTTAATATTGTTTCTAATATTCGTAATATGCTGGTCAGACCTATTCTACTAATGCAGAACTAATTAATTCTTCAGGAGTCGTTATACTAGTTACATAAAACAATATTAAATTATTAAGTGTACCAACAAGTTTCAATAATACTTAATATTGTTTCTATGATTCATACGATTCTGGTCAGACCTATTCTACTAATGCAGAACTAATGAATTCTCCTAGAGTCGTTATACTAGTTACATAAAACAATATTAAATTATTAAGTGGACCAACAAGTTTCAATAATACTTAATATTGTTTCTAATATTCGTAATATGCTGGTCAGCCCTATTCTACTGATGCAGAACTAATCGATTCTCCAGGAGTTTATATGTATATTAATTACATAAAGAAATATTAAATTGTTAAGTGGACCAACAAGTTTCAATAATACTTAATATTGTTTCTAAGATTCATACAATTCTGGTCAGACTTATTCTACTGGCGTGGAACTAACTAATTCTCCTGCGATTATTATACTACTTATTAATGCAATTTTGCAGCATCATTCAAAACAAGTTACGCAGAATCTCGATGTGATACTAAATATGTTGCATCTTCTCAGACGCTGCGCAAATATGATGCATCCGAATTAATTAACACTTACGGTATCCTCATTGTATTTCTATGAATCATACCTCCTCCTTTTCGAAATCAGTTAAAAATAAAGCTTACATTCTTCCAATTTTCTTTCAGCCAATTAACAAACTGACATTCATTAAATAACAACAAAGATTCGAAATTCCTATATCTATTTTTAATAAGATCGAAAGAAACAGATCTATCATAAAGACCAAGTTGAAAACCGGTCGTCGGTGCGCACAGTGTTAAACCGAACAAATTTGTGAGTCACCGCTAACGAACTCGATCCTCACTCGTTCACTCGTCACATCCGTGATTATCTTAATGGGTAATTGCTAGCCATGTGAAAATCGGCGCTAATTGATTGCCATGCCGGAGCCAAGTAATTAATTATCGGTGCCTGAGCGTTTCGGCCATCTACCGCGCTTGTGCGTTTAAATCGTTTTGTTTTGCAATAAATCCTGGGAGTGCGATCGCCGGGGAATACACTGGCGTAGATGTATTTTCTCTCTCTGTCTCTCGTTTCCTTTTCCACCCGCCACCTGTATTTACTGGTTTCAGACGCCAGAGTAAACGGGGTATTCCTGTAGATTCGGTAAATAGTCCGTAATTATTATGCTTGTCCCCAGTTTATCATAGCTCGAAGCTGTTTGGGGGTATAACAATAAGTATCAATTGAAACTTGTTGGTGTATAGTTAATGATTGAAACTTTCTCGTTGTTATATATTATAATCCTAGGAGAATTGGTTAGTTCTGTTTCTAGTATAGTGGAATAGTTCCGGAAACTGTATTAAGTATTATTGAAACTTGGAATATTGTTGAAATTTATTGGTTTACTTAATGATTTAAACTTTCTCTTTATCGCACATACATCAAAATATATATTTTTATATAACTAATATATTATAATCTAAGGTGAATTGGTCAGTTCTGTTCCTAGTATAGTGGAATAGTTCGGAAACTGTATTAAGTATTATTGAAACTTGGAATATTGTTGAAATTTATTGGTTTACTTAATGATTTAAACTTTCTTTTTATTACACGTATATACAAATGTTTTTGTCTTATAAAAGTAGTATAACAATCACAGGAGAATTGGTTAGGTTATCTCCAGTAGAATAGGTCTGACCAGAATTGTATGAATATTATAAACAATATTACATATTATTCAAACTTATTGGTCCACTTAGTGATTTAACTTTCTTCTTATTACACGTATATACAAATGTTTTTGTTTTACAAAAGTAGTATAACAATCACAGGAGAATTGGTTAGGTTAGCTCCAGTAGAATAGGTCTGACCAGAATTGAATGAATATTATAAACAATATTACATATTATTCAAACTTATTGGTCCACTTAGTGATTTAACTTTCTTCTTATGACACGAATATACAAATGTTTTTGTTTTACAAAAGTAGTATAACAATCACAGGAGAATTGGTTAGGTTAGCTCCAGTAGAATAGGTCTGATCAAAATTAGATGAATATTATAAACAATATTACATATTACCCAAACTTACTTAATGATTCAAACTTTCTCTCTATCATACACACATCAAAATACATTTTTTATATAACCAGTATAATAATCACAGGAGAATTACTTAGTTCCATGCCAGTAGAAAAAGTGTCTGGCCATCAGTAGATAGTGACAGGTGTCATCCTTCGAATTCTCGGATCTCCCTATTTTTCCATGAACCCTGGGATGGCAAAACCAAGCGGGAATACTAAATTAATATTTATACAGTAAAGGATTCCTGTTAAGGGTTAAATCAGAAGTGGAGGGGTGGGGGCTGTGCTTTCTGGGAAGGACAGAAGGGAGCAGAGGCGACGGTGATAGAAGCGAAGGGCAGAAAAGGCTCGTGATCGTCAAGGATCCGTTGTTGCTGGTGGTGGTGGTGGTGCTGCTGGCGCATTCGAAAGGGGATTAATTGATACTAGAAAATAACGAGAAAAATTCAAGGACGCTTCGTCCTGCCCGGCTAGGATCGATCCGCGTCCTGATTTGTTATTCGATACGAAATGGTCTCGTCCTTTCTCTCTTTCTTGACTCTCTCTCTCTCTCTCTCTCTCATCGGTAATAATTGCTCTCTCCGCTGTCGCAAATTGCTTCTCATTTCTCCCACGAAATTTCAACCGGTTTCGCGCCACTTTCCATGCGAGACATTAGCTGCAGGGTTGGATGCTTGCACGCTCGCACTTTTACTGAAGGAGAAAAGTGTTCGCGCTGTAAGAATGTGAGAAAAAGTAACGCTGTATTGCTGTTACATTTTGTGTTGTATTTATTGTTATATATAACATATTTTATAATATAAATATAACATCATACAGACAAGCATAAGTGTATTTATTAATAATAACTACTCACGATACGTCAATATATAAAATATACAAAAGATATTATGTCAACTTCAACAGCCATAAATAATTAAACAACATCTGTTTTATACTTTATATAGCTCGATTAATAAAAAAATATTATTATCCAATAAAACTAACCTACAAAAGATATTATTTCAACGTCAACTAGCCATAGATAATTAAACAACATCTGTTTTATACTTTATATCGCACGATTAATAAAAAAAATATTACTACCCAATAAAAATAACCTACAAATAGCCAGCTAATTCGAACGTTCACATTGTTTCCTTTATATTTGTTGGATACGCGTGGGATTCCTTGGGGGGAGAAGAGTGAAGATAGTTAGGAGAGCCCGGTAAGTGAATCCCCGGGGTGTCGTGGACTAGCACAATGCGATGAACTTTTTAATTGGCCGCCCGTGTTAGCTCTTCCTTCCAAGATTCCTCGTATTTTTGTTGGAGGACGCGCGGGAATTTGTGCTTGCATAGCTTATTACGTCATGGGAGTCTTACCCACCCCCTACCTCTGATATGCTAATGAGGCACAGTTTGCCTTGTGTTTCTTGAGCTGGTTGTGTACACGCTCAGTTTTGCATTACTTGTCAATTGGCAGTTTGGAATTAGCGAAGTGGAGAGTTGTATTTTTGTAATATTTTTAATATATATACTTATTTAATATAGTATTTTACTTTGTTTCTCGGCTGTGTATTTGTATTTATTATAATAAATATGTACAGTGGAATATCTAACCTCAATTCATTACCTTATTACATATGAAAGTACTTTATTTGTTCTTAATGCTCGATTCTCGTATGACTATTGAACATTATTACTAGAAAATTAATTGTCATTCAGCCTGACATTTACTGATATAATGGGAGCAGTTTTTATACTCGAAGAAACCTCTACATTTTCCCATTCAGTTTCATATTCAGCGAGAGGAGAATTGATATATCTCGGCAACTGTGAATCTGACAGCCGAGTGACTTTTACGATTATCGCCGGTGGGCCGGACGATCGATTTTCCTCCATAAAAAATTACCGTCGTACACATTCTCGCGGCGTCGAGCCATTAAGTGGCGTGGCCCACATTCCCTGGCACCGCGTCTCGTCAAAGGACGCCTGCCACCACCCTTCTAGACGCCTCTATTATTCCCACTCTGCCCGAAATTCGTCGCCCCGGGCCGTTAAAAGCTCTCCTGAATTTTCCATTTCTCGAAGCCCGGCCGATGACACTTGTGAATTGTGGAGAACGTCGAGATAGTTTTGAGGTTAGGGATGGTATAAAAGTTTCAAGCAAGATGCAAGAAATAATTTGGTAGTTAAAAGGTGGGTGATGTATGATTTGGAATAAAAACACGGGAGTCGCGTTATAGAATTTTTGTTGGGTTTATTTTTATTTTAGTTAATAATTGTATTAGTAGGGAATGCAATTTACAAAGCATAAAACTGTTTTTTTTTTATGGGCGCTCCATGATTTTATTTTTACCTATATTTTGCAGAGAATATTGCGATGCCGCTAAACAAATAATTTTTCATGTGATATTTCTCAACTCTTCGTCAGCAAGATATACATATATTACATTTACAGTTATGTTCCTTTTCATAACGCGAATGTCATGCGTGACTTAATTTTAGTATAATAATTTTATTTCGTATTTCCAGCAAATCACTAAAAATATATATGTATATATAAATATAGATTTATTTCAACAATATTGTATTTTATCAAGAAATCATTTTGACCTTTTGAATAGAAACAGATAAAGGTTAATCATGAATAGTACTCTATTAAGTGAAGTATACAAATAGCGCAGGTGGTAAAGCGATGGACTGTCGAATGTAACCATGGAGAAAGTGTTCGAGTTCGATTCTGAGTGAAAACACTCTAATACAATATTAGAGAAAGTTTTTCAGAACATTATAGAAGGATGTTGTGTGACGCATATAACATAATATTAAGCATTATATAAAATGGATTATGACACAGCAAAAACAAAGAGATGAATAAATATATACATTCGCTTCCGAAGTCACCGTACTTTCTCGAAAACAAATAATTGCAGAAACAAGTTTAATAAAAGCAGTCTGTGGCAGAAACTGGTATAAATTAATGATGACTAGTTGTTGCGGGTGGATTCCAACATCTCCGTAATTAAAACTTTATAACAACATACATATGGAATACATAAATATATATACATTTTATTTCTTGACAAAATCCTTACTTTTCACCTTAAGATAACTTCCATACACTATTTCCTATTCTACACAAATTCTTGATAAATCACAACATTAAAAACAATAAAAAAAAGTATACATACAAATATCTATATAACATATATTCATTTCTTGAATACCATATTTGATCGCAAACGAGTCACTCCACCTCCTTCAAACGAAATAGGTACTATGACTTAATGATGACTAATAGTGTGCGTGTGTGTATAATTGAATCGGAGTGTATGAACTGCGCGCGCAATGTGCGAGCGAGCATGCGCGGGTCAAAGCGATGGAGCGGCAGAGTGGTGAGTGGCGCGCGGCCAGTCTACGACTGGCCGGACTCCGGTGCGCATCGAACCGTCTCAACAGCACTACTCTCTTTTTCATTGGAAGAAAGTGGAAGAGGCTTTTCTATAATCGATCATCCGTGAATCTTGGCCAGCGTTCTATCGAATAGTCGTCGGTCGTAAGTCGGTAGGTGCGCGTTACCGTCGCGGGTGTGCGTGACGTAGCCGTGCGATCACTTCCCGGCACCTTTGGTGATTTGTTTTGACATGTGTGTGAACTGCCATATTGGATTACCGCGTCACCCTGCCAGGACCCGGCGCGCGCCGCTTTCGATCTGAGCACGGTCCGTATTTTTTTTTTTTGTGGTCCCTCTGTTGCCTGATTTTGCACTTTTAATATTTGTCACTGCCTTTGGTGGAGTAGTTGGTACAAATTGTACTTGTATTTATTATGTGGATTATTTCACGTTACACTTCCTTTTAGGTTTACTAGTACTTAGGTGACTCTAAGCGCGCAGTATTTGCTTGTAGTAATACTCGAATCATTATCGAACGATTATTGAATCGAATCGAATTCGCATTTGTTACGAAATACCATTGGATTTGATGTGTACTGTTTGGAGTATTATACTTCTTTTTAGGTTTGGAGTATTATAGTATCTTTTTTTTACACTTTTGATATTAATTGCCCTGCATTTGCTACCAGCGATTGATTATTAAACGATTGTTGAATTTAATCGAACTTGTATTTATTACGGAGTAATGAATGTTGTACAAATGTTGTACTCTATGGCCTTTGGAGTGTTGCACTTCACTATTGCGTTTTCTCTTAGTTGCCACTGCAAAATTTTATACTTTTAATATTTAATCACACTGTATTTACTAATAGTAACATTTGAATGATCATTGAATTTAATCGAACAGTAGTTCGAATAGTAACTGCTAATGTTTACATAGATTTGATCTTCAGTGATCTTAAACAGGTTATCGATTCATACATTTTTAATTGAAAATGCTAGTATTGCAGAAATAATATTTGCGCTTGTAGTAATTATTTTCTTTTTGCATTTAGCTTATATATTTTTTATTCTACTTTAGTTTACTAATAAAAAATACAAGATGCTCAACTTTTAACTGCTGACATTTCATAAATTCGATCTCCAGTGATCTTTAACGGGTTATCTATTGGTACATTTTTAATTGCATCGCAATGTTACATTCAAATTTACAAATCTCCCAGTATATTTCGACATGCTTTCTCAACGATTCTAGTTTACTAGAGCAAAACATCGAATATGAGTTTGCCAGCAGCGTCAATTGCGTATTACAATAATTGACCTTATCATGAATGATTTTAAAGCATCGTTCACACAGACAACACCATGCATAACCATGGCAGAGACAAACGGATGATTTACAGCTGGTATTAGACTGTTGTTGTTATTTAATTATATTCAATAATAATATAAATAAATAATATAATTAAATATAAACAAATTTCTTTGCGATTACCATTTCAGGACAATGTTTTGAAGCGGTAGCAATTACATTTATAATTAATGAATAATAATATATTATAATCTTTAAACCGCATTTTTGAATCAAAATTTGTAACAGAAGAACAGGTGTGTCCACTCGAAATCTCAGTGAATCTTTGTAGGAAACATTGAAAATAAAATCTCGAAAAACAAAGAATTGCGCACGGCAAAAATGGAAAATTAAACAATTAATGAACTTTAAAAGTTAAAGGATCGTTCACACAAACAACACCAGGCGCAAATGTATCGCGAAGATAAACAGATGATGCGTAGCTGTTATTAGGCGGGTTACAGAATAAGAAAAGAGTTTGACCTAGGGAAAGGTCGACGTTTCATACTCGAGTTACGCGCCACCCACGCGATCGTTCAAGGTGAGCGCGAGCGCGCGGACTCAGCCAACCAGCGAAGAGTACGCGGACGACGCGTTCGTACGTGTTCATTCGGGTAGACACGATGCTGAGCGAAAAAGCGCCAGCCTTTTTCCTTTCTCCCGCTCGCTTTGCCGCGATTTAGCGCCGGCGAGTTTATTCGCGATCAGCGGCGATAGAGTAATTAAGGGAAAACGTGAGAATCGCGTCTGGCCGGCTTACGGAGCTGTTGAATGCGAGTCAGAGACGCGGGAAGGAAGGAAGGACGGACGGAAGGAAGGAAGGAAGGAAGGAGGGTGAGTCATTAGCGAGAGAAGGCAACTACGCCAAGTCGTTCTTTGCCTCTGACTCGTTCGTTAGCTTTGGTATTAGAGCACGCCGATAATAACTCACTCTCGTTTTTCTATGTGTACTGTTTCATTTGTAACTCCTTTCTCGAAAATAAACCTATTTTATAAGTATACTTTGGAAGCAATAGTAAAATAGTAAGTGAAATTAATACTAAGTATATTGTACAACGATATAAATAAATATACATTTCGCTCGAAATAGTTATAAATTAAATATAGATAATTCCATGCCAAGGGAAGTGAATACAAATCTACATAATTAAAAGTTCATAACAATACTTAACACACCGAGTGTTTTTAGCAATTCATTTCTTCAGTGACACATTTTTCCAAAAGTACCGCGCGAACACTATTTTTCATCCACCATGTACAAATATGAATTTGTTTCTCAATTAATAACCCACTGCTGTTTTAACTGGTATACATGTTTCCGTCCGCACGTGTGCTTCCAGCGAGCTGAATTACATAACGCAAGAGTGGTCCGAGATCTGATTGCACTCTCGCTTCGTCCGTGAGTGCGCATCCTGTTGATCCACTCTCGGAGCTGCGTTCCGTGTTCCTCGTTCCAGACATAGGTAGCATTATAATTCGTCGTTCCCCCCCAGGCGCTGCTCCGCCGCACTCGAGCGCACACTGCCTCTTTATTCGACAGTGGCTCCGCTGTTTACACTCGCCCGACTATCTTCTGCTTCATTTAACAATTAATCCTCTGGTGCAATCATGGATTTGAACTCGACTTTTTCTGCATCCTAACCTCGCTTGCCCGACATTTTTCTTGTCTACTCGAATTTGGCGGGAGTTTGATAATATCAGTGAATGCATGAGTGGAGAATAATATGCTGCGATATTCTAATTGTTAATTACTGAAAGTTTTCTTTACGTTAATTGCGGATCCAACAATTACTTGTGCATGACGTTTGAAAATATTATCAACATACTAGTAACTTATATGCAACAACTGCATACTCAATTATTATATTCATTAATCTCATATACGTATAACAACTAATACCACATATCCAATAATTGCAATATCGCAGTTATTCTTGAAGGAACTTGAAGGTATTAGCGCGCAGAGTATACTCTAGAAGTTGGCTGGCTTCGATGGGCTCTCGAGGCAGAGCAGTCTGAGTCGATGCTTGATTAGGAAGCGTCCTTTAGCCCGGTGGCTGAGGGCCACGGTGCGCACCGCGCCGCACTAGCTTTTCCCTGGAACAAAGCCTGCTCACCGAGAAAGGAAGTGAACGCACTCTTCCCCTCTCGCTCGCTCTCTCCACGCCAGTGTGTGTGCTTGCGTCTTCCTCTCTCTCCCTTTCGTTTCTTCTGCTGGCTCGGCCTGACTCCTCGCGGTAGAAGAGGCCAGCCAGTGGACGACGTAATCGAAGGGTGCTGCTAGGTGCCGGGTGGCGCAAAGTTTCGCATCTGATACTAAAGGGTCCACTGAACTCCGTGCGAGAACTCTCCTCGTCGCAGCTCTAGCCTCTATTCTCCCGCATGGGCTCCCTTCCAGAATGCTGCCGGGGGTCAAAAGTTGTCGTGGACTGCAGTCTACTGATCAATATTATAGTACTATAGTTATACTCTATTATAGCAGCATAGTTATACTCTATTATAGCAGAATAGCTACACTCTATTATAGCAGTAAGCTTTGCTTAATATTGATTATTATAGTTTGTTAGGAATTCTACAGTATTGGTATAGAATAGCATAGTACAGCTATAGCTGTATCATTTTGTATAGCATACTCTATTATAGCAGCATAGTTACACTCTATTATAGTAGTAAGCTTTGCTTAATATTGATTATTATAGTTTGTTAGGAATTCTACAGTATTGGTATAGAATAGCATAGTACAGCTATAGCTCTATCATTTTGTATAGCATACTCTATTATAGCAGCATAGCTATACTCTATTATAGCAGCATAGATACACTCTATTATAGCAGTAAGCTTTGCTTAGTATTGGTATAGAATAGCATAGTGCAGCTATAGCTCTATCATTTTGTAGTATATGTATAGCATACTGTAGTATACTACGTACGCTAACTGCATAGAAATCCAACTTCTTTTACTTCAGCAGGGCTAAATAGCGCTTTCCACTTCCCACAGACTACATGGTTAACTCTATGCTAGGTTATAGTCAGGAAGAAAGAGAGAGAGCCAGCATAAACGCTGGATAAATATCCCTAGGCCGAACTAACTAGCGGGCGCTCGAGAGCCTGTGGCAGACGAGCGGCTGACTGTAGAGAGAGAGTGAGTGAGCGGGAAAGGAAGAGAGTGGGAGCGAGGGACGAGTTAAGCAGTGCGTTACGCATAATCCCGTAATCACGTGGCTGCTATAAAAGGTTGGGCAGGCGGCCTGGGATAGCGGGAGCCAGCCGTGCAAGATGAAAGCATCGAATGGAATCAAAGGGCCACCACTTCGCCTCTCGCTCGCACACTCCTGTCTCTCTATCGTTCTCTCTCTTTCTCGTTCTCTTACTCGCGCTCTGACTACTTCTCTCTTACTCGCTCGGAGACGGCGGCGGTGATTTCGAAAAGTGCCGTGTCTCTCTGCTCGAGAGCGGATCCTTTGATTCTACGTCACGAATCTTGTTTCCTCCCCACCAACCTGGCTTTTCCGGTTTAACCTTTGACTCCCCGGCGGTCGACATCGATTTTTGCGCCGCTCGCACTTGCACTTGCCACCGTGGCGCGTGTTACGATGCATGTAACGTCGCGCGCAACATGTGAGGTTGTAAGTTATACCGGCAAGCCAAATGTTGGTTAATTTGGTAAAAGAAGATGATATATTTTTGGGGATGTTTTGACTTTTTTAATTTCATTTCGAATCTTTTATTTGTGCAAGCTATACAATTCAAAATAAATTCAATACATAAAAGTAACATACCTCCAATTACTTTTAATACAATTAATTGAACTTCGAATATTCTCTATTCAGACGAGTACATGTTCACAACATGTAACATGGAACATAATCGACGGAATAAACTCGATTCCACGCTGGAAAACATACATTTCGAATTTATGCGTAGGAGTGTCGGAAAAAGGGGGAAGGAGGAAAATGGCGGCAGTGATTTTCCGCTTGCCGTGAGACGGGCTCGTGTGTGAGTCTACAAAAGCATTGAACGTGGCCTGATTTGCGCTTGGGTTATTCATAGCATCGCACGCGTCCACAAAAGTCTTTCTCTGGCTTATGTTGCCTGTCTGTTATGTTGGCTGGCGTTCTCGACTCCCGTGGCGTTCGGCACGCGCTCACCCGTCAGATTGAGCGTCCGCTGTTAAAGACACTGGCGATTGTGCTACCTATTATTAACAAATTGATTAAAATTGTTAGCAGTTAGTATTAATGGGAGATATGAGTTGGTGCGTTACAGTTTTTATAACGTTCTTATGACTTGCACCAAAAGCTGATGTTAATAATAATAATTATTATTAATAAATAAGTTTTCAAATTAAAATAAATATGTAAAACGATTGGAAAGCTTCAGATGCACTCTAATAGAGTTGAACAGCGAGTGATCGATCGATTCCCCAAACCCAATTCGATGAGACACAAGCGCCTTACCGATACTAAAAGCGTTAAAGACTAGTGCCAATTGACGAAAGGGGGCTCAAAGCACCTTAGCCCTTAGAGGCGCCTTAGCCCTTCGAAAGCAAACTCACTCGTCCTCGCTCGGATCAATGGATCCTCCCCGCCGGAAACGCCGATAGAGGACTCTCTTCTCCGCTTTACATCTCGCTGGTGCTTGCCCCAACAGCGAAAGGGTTTCTTCTTAATTAATGTCGTCGAGAGTACCACCCGTGGAGAAAGCGGGAGAGTTCGTCGCCGGGGCACACTTCACGGATTAGAGATCGCGCCGTCCTATTCTTTCGTCTGTGCGAAGCAGCTTTCAATTGGGCTAATTAAGTCCTCTGACAAAGTCGAGATTAAGACCAGCGGGAACCTTCGTTCTGGAAGATTTAAAGAATTGCAGGATTTTTCTTTGGAATGAGATGCTTTTTGTTGGTCGTTGTTGATAAAGTGGGGTAGTATCGTAATTGATATTTTGTTTATTTAATTTTGTATTTTAGCATGGGGTGGGTGGTGAATTAATGTTAAAAATTGTTTATTAACAAATAACCTTTATGGAGTCTTATAACGCGTTTCAAACAATTTTATTTATCATTTAACTTTTTTGCAATAGCTCTTACAGTTTCAGAGATAAACGCCGTAAAAGTAATGTGTTTTTGAGGGATGATTTGATCCCTTTAAACTATTTTAAGGCCACACCAGGCCAAGCAGTGCTCGTAAAAATGAATCTGATCTATAATTATTGTAAGTAGAAAAATTAACACTTTGTACGAAAGAACCACATTTATCAAGTTATTTATAAATAATTGAATAATTTCAAAGTCTTTTGATTAAAAATAAATCTACACTCAACAATTCTACTTAAAAACCAAGTGAATCATCTAGTAAATTAGGCATTTCACACTACTGCATACCAATAACAATTATATTTATAATCATCTGTAAATTACTGCATAATAAATGCACGACTCAACAATAAATCTGCTACTACTGCCACTCGGGTGGGGCCGAGTAGATTCGAGTATACGTCCAGTAAATAATATACGAGATGCGCCATGTGGTGGACAGCTGATGATCCTGCGTCTATCGATTCGGCAATTATTCCTCCCGGCTGGCATCCGGTCTGAGTAATACCAGCGGCCTTACGCCCATCGGCCATTACGTAAACGTTAATTACACCTGGGCGCAGCTATATCCGAGCGCGATCTTAATTCGAGCGACAAACACAGCCATCGAGAGATAAGATTCCATTGAAGTCAGAGTGAGATTGTTCGCGCGTGAGAACGAATCCGATATCAGCTGGGGATTAACTATTAAAAGGCTGCCGACGAAGCTGCGAAGCATTTTTCGATTTTTAATATTTTTTTAGTTGTTCCAGGTAGTTCTAGGTTTGTTCTAAATTGTTCCAAAGTAACAAGTAAGAAAAAACAAATACGTGCTGGAAAAATAAAAAACGTTTTTTTGGCTATTCTTGGTTGTTCTAGTTGTGCTGAACATTTTTCCAAAGTATTAATTGTCTTAAGCAACATTTGTCAAAGTTATAGTAAAAGCAATTTTATGATAAAGGTTATAGTTATGGGCCGACTAGACTCAAATTATATATCTTAGCTAAATATTGATAGAACAATTTGGAATAACCTTTAGATTCGCTGGAACATTCACTCAAAAGGCACTTAGATATTAATGTAAGGGTATAAATAAAATAAATTAAATATAAAATTGATTAAATTAAATTTAAATATGCAGTTGTCTCGGATATTAATATAACCATGTATAATTTAAGATGGAATATATTATCATGCTATATTCTTATGCCGCAATAAATAATGAAGAAACGTGAAATATTGCTTAATGTTTCCGTGAAAGTGTATGTACAGGGTGATTCATTTGTCTTTGAATCGCCAATGATGGATATAGGCCGTTGAAAATGGTATAATTACACGGTGTTGAGTAATTTTAATATAAAGGAGTATTTACCCAGTCTTTTCCACGCACTGACATTTATTTATAATATCGAATTGTACCAATAATGGAAATAATTGGAACTCGAGTGTGAAGTGGTTGATTAAAAGGCAAGTGACTCACCCTGTACATGTTTTATTTTTCAAACATTTCGTATATATTGTTATAAACTTTAATTATATAATTGTGTTATAATTTCCCTGATTATTCTAACCATTTACACAATTATACCTTTCACGTTATAACTGTGAATAAAAATCGGGCAAAAAAAGAAGATTCCCTACAACATGAACAAACCGATGAACAAACCGGGTCAGATGTGACTCTGGCCCGGCTTTCATCCAACATCAGCAGGACTTCCTGGCGACCGACGGTTAACTTCAGTTGGCGCCTTTATTGTATTCGGCTGATATTACGAGCAGGAATAAAAGCCCGGCGAACACATTCCGGGGACAAAGAGCGCGCGTTTGGTACGCGTGCCGTTTAACCGGAGACAAATGGGCGACCCTCGTGTCCGACGAAATATTCCTGTCGTACAACCGTCAACAAAAACCCACCCCTCGTTCTTGTCACCAGCGCCCATATGTTTAAGTTACTGGCACATGTAAAAGGCTATTCATACTTTTTCTATGACACCCAGTGACGCGTCAACTAATTGTTAATGGTATTATGTTGTGTAATGTCGACAGTCATCGAACTCACATTAAGGGCTAACACCATTAAGGGGTTGTTGCGGACACCTCGAGCGGAAAAATTGAGGGTTAACTTGAAGATTTTCTAAAAGTATAAACAAAATTGTTGTTTTAATTGTTGTTCTTTATTCTGAATATTCTGCAACTTAAAAATAACTTAAGAATAACTTTTTAGAAACGTTTCGGAGATTTTTCTGATAGGTTTATTATCCGCA
The DNA here is from genome assembly GCA_964023945.1 of Ectemnius cavifrons. Classification (NCBI taxonomy): domain Eukaryota; kingdom Metazoa; phylum Arthropoda; class Insecta; order Hymenoptera; family Crabronidae; genus Ectemnius; species Ectemnius cavifrons. The sequence continues at coordinate 4,238,569 of OZ030388.1, forward strand.
GACTTATCAGTAGACCCTAATAGGATCCTAACTTAGTATTTGTTAATTAATCGATAAGCTGCCGATATCTGTCACGATACAAGTGAAAAGCTGATTCCCCGTTTAGTGCATCACCCTGTATGAAAGTTGGCTGACTAATTATTATTTGATTGTTGTCTCTACCATTATTCGTATCTACAATGATTGAAAATATAAGTTACTTTAATAAAATTTATATGTATGCAAAAAAATATAGTAAAATACCTACTTACAGTTTAAAAACATAAACTATAAGATTGCAAAAGGGAGAGTCCGATCGCAATGTTTATTAATATTTCTAAGCTGCAAGTGATTCATGTTGGAGCAGTAGTGTTTTATCGTCTGTCTTTTTTTGTTGCAGAGGGACCCGTCGTGCCGATGATGGATCACCTGAGATTGGCAGTTGCGTGGACCAGTTAAGGTAAAGAGGTTATGTTGTTAGATCATTATAACTGTACTAGATAACTCTGACATTAGAAAGAGTCACACGGAACTCTGTGAATGCCGTATCGACAAAGACAATATGAAATGAAAAGGTTATCGAAAGGATGAAAATATAGATTTTAGTATAGTTCGTTCATAACCTACAATCTGCTAGGATTCTTCTTGTTTCAACGAAACTACTTTCCAACTGGTAATCCTTACACTCACAAGACTTTGTATTCGCTGTCAATTAATTTTTGTTACTCAAGAAATCTGTCGATTTCAACTACAAAACCAAAATCGTCCAGTGAAATTAATTAACTAGCCCTTCGCTATTAATACAATGAATACAAAAACTACCCACACACTTCCTCTTTTTGGAAAAAATCTTGAACAAGAAAGACTCCTTAAGAACAAATAAATTCTCTGAGGGATAGTTTTCTATAAAAAACATATTCCATAAATACTGGGTGTGCCAATACTTCTTTACTGCATAATAATCGTATACAGCCACCCAGTATATTTTACGCTGAACATTAAAAAAAACTGCGACGAAAAAGGAACAACGATTGATAGTTCAAGTTACAAACAGTAATTAAGAGCACCAAGCGGAAAGAAGGTTTGAAGTCGTAACTACGACCTAATAATAACCGATACACTCAAAGGATCGGCTTCCCCTCGCCGCTCTCTAAATGTAGAGCGAGTGTTAGGAAATCGTAGCTTGGCGTGTGCTGCAACGTGACTCCCATTAAGTTGACCCAATGACCCGCAATCCACACGCACGAGAGCTGGCGTCACGGAGTCTCGGGTGTCATCCTGACTCTTCCGTTAGATTTAGATCGCTGGTATACAGGCTGACTCAGTTCTTTTTGCTCCAAAACTGTCGCGTTCCATTTTTTTTATTAGAGATGAATGTAATTATATACTTACATGTCTGATGTAAGAAGGAGAAAATTAATAAATGAAATAAAATACACTCACAGATCACATTTGTAAAAAAAGAATTAATATCGGATGGCTGGTATACAGGGTGATTCATTTTTTTATCTGGGTGTTTGTAAATATATGCCTACATGTTTATGCATATATCGTATATATAAAGTAGACTTCTGAAAACAATACTCTATTATATTATATTATACATACAGAGAAACATTTGTGTATAATTATAATATCACTAAATAGTTTATAATTATCCTGTAAATAATATTGTATATTTGACAGTGTTAATTCAAAAACAAATGAATCACCCTGTACAATTAAACAAGATAATATGGTGATTAATTTATGTTGGACCGGACTGGGTTTTTACAATCAAAATTTGTATTATAAATATTCAACGTGTTATTAATATTCTATTTATTTTAATAATAGCTTTACAGCAATGGACTTGATTTACATACGAATTGTTCGTTATATTATTTGTATCATTATTCATATTTCTTGTAAGAAAGAAGTTTGAAAAAGAACTAACTCCAAGCAATGCAACTGATAAGCATGTTAGATAAAGGAGGAAGCTCCTTGACTGCACGCAAGCCTTAAAAAATGGGCGCAATTGAATTATTTTATTATCTCTATCGATCTTGATTATATTAAAAAATTCCTCGGGTCCACTTCCTGCTATTTTTACTCGCATTATTCATTCATCAATAGGATATTGTGAAGTGGATTTCTTCAACAGACTAGAGAAACTAACCTTTTATTTAACATTTACTGGAATATCAATCGAGCCTTCAATAACACGGCCGGGCAGAGTTGTGTAAACCGACTTATCACTTATCCGCAACAGGAAAATTTTCGCACGATCGCCTGCCGGATATTATATTATCCCGGTTGCGCACCGATTTAATTAAACATTTTCCCCCGATAGCCTTTATTCAATTTAGCCGGGAGAGGAAAATGCCGGACTCGCCGACCATTCACCGCTGAATTCCCAATGAAGTGCTCCATGGCTTTAGCCTGAAGTACCTCGGGGAAAAAATAGCTCTCGGATTATGACTCCTGATTGGCTCCGCGGCCTAGCAACCGGCGCTCACGGAAATCCCCGGTGCCGCCATGTTGAAGTGTGAAATAGGCGGGAATAATCTTCGTAGGTTATGTTGAAGATCCCAGTCGAAACTTTATCGTTGTGAATAAATTAGTAAGCCCGTTTATGAACTCTTTCAGCTTTATTGTAACTTAATGGTCGAAAATGATAGGGAACAATGAACGAATGAAATTCTGTACAGGGTGTTTCAGTTGCCTTTGAATCTATATTTGAACAATAATATACAGGATCTAGGAAAGTGTTAGGAATTACTTGTGTTCAATCAAAGTTACTACATAGGTTATTATTTTATTATATATTTTACTATACACATTACATTATTTTATTACGTTTTATTATCAATCACATTTTAGTCTACCCATATTTACAAGTGTGTACTCAAATCTAGTAGTAACAGTGTATCCAATATATCCAAGAAATTAGCGGAGTCGAACAAAGGCAGTCAGTCGAGAAATCCGACTAGCTTCAACGTAGAATTATTCAGTATGTGGTAGTTCGACAGTTGGAGCTGATTGAATTAGCGCGAGCTTTCGCACTTGGATCGGAGCTTCCCATACGTCTGGTTCACCGGTACAGCTGCATCGTGTTTAGCACGAATTCGGAGAGAAGTTAGAGTATATTCCAGGCTCCATGCCAGCCGAGACTTCGAGGTTAGTTTGTCCTTCCATTATAGTGTGACGTCTCGCGGAAGTTCCCGCGCCTGGAACTTTACTGGCGCTCCAAAGTTGCCCGGTGGAGAGTTGCTGAAATGGGACACAGGACATATCGGAGAAAAGAGACTAGTTAATTCTGGAAGAGAATATTAAATTGTATAATGGAGCAGTATGTTGATGGTTAGGTGGTTTATTCTAGGCGCCATGTTACTTTTGTCTATTTATTTCTAGTATAAAATTATTTATAATAGGTGAACTTTATTTTTTTTACAACTATTAGCAAAAATGTGGTATTAAATAGTAGTATTTTGGAGGTTATGTGGTTTCCTTTCGACGCCATGTTACTTTCGGTACAAACTTATCCATAATATATAAATTTGACTTTTTCAATGTTTTAGTATTATTCGAACAAGGTAAATATTCTACTATAATATTATTAGTTTCTCTAATTACGTATAAGAAATTGTTGGGATCTGTCAATGATGAATGCGGCGGCGGATAAAAATACAACAAAAATGGTGTTCTAATATAACAAATTTGTTTAAGAAGCAAACTTTGATCTTTAAGTAAATCCCCTTAAATTACAATTAATTTTAGTTTACTGAAATTTATTATTATAAATTACGAAACTTTCGATAGAAAAACTCCTTACTTTTCTTTGCCCACTGTGTATATTTAATAAATACGATTTCGACTAGTCTCGATGACGACAGACACGGAAGCGTCGCTCTTCGATCCAAATTTGGCGATAGAGAGTCGACCTTAGCGGACACGCATACTGGTAAAACACCTACGCGTATGCTCTCGCCACTTAATTCAGTGGGGACATCGATAATTTCGTGCACCAACTTTCGACAGTTGGTGGATCTCGCTGGTAAAGCGAATGACAGTGCCGCTCAGAACTCGGACAGTGAGAATAGACCGAATTTCGAGCGATGAAAAATGCAGGCTTTGTTTGACGTGATTCGACGGCGCGACGCCAGTCAATCAGTGGCGCGTTGAAATAATGAGAGGATCGTCCAGCTTTTTATTTTGGAGAGGGGAGTGATAGAAGCACCAAGCGGATTGGCTAATGGAGTGTATGGAAAAAGTGATAAAACATTGGTCTAAAATCGATTTTGTTGTGTTTTTCACTCTTGAATTATTGTGTACAAGTAAAAAATATGAAAAGTCTATATAAAAACATTAAGATTCACTGTTTAATTATTTGGAGTGTAGTAAAATATTAGTGACATATCGTTTTTGTTGTGTTTTTAATTCTTAATTTATTTTGTAATATTTAGGCAAAAAGTAAGACGATACTTGTTATCCACTTTGGCTGACAGTAGCGAAGTGAATAATATTAAAAGTTAGTACTTTTAATGATCACATTCATCATTGACAACCCGACAATTTCTCAGTCAACATTAGGGAAATCTACAATATTATTAGTGAACAAGTGAAAACCAATTTCAACATTTATTCTGTCAGTAACAGAAAACCATGAAACAGACATAACCCTAAAATAAAAGTGTTTAACCTACAAAATTCAAGACTACATATTACAATCAAATTTCTCCCACAAAATCCTGTACAAAACCAACAAAGCATCAAGAGAAAGCTTTCTAACCTATAAAATTTCACTCTGTTCCGCCATCCAAATCATTTCTGCAATTAGTCCCATTTTCCCGCGCTTCTTTCATCATTGGCAAAATGCGATGACCGCGGCAGGGAGTGGTGAAGGTGGCAGCCTACATAGAAACTCGCATTACAGGTCGACGGCGGTGCGGAGAAGTGTGCCCAATGCAAACCGCAAGTTAAATTACAATCTCGATAACTTCCGTGATGAGCATTCAGAATTGCGCATCATGGATTCCCCATCGACCAAAGGGGAGTGCTCCATTCCCACGTTCCCGCGTTCAATGACCGCGCCACCCGGATCTGATCGCTCCGCCCTCTATGTACACAGTTATTCTGAAAATTGAAGATACATTTGCACGATATATGGTATTTTATTATTTAATACTCTTAGTAAATAATAAAGTATCTTTAGAAAACGGAAGCCGTTTCTTAATTTTTACATGAAAATCTAGAAACAAAAGTATTATGCTGTTTTATAAATATTTAAATTTATAAATAAACTATTTACAGTTACTTAGAAAATTGTTGATGGATATTTATGTAGATAGTGAAAAGTAAAATAGTCAATATTTCGGTTTGTACATTTTCCTATTAATCCTATTAATTATTTATTTTACAATAATTCAATTTTCTGAATAACAATTGCTTCAACAAATTAAGGAATACTTACATAACAATAATCTTCTATTAATTTCCCTGATTATTTTTATAAACAAATATATTATAAGTATATTGTGTTTAAACGATTAACTAATTTTATATTAATTCCTCGATAATTTGTACAATCTGTACAATTTTGCCTTTGATATTACAAATAACAATGTATATGTGTGTGTGTATTGCCAAGTAAAGCGATCGTATACCGAACTTCTCAATGACAACTGAAGTGCACGGTCATTGAATGTCGGAGATGTTTAGGCATTTCTCTTGGCCGGCCGAGAGAGAAACGGAAAGTTCTTGGACCACTTCCAAGGACTCCGCGCAGCATCTTCGCAGCGGAGCTACGCTACAGTCGAAGCGGACTAAATTTATTGATTCTCGTCTCAAGTAAATAGGAAGCTTCCTCGAGTCGCCCGGCCTTCCAATGGCTCGGAAAAGTGAAGAGAAATGTCAGCGGAAAAGTCCAGTGAAATGATTTTTAAGACTCGCGCTCTTTTCATGTAGTTTTTATTGATTTATATTTCGTGTAAACAGGAATCTGCATTGCGTCGTTGAAAATTTATAGATTGGAGGAAATCAGTGGGAAAGTCTTTTTTTATTAATCTCTGTTTTAAATAAACACGATTTTTCTTAGCATTGCCGATAATCTGTCGAATGATTTTCTGAACGGTTCGCACTTTCGAAATACTTTTGATTCTCGTGTACAGTAAGTAGAAATAAATAGAATTTTTCCCAGAGCTGCCACGTTCAGTCTAGTTATGAAAAAAATGAGCGGAAAACACTTTCAAAACAGGTTTTATTGATTCCCATCTCAAGCAAATGAGAATAAGTAGAACATTCTACTCGCGCCGCCGTGCTCAGCCTAGTTACAAGAAAAAGTAGTAGAAAAGTCTAGGGAAATGGTTTTCAGAACGCTCCTTCGAAACAGTTTTTTTTATTTTATTAATCTTCATTGAAGTAAATAAGAAATTTCCACGCGTCGTAGAAATCTAGCTGATTGCAAGAAAATCAGTAGAAAAGTTCAGTCGAACGATTCCCTGAAAAGATTACTCCTTCGAAGCAGTTTTTATTGATTCTCATTTGTAACAAATAAGAATTTCCCTCGTAAAAATTCGTATAAAAATCAAACCATATTTTACTGATTCCCATCTCGAGCAAGCGGAAATATTCCTCCGAAAAATCATCAGAAAACTCTAATCGAATCATTTCCAACGATCTCCTTTGAGAAATTTTTTTATCGACTCGCATCTCAAGCAAATAGGAACGTTCCAAGCTCGCGCCAGTTCCCATCTAAACCGAGCAGGGGAAAAGAAAAAAAAAAAGAGAATCAGCAGAGAAGTGGAATGAGCGATTTGGCGAGATGGTCGGCTCTTCCGAGGCATTTCCGTCGGAGGCTCGAGCGCTCTTTTTCAAGAATTGGCCGCTGCCAAAATGCGCGCTCTTTCGCGTAAATGCTCGAGGAAATTCCTCGATGAACCCAACCGCAGCATCCGCGCACACATCTATGCGTCTACGCTATTCTTCTCTCTTTCTCCTGCTTAATGAATAGTGTCTCGCGTTGGCCGGCGATCCTAATGTTTAAACAGATCTTTTCAACAGAGATGAGAATTTCGCTCGTGTGAATGCGTTCGTGGACCACATTGCTCCAATTTTGTGTTTGTTACCTACTTTGAAAAGGAAGAGGTACTCAATTCGACCGCTATATTTATTTATTTTTTTAAACTCCAATGGCGCACAATTGGTCGACTTCATACAATTCTAGGCATTTGGCAGAAAACATTTCTTTTTTTCTTTATTATTATTATTATATTTATATAATTATGTAGATTGATTATATCACAATTATAAATATAACAGCAGCTGTAACTGCAACTGGCAATTTTCTGTAGCTGTGGAAATTACCCTCAGGAAATAATAAAATACCTTTCTTTTTACACTTTTAAAGTAATCTTATTAATTGTCTTATTAATTCGCCTTAAGTATGATTGCATGAATTTACCATAGAATATTTACCAGGAGTCTTCGTTCAATTTTCCAGCTAACAACATTTCACAGCGAAACACCAATATTGAGCTGACTTCGTTTCTAAATCCAAGCCTTTCATACCCGCGGAAAGAAAGTACGGCGCCTCGTGGCTGGTAATAGCCATTGTTGCCGGCAAAACACTTCGCCGCTCTTTTGCCTTCAACTTCCGCTCCGTCGGCGCTACACTTCCGCTATTCTGTCACGACCACGTTTTTTCGGGCGAGGAAAAATCCTTTCGGATTTTACGTCACGTTTCGGGGGTTCGAAACTTCAAGTCTTTTATACAAGTAAAATAGACACAGATAATAAATTAGCAATGTTTTTAGTGGGTATATTATTCGTTGATATAAACTATGTTTAAATTTAATTCCATAGAAAGCAGCAGTATACAGCTTTTGTAAATACATATAATGTTCACCACCCTGCAAACCACCAATACTGGCCAATTGTAAATTGACTGATTATTGGCCGATTACTGGCAGCCAATAAATGTCTGTTTCCATACCCATTTTGCCCCACGCATAATATATTTATGACTTTAACAAATCCTGCTATACTACAAACAGTAACAAGTTTTTTATACCAAGAATCCAAATATACATCTAAAATTAATTATTTTTCAATGGTCACATCATTTGTTAGTATAAACTATTCATAATTGAAATTGACAGTATGTAATAGTAACCAGAAAGGAGCGTAATTCTATTGTTTACACCTAATATTGGGCATTCAGCGATACGCCAATAGTGGCCCAATAGTACACTAGCGATTATTGGCTGATATTGGCCCAATACTGGCAACCATACATCAGCCAACATTCGAACCTATTGTGGTATCACATATTTCCTACTTGTTAATGTAAACTACCTTTGAGTTAAATTAGAACTATTTGTTGCATTATAACTAAAAGTGCATCCAGTAATTCGCCAATATTGGCCCAATGATAAATCACCGATTACTGGCTGATTATTGGCCCGTTATTGGCGAGCATATATTCGCCAAAACTCGGGCTCGTTTCGATGTTTCTCTCATTTTCTACCTCTTTCCTTTTCCATGAAAGGTGTTCCACTTGCGAGCATTGTCTCGCGACCACATTTTTTCGGGCGTGTGGTGTCGCCGGCTTGGTACAAGTACCAACTGTTTAGAGTTGCAACGCTGAGAGGGATGCTGCGGGATTTTGGGGTGAGGAGCTGGCTGCTCTCGTCATTTGTACGGGTGGTTTCGGTGGCGCGTTGTTCCACCCGAATCTCTCTCGGGGGTTAGAAAGGGGCTTAGTGGACGGACGAATGCCGGAAGCCACTCTCTGTTTGCGAAACGTCGATTTTCCTGACTGTAAACCGGGTTGTCGCTTCTACTGTACGTATACGGTGACACTGACATTTCTTTACTTTATTAGTTCGACACGACCGAACCTTGGATAGATTTGGAATATAATCTTATTATATTTATTAGTCACAAACTATATTATTTAACTTTAGTCTTTGTTACAAAAAAGGCTGTAAAATAATGCAATATTTATTACTCACACAGGTTGTTTCAAGAGTAATTCCAAAATATTAAAAACAATGCTATAACCTATTATTAAATTATTAATATAAAATCCTTTACAGAATTATGGTCCAGACAAACTATACGCCATAAACTATTGCAATACTTATTACTCATACAGGATGTTACAAAGTCAATTAAACATTTCGAAACTAATTATCAAGCTATACATCGTTACAAGTTCCTTTGCAGCAAACATAATTACAGCTAATTATTATTTAAATTAAATTACTGTCAACACCCAGGAGAAATATTACCCGGGTGAAACATGATAGGACAGCTAGTAAACTATATGTATGTATACTATGTATACATATATCTATCTTCCTCACTTAGCCACTGGCTCGGCAGGTGTTTGGCCACTCGATTTTCGCTCGGCGCGGAAATGGCTTTCAATCGATTTCCATGGCCTGCATACACAGAGGGCCTTATTGCATCCCCTCGCCGAATAAGATACGCCCATCGCTTGTAGCCCGCTCTCATTAGAGCCTGCCGAACCAGCCGAACCTTAGCCGCTCGAAGCCAAACACTCGCCATATTGAAGCCCCTTCCGCCATATTCATCTTTCACACCTAACCTCACACCGGTCTATTTAAAGGCGCACTTAACTCCAGCGGGGAAGTCAGTGCAACATTCGGGGCGGAAATCGAAGTTTTTGTAGCGTAGAATTGGTTTGCTAAAATATTGGACGTGTAAAAATGTGAGATTAAATAGTGCAATTCGATATTTCGGTTATTTATAAAGTAAACATTATAGAAAAAAAATGAATCAAATAAATCATCACATATTAAATAACGTATCTTCGAAGGAATTAATAAATTACGAACGAATGATAAACAAACCTTGTTCACCTCTTCGATATTTCTACTATTAAATAAATAATTTTCATTATTTTATTAATTCCAATCTTAAATATTAGTCGCTCCAGAAAAGATACGGAAATCTGTCAAAATCTCATGAGCAATCTTTAAATAGATTTCCACATCGAATCGTCGAGGAATTCTCGTCTAAGGGTTACTCGGAGCGAGCAACGAACGAAATATGGAAATGCCAACTGTGAGGACTGAATATCCCCAAAGCGGTAGAAAATTGCCGCTCCGCCAAGGAATAGAGGACACGTCGTTCCCACATTCGAACCTACTCACTGCAAGCTGACGGCCAGGGTTTATATCCGCGTTTCACCGTTTTCTTCGTCCCTCCCCCCACCGCTGCCGCCCTAGCCTTCTTTATTCTTACCGTTTTTTCACCAGTTTCCTAGGAATACCTGGGAATACTCCCATTCATGGATAGAAAAGTTCGATTTTCGCCTGAAAAGGTCGTACTTACTTCCGCCCTCGAGTCAAGTTCGCCTTTAAATGGAGAAAAGTGTGAGGTTAGGTGTGAAAAGTACATATGGCGGGAAGGATTTAAATATGGCGAGTGTTTGGATTTGAGAGGTTATGGCTGAGTCAGCAGACTTTAATGAAAACAACAAGCATTAGTAATACAATAGTATTAACAACTGAAATAATCTAACTTTAAATTATCCAGTAAACAAAAATAAACGAAGATTTTTATCTTGTTGCAACAATAAGAAAATACTGCAAAATTCAAGTTGCTTATTACGAGGGAGTTTTTGCTAGAAATACGAGGATAAGAGTGACATAGCGTTGGGAAGAAAGCTCTTAACCTCTAAAGTGGCACTGCAACATGTAGAGATTGGTATGAGTTGCAGTGTCTGGAAATCTAGGTAGGCCGGAACGGGTAATTTTGACCCCCTACAAAATGTACAAGTAGAAGATGTAAAAAGGTTCTTACAAACTTTTAGGATCCTTCCAGCGTTGAAATTCTTAGATATAATACGTGGAAATTTGAGGGAAAACAATAAATCAAGAGTGTAACTATTGCTTTTTAAAAATAAGTCAATCACACATAAAGTGAATAACAAAAATATTCGAAAAGTTGTGTGTTGTTGAAGCTACAACTTAATATTTTAATTATTCATAAAGTAATAGCTTGCATGATTTTTCTAATAATGCATCTCTTAAACATCATATTTTTATTAACACAAGCCTTTTTAAAATCAATTCCTTACACTGTACAATAAAATACTCCAATTAGCAAATCACCACGTACACCAAAAACAACAGATATTTATAAACATTGCATTACCATTACAAGTATCTTTCCACTTTCGTTGACTTATCCACGAAAAAAAATGCGAGTGCAACAACGCAAAGGTTAATCTTGGGTGGTTGTAGTACCAGGCTTCTAAAGTTCAGTGAGTTGTCGGTGAGATTATTGAGCAGCAAAGGCCCAGTTCGACGTTCGCTCCGGGCGGAGATACACATTGGTCCGCTTGTACGCTCACAGACTTTCTCTGGCGATGGCTCTTGCGCAACTTTGTGCTCGAGTCATCGCGATCCCACCGTCGAGCATCCAGGACGAGAAGCGGAGGAGGAGCATTATCCTCTTGGACTCGCTCGCAGCGCAACAGTAAAGTCAATTAGCTTGCGGAAGTTCCCGCAAAGCGGAGCGTCCTTATTGCTTTAACAATCGAGTATCGGCGATGTGGGGAAATTCAGTTATGGTGTCTATAAATGTTGGAAAGAAATTTTAGATTTTTATTATTGTTGTTCGTTGAGAAACTTGTCTATGCTTGTGAGTAAATAATTTAAGATGTGAACGAATTTTATTATAACAATAAAAAATAATTAGTTATTATATTATTAATAACTATAATAAAAAAGAATAATTTTATAAATCATTTATTAATAATTCCCTTCACGCACCATTCAAATTTCGCGACATCTAAAACAGTCATTAAACGCACGACAACTATCTCAAACACTGAATACTGGAACACCGTCTATCGGACTAGGAAACAAGTTCTTACGAAATTGGCAGTGATTCACCGCGGGGCGCGGATAATAGTTGGCACGGCCGGCGGCGATCGGTGAGGATCGTTCAATATTTTGACGCGAGCGTCAGCAGTCATTACGAATGACGTGGCGGCGGCCTGGCCTCGAACCGTCTGACGTAACTGTCTCCCGCTCGAAATTAATGCGCCGCTCGTGATTTCCATGAGGCTCACGTTTATGAGTTTATTGGCTGCGAACTCGACACCGGTTCCCGCTCGTGGTGCCGCCTTGCATTCGCTAGCAGCGACGCTCCGTCGACTATTCAATCCATTCCAGCTTCTATTTGTCACCTCGTTCAATTGGGGTCGATGATTGAATTCGATACAGTGTATAGAAGAACGTATTGGCACATCCAGTATTTTTCGGGACAATTCTGTTGAGGAAGAAAATTGTGTTTCTTTAACCCAATTTAAGCAATAGTCATAGTGATAGTAATAACAATAGGAGTAGGAATGGCAACAGCAACAGTTGTATTGAAGAAAACTGTTTTTTAAGAAAAATCAAGCAATAGCAGTAGTAATAGAAATAATTATAGCAATAGTGATAGCAATAGCAACAGCAACAGCAATTTAAGCAATAACAATAGTGATAGTAATAAAAATAGAAATAGGAATGGCAACAGCAACAGTTGTATTAAAAAACTGTATTTTTTAAGAAAATTCAAGCAATAGCAGTAGTAATAGAATTAATGATAGCAACAGCAACAGCAACAGCAATTTAAGCAATAATGATCGTGATAGTAATAGCAATAGGTATAGGAATGGCAACAGCAACAGTTGTATTAAAAAACTGTATTTTTTAAAGAAAATTCAAGCAATAGCAGTAGTAATAGAATTAATGATAGCAACAGCAACAGCAACAGCAATTTAAGCAATAATGATCGTGATAGTAATAGCAATAGGTATAGGAATGGCAACAGCAACAGTTGTATTGAAGAAAACTGTATTTTTTAATAAAATTCAAGCAATAGCAATAGTAATAGAAATAATAACAGCAATAGTGATAGCAATAGCAACAGCAACAGCAATTTAAGCAATAGCAATAGTGATAGTAATAACAATAGGAATAGGAATGGCAACAGCAACAATTGTATTAAAAACTGTATTTTGTAAGAAAATTCAAGCAATAGCAGTAATAACAGAAATAATGACAGTAATAGTGATAGCAATAGCAATACCAACAGTTGTATTAAAAAATAAAACTTTCTTCTTCAAGAAAATGTATTTCTTTATAAAAAGGAGACTTCTACTGAAAATTTATTTGATAAATACTGGAACGCATTTTTATTCACTGTAAATGTAGATTTATTTGAGGGGATGTAATTTTATTGGTTATATGTCTGCTGATTGGCATTTGGAGTGTTGCAGTTCGGTAAATCCATCAGGTCACCAGGCAATAATCCAAGCAAAATACGGGGTATAAAGGATTGCAAATTTATTACATATAGAGGCTGTTTCAAAAATAATTGTACTATATCAAAAGGAGTGACAGTTAAGATATACATTGCTTTTATAGGGTGTTTCAAAAGTAATCATAAAATTTCAAAGGGAATAAAAATCTACATTTACATTTACAGCACTGTTAATTGCAACAATGCACTATTATTTAAATTAAGTTCTTGTTAACCAGCATTGAAAATGTTAATGGTTATTGAAATGAAAGTGAATGCACTCGTTCGATTAAGCACCCAAAATAAAAGAGTGTAAAAATGTTTATAAGCGAGGAATCGAGTGGCAGGAACTATTTGCAGTGCTATCAAGATCAGTGTTGCCAGTGGGAGAAAAGCTTGGCCTCTCCAGAGTTCCTCTTGACACCTCTCGAAACTAGGGGAAGCGTCGTGTTCCACTTGGCCTGTCATCGATAAAACCAATTCTCGCCACGATATACATATATTCGTTGGAGAGGACTCCTCTCTTACTCTCTGTCTCCCCTTTCATGGCCCATATCGATTTCTAGGCTCTCTCGGGTCAGAGCTCGATTCACTGCCGCTTCTCTTTTATTCGGAGAGCCGGCCGCTTTTGCATCTGAAACGCTTCTCGCAGCATTGCCTGGACCGCCGCCAAATATAGGACGATCACAGTCTATGCCTTTCCGCGTTGATGAGCTCGCCCCGCCCGCCATTCCGGAAGAGCGGCGCATCAAGAATTCACCAGCTAATAATTCCCGGAAAACTAATGGCGCTGCTAACCTTTTTCCTCGCTTTCCGGCTCGCTCGCTTCGACATCGGCTATTATCTCGCCGAGCGAATCAGACCTAATTGTGGAATATGGGATTAGATGGCAATATTGCACTGGTTTTGAGGTTAGGAGACTTTTTCTTCACGCCATGACAGTTTTATACCAGCGGAAGATTTATTTGTAAGAAAACTAGGTTATAATAAGTAAATTTGAATCAATGCTAATGATGAAACACAAGATCGGATGGCAATATTGTGCTGGTTTTGAGGTTAGGAGACTTTTTCTTGACGCCATAATAGTTTTATACCAGCAGAAGATTTATTTGTGGGAAAACTAGGTTATAATAAGTAAATTTGAATCAATGCTAATGATGAAATACAAGATCGGATACCAATATTGCGTTGGTTTTGAGGTTAAGAGACTTTTTCTTGATGCCATGACAGTTTTATACCAGCGGAAAATTTATATATATGAAACCTAGGTCGTAACAAGTAAATATTTACATTTCTATACTCAATGTTTTCTTTATTGTGACCCACCATTTTTTCCTAAACATTTCTTATTAACTATCTTTCACTGGGTTTGCCCCACGCGAAATACTATTAGCGCACATACCGCCCGCTCGATTTTCAACGCACTCGCTTATCTCGACGTTAGTGGTGGCTTAGGGAAGCTGCTAAATCGAGCGAACACTTCCTGCTAGGGGATGTTTCTTTGCCTGGAGCGCGTACACGACAGGGAAAAGGGAGTCGTGTCGTAAGGAATAATACGGATGTAGCTGTTCCGGGCGAGAGAATGACTCTGGATTAAACGGCAGTAGCGGAGCGATAAGCATGCAATGACTATCGAAAGGGCGCTTCAGATTGCTCGTCCTACCCGCCAAGAACCTAACAGTCCGTCCGCACGATACGCTTCTCCCGGCGATTCGCTATCTTTACAGATTTGGCGAAGCGCAATGGCGCATACATTTTATATGAGCTTTGGTCGAACCCACCCGGCTTTGCCTGGGTCGAAGTCATATCAGATTTATCGTCTGACTGTATATTTTTCTATGCAGTAAGCCAAATTTACTGTGTTCTGAATCACATAAATATTGAGGTTAGGTTAGTGCTCTATAAAGAAAAATGACAGATGTCGCATCTGGCACGGCAGAGTTCGGAAAATATTGTCAACCTAAAGTAAATTATACAAAAAATATCATTGGTACTTGCGAGATCCCGCTTTTGTTATAAAATAATAACGTATAGGTTATGTTAGTCGAGAAGGAGTAAGCTAATTACCAATTTCTATTACATTAGTATTTCCATTGCTATTGCTGTTGCTGCTGTTGTTGTTGCTATTGCTATTACTTTTAGTCTTATTTCTAACATTGCTATCGCTATCGCTATTGTTATTAGTATCGCCACAAAATAATGAACACACAAAACCTCGAATCAACGAAGAGAAACTATTCCGTGTGAAGCGTGCTTAAGGGCACGATGGTTCCTCTCTCCCTTTGTGCTCTGGCAATCGCAATCGTGTGTTTCGCCGGGCTTTTGTCTAGGCTGGCGGCGTAATGACGAGGAGATTCGACCGAGTCGGATAAAGCTCTCCCAGGATTCGGGGGTCCCGGCTGCGTCCAGGATTCGGCTGGACCCCATTTCTTTCGAGCTTTTCTTGGGAAAGAGAAGGAAAGAGAGAGAGATAGAGGTGCTCAGCGGAGACAAAAGGAGGGTGGTTGGAGGACAGTGAATGAGCCGGTGGACGCCATGTTGGAAACACGAGAGACAAAGCGCCCTCTAGCACGGTGGTGAGTGCAGTTTCGGATGAAATTGGCGCGATAACGGGGAAAGTGTGACGGAATTCAGGCGGGTTCTCTGGTGAAATCGAGTATTGTACCCTCCTGCTGGCGTCACAGTGGAGATCGCTACTTCGATATCTGCTGGTTCTTCCCTATCAACTCTCGTTTAGAAAATCCATGGTTGTTGTTTTGCGAATGAACGTTTAAATTGGGAGGACAGTTTACTTTAAGTTGTTTATTTGTTTACTGGTTTTGAAATTGTTGAAGTTCTTTGTTTCTTTTGGAAACAGCCTGTTGAGAGAAATATGTTATAATGACTTGTAACCTATAACCTATTGTTTGCCAGAATTATAACTTTATATAATTAGTTATATTATAGCAAGAATGATACATTTAAGAATTGCTTCAAATTTACATAACGAACAGAGGAGATTATTACTTAACTATTCATAAAGTATGAACTCGATTAAAAAAGTTTCAATCAAAAAAACTGCCAAATTTAAACAAAAGTACAATACAAACACTATGAAATTATTTCCAGAAATATTACGCTCGTATCATAGTTTTCTGTTATTAGAGGAACACCGGTCATTCGAACATAACTGAATCACTCTGCACGACAACCCCGGCGATCCTCCCGGATTCCTCTCACGGCGTGCCGGTTTGTTTACGAAACGCCACGTGCTCGCTCCTCTCCCCCAAGGTCTATTATGAGAAAAGTTTACCGTGTCGCGAGCACTCTCTCTCTCTCTTTCGTCCTACGTGTGTCCCACTCAGTGCAGTTCGAAAATAGAGTGTGTAAATGGGCCAAGAGACCTGCGGCTGGAGAGTGCCTGGACAGCGAACACAGCCCACCAAAAAACTGGTCCATCTATCTCGTAAGCGACGATGACGGCGTCGGCGGCGGCGGCGGCGACAACGACGCGTCTTGCTTGGCTATTGCCGGTGACAGTAGCTAACGCAATTGACTTCAACGAGGGCCGCCGCGCGTGTGCGTCGTTCTGTCGAGCGAAGGCCACTCGCACTCTTGATCAGCCTGATTCCTTCGCGACAAACAGCCAAGGACATTTTATTACCGGCGATCGTGAACTGACTGGATTACCTAACGCCCGGACCACGCGGAGTATTCGATCTACGCTGCACAGGGTGATTCACTTGCCTTTCAATCTGCACTGTCGGGTATACGCTGTCGTAAAGGGTGGGCGGAAACCATGACACGATTTAACTTCGATGCTGCTCGAATATCGTAATAGCAGTAGCAACAGCATTAGCAATATAGCAATATAGCAATATAGCAGTATAACAATATAACAATATAACAACATATGAACATATCAATATAGCAATATAGCGATATAGTGATATAGCAATACGTATAGCAATATAGCAACATATCAACATAGCGATATAGCGATATAGCAATACAGAAGTATAACAATATATCAACATATCAACATATGAACATATCAATATAGCAATATAGCGATATAGTGATATAGCAATACGTATAGCAATATAGCAATAAAGCAACATAGCGATATAGCAATACAGCAGTATAACAATATATCAACATATCAACACATGAACATATCAATATAGTAATATAGAAATATAGCAATATAGCGATATAGTGATATAGCAATACGTATAGCAACATAGCGATATAGCAATACAGAAGTATAACAACATATCAACATATCAACATATCAATATAGCAATATAGCAATATAGCAATAGGCGGAACGAACGATTTAAACACGATGCTACTCAAAACCATGTTGTTGTTTCCGTCCTATTCAGCACATAGGATAATTATTCGGTATACGTATATCGTTGAACACCCGACAGTGGTGATTCAAAGGCAAGTGAATCAGGCACTTACACTGGCATTCCCACTCGCATAACGCCATCTGGCAAGCTCGGAATCTCGTCTGTTAAGTTTACGGGGACAATACACGCGCCGTGAGGAGGAGGGGGGCGGTTATGGCGGGTGCTTTAAAAGCGGATATCGGAAGACAGCGCGCGCCGAGGGAGGAAAGTTCGGCCGACGAAAGTCTGGCGAGAGTTCCTCGGTGGAGAATGGATGCCGGGATGACATAAATAGAGCAGTAGCCAACTTACAGGAGTAGTTGGAGATTAAAGTCGTCGGGCGTGGGACGTAACGTCGTTAAACCCCGGGGCGCTCTCGCGCCCGCTTGTTTACAGCCGACTACCACCACTGAACTACATCCCCCTTGTCGTCTTCTAACTCGATGCACTTTCATCCAATAGAATTGCATTCTCCGCCCAGACTGCCACCGGCTCTCCGATATCTCTTGACTACTCGTTACAGACGCTCGCTCAAGCTCGGGAAATGTGGGACGAGATGTTTAAAGGGTCGAGAGTCATCGAGAATGCCTTCTTATTGAACATCGCTTGACTCTTGTGCTATGTAATTATTGTTCGTTATTATTGGGTTAGTTTTAGAGAAAAGGAGGAGTGTTTGATCTTTAAGTTTTTGATGTCTTTTTTGTTTGCAGTTTGTTCAGTATTAATTGGATTGATGTATTTTTTATAGGGATTATAATAATCAAGATCAAATTTATTTTGGTTCACTCAAACATACCTTTTTTTCTCTTACTATAAAATATTTCTTCCACTCCTTTTATAGACTTAATTATTTCTTAAGTAGTCACTAAGATTACAAAATTACAATAAACACCCTATTTCTCTTTACCCAAGTATAACTTGTTTCCTCAACAAATCCATTAAACTACAAAATTACCAACTCCAACAATTACACCTGACAAGAACCAGCAGCGAGCGAGTGTGCCTCGAAAATTATGGGAAAATAGGGCGACTATACGAGGAGGGGTGATGTGGAAGAGGGGGTTGCAATGTCCGAACAGCGTGGAATTAAACGGGGTGACAAGAGGGGCTAACGCGATGCCGTTAGGTGCCAGTAGCTATTCGCTTGCAGGGATCCGTTGTTGCTGTTGCCGAGGGTTGGGGAAGTACTGAAATTGGGACGATGGTGTGTTGCCACCGGGTTGCCAGCCTCTCTGTATACCTGTATATATGTGTGTGGCGTTGCACAAGTCTCCATAGTGACGCCCCGCTATCCGACTCTCTTCTCCTCTTGCTCCTTTTACTCTCACTTCCGCCTTGGGAAACAGCGCAGTTCTCTCCCCTCTTGTTTCTATTCCTCCTCGCTCCAGTTACCTCGGGTTTTGACACCCGACGCTTCAATGGGACCCTCGCGCACACCGTGGCCCACCATTTTTCCAACCCTCTGTAATCCGTAACTCTCCGCCCGGAATAATAGCTGGCTCCTACGCCGTTATCATTTTCTCTGCTTTAGCGCTTTCCTCGGATGTTAATTTCGTTGCCACGCTATTGGACAAGCTCGGGAAACATCGCGAGGAATTTTGGGTTTTTGTTGGGAATACTGTTTTTAGTTGGATTGTTAGTTGTTATTTAGTGAGTTTCATTGTGTATTGTGGATTCGATATTTTTCTTTGGTTCTCTTTTGTATTGTTTGCGGTATTTTATATGAAATATTGTGGTGGGCTGAAATTGAATCAACCTGTACCGGTGAAAAGTTTCACTTTGTTCCGAATGGCCAATATTAAAAGTACAGTTGCTCAATAAGGCAATTATAATTTATCGAACTTATTTTCAATCTTATATTATACAATACTCTATTGCAGATACAATGTACATAATATAATACGCATAATAATACACTTTTCATTTATATTTTTTACTAGAATTTCCTTCAATATTTTTCTCTTTATTATCTTTTTTCACATTATACCACATGCATAATATTATACAATATGTATAATGCATAAGACTCGAACAAAAACTTTAAAAATATCCATGTATAATTATTGCATGCGAAAGTGTACTATTTAGGGGAAGCGAAGAATTCGGGGGTGGTTGGTTGGCTGCGAGGGAAATAGCGGGTCTTAAGCATATTCCCGACGGGATATAAATTTGGCGGGCTTGGCGAGCCTCTTTCGTTCCCCCCCTCTTCTTCTCGCCCCGTCGACCATTCGTATTCCGGCGAGACCCATAATTCTATATTCGCCGTGGCGCGCGCGTCGAGTAACGGCAATCGTGCTCGACTGGATTTTCTCCATCGATCCACCAGGCCAGTCGACCACCTTCGTCCCTATTAACGGCCAGATGCTTTTATTTTGGGTTTTATGAAGCCGCTTAAAACATAAGCCGATGCTCAATCGCGATTTATGATCGCATTCTCCACCGCTTGTATTGTGAAACCCTCCGGCACACGTGTATATACAGTAGTTTTTTTTGTTTTTTTTCTTGTAAATGTATTTGGATAGATTGGTAGGAAATAGGTCTCTCATCGAGATGGTTTTAATTAAATAAATGATACTGAAGTTGTGAATTGGTCGATTGAATTCGTATTAAACAGTGTAAATTGGGATTTGTAATAAAAAACGGAAATACATATAATGAATACAAAGGTATTCGCATATCTAGTGTGTTTGAAATCGATTTTCTTAAAACTAAGAAAATATATTTCTATTTAGAAAAAAGAATTTTCTTCTTTCAGAACAGTTTTCTCAAAATGCTAAGTCTGTCAGTATTTTTTTATTATATTATAGGAATTGCAACACTAATAAAATGTTGTACATATACAAACATGCATGACATTTGAAAATTTTTCAAAGGCGAATGAATCACCCTGTATACAGTAAAATATTCCTGGAATATATTTAAGACCGTCATTCCCCTCGCAACCACCCAGTGAACCACCCCCGAATTCTTCGCTCCACCGGATACAGCGTGAAATTAGATGCGAACCGCATTAATGCCTTGATTGGCGCCACTGGCACTTTCCTTCACGCCTGGTGACTTCGACCTCGTCATCTTTTCGATTGAATTCATTTAACTCCACGCGACCTTATGCGAGGTGGAAATAACAAAAATTCGTGTGGGAAAATAAGTTACGTAGAATCTAGTTAAATTGAAAACGGTTTTTTAATTCTTGTACAGGGTGATTCACTAGACTTGAGATTTTAGGGTTGCTATTAGGTTTATTATTGGCAGACCTATCAGTAGACCCTAATAAACCCTAATTGCAAATAACTGACAAACAATAATAAACTATGTTTGTTCCAAACATCTTCTAACAATTTATAAGACAACCTTGAACTACTTCAGAAATTTCCAGTCACTTCAGAAACATGTTATACAAGCGCTATATATTGCAATCTGTCATAACCTACAATTTGTCTCTATCAGGGTGTAAAGTAAGCGTAAAATTAGAGCATCGTTTTTCACGAGCTTAATTTCAGTCACGGCGGAGTACGCCTTTCTGAGTTTATGGCGCGTTACTCTCAATGGAGTGGAAGATAACCTCTCTAACTTGAAAGCGAAATAGGTGAAGTAAAAAAGATGGGATCCCATAACCTACACTTTAACCTTGCCTTTCCTTTCCCAGTGCTGGAAAGACGTTTGTGTGTAATCAAGTGCAGTTTAGCCATTGACAAAGCCCGTTTTAAGACGTACAATGTATCCAAATGGGGTTCATGCTCTTTGAATACAATTGTCACTCTCCGTGGTGTAGAAAGTGACGGAACGAAAGAGGTTAGGGAAAGCAACGAGTGTGAGTGGAATCGTAAAAGACACAGACACATTCTGTCTGACGATAGTCTGGGTTTACAGCGTTTCTTTATTTTCTTTTCTGTCTCTCTGTATTTTTAACAGAATAAAAATAAATGTTGGACGTTTATAAACATGAGTCTACAAAGGCTTCCAAAGGAAATGGACAAATAGTAGGAACAATTGTAGAAAAAGTTTACTTGAATAACATTATTGTTAGATACTTAATTTTGTGTATTTTCTATTTTTGTGTTCTATTAATTTGCAATTGACTTTCGAATGCATTAGTAAAAATTACACGAAGAACCTTATAAATAGTATGTCAGGACGGTTCGGGACAGTAATTCCAGCAAAGTAGGGCAACAATTATTAATTATTTATTATTTTAAACAATGATTGTATGTATTACGCGAGCAATACTGGCTGACTCACTTACTAAACATATGTAATTAATAATTATAATTACAAACTAATAAATCTATACAATGCAAAGAACCATAAGAAATAAAATTTCGGTTTATAACAATACTATTATTATGTCCAAACTTTTATCCCAACCATATCTACTAATTGTCCGCTTACTTTTCTCCCCGACTGTGTATGAATATGTGAATTTATGTATATGGAAACTGAAGAGAAGTTGGAAGGTATACGCGGTGGATATTCCAAGCGGGTGGATCCTCAAGGCTGTTCTTTAGCGGGGGAGTTTGGAACTCGGCGAGGATTGCTGCACGGAATAGAGAACTCGTAAGAAAGAGTTTGGTTGAGGAGTGGGAGGCGGTGTAGTAAGCGGCGAAGTTGGACTAAGGTCGTTGCAAGGAAAATGCGAGGTTTCTTATGCCGGGAGCCAAGTATCGAGTCGCTTCTGTATGGCCCGAGAGCGATTCCGACGAGCTACTCTCCTCAACTCTTCCTCAAGCAACGGCTTCCCTTCCTCTTTCTTCCCTTTTCTTCCCTTTTCTTCCCTTTTCATCTTCTTCTTACTAGTAATCCGCAAATACCCCTCCTTTTCTACTTTTCAAGTCCTTATTTTTGATGATTTTTAACGTGGATTTGTAATTTTCGTTTCTTTTTGTTATATTAATTTAGAATTTGCTGTGTTAGTATATTATTTAATGCAGAATGTAAAATATAACATATTTCTTACCTCATTTTTTAGAAATGTTAATTTAAATTAAAGATTAATACGTTATCGTAAATATCCATTTGGGTCGAAATGTTTGTATTACTTTTGGAACGCCCTGTGTAACTAATAACAACTTTATAATATTTTCCTTTACAGAAATGTTCACCCTTGTAAATATAATAACTGATGAACAAGTAATGCAATTGACGCCATTTTGGCCCAGTTCGTAAATATCTAAAGCGTGGTCTGTATTAATTATAAAAGATTTTTAATAATAATTTAGCAAATTTGGAATACAAACTCATTTATTAGTTAAACTATAGTACCAAAGTTACCACAAAACCAAGAATCTTTCTTTTTACTTACCTCCCATAACCTCAAAATCGCTATATCCAATCCATCGAAAGAATCACTAGGTACAAAAGGAAATCATGATAACTAAAGCAGAATTCAATTTAACAATCTCCTTGATGTACCAAACAAATTTCAGGCAGTGAAAAGAGGGTAAATTTGCTTGAACAACTTCCGGAACAAGTGTTTGGCAAGCAGCGCAGGTTAGATTACTGACATTTAACCTGCGCACCGAGCGAGGCCGGTCTCGCTCGAGTGGCACCGGTTACTGGGTCACTCACTCACGTGTCCCAGTGTGCATCGGTGTCCGTGTTTGTATTTGCATTCGCATAGGCCGTGCGTGTACCGCATTTGCATTTCCGCGTCCGCACGTCCGCCTGCAGCTAATGGCAGCGTTTAACGCGGCAGCGCACTTCACTCGGCCAGGGCCCATTTGCTCTCAGCTACACCCTCGAAATCCACGCCACTCTGTCACCGAGCGCAATAATCCTTTTTGAAATGTTGAAGTTACTCTTGAAACAGCCTGTATAAGTAATAATATAGCATTTATAGAGACAGCACGATTTTCTTCCTGGCCACTTTTATACCAGAATCGTGTCGAATGTACAGGGTGATTCACTTGCCTTTGAATTGCCAATGATGGATATAGGCCGTTGAAAATGGTATAATTATACGGTGTTGAGTAATTTTAATATAAAGGTGTGTTTACCGAGTCTTTTCCACGCACTGACATTTATTTATAATATCAAATTGTACCAATAATGGAAATAATTGGAACTCTAGTGTGACGGGGATGATTAAAAGGCAAGTGACTCACCGTGTACACGATTTTCATGCGGATGTGAATAATAAATTAAACAATAATAGTTATAACTATATTCGTTGAAAAAATCTTCGAACGATGTATATTTCTTTCTTACTTTTGGAATAGCCTGTATCAATGCTGAATATTATAATTCAAATATTATAATAGTTTATAGGTTATAATTTACCTGGGTATCACTAGAAATATATGTAGTTACATATAACTTTTTTTTTTACAAAAATACAGATGAGATGCGTAGATTTAAGGTGGGGATATTTTGGTCCGCTAATGCATATGTGGAGACAGAGTGGCAAGCGTGGCGAGTGTGGCAAGTCGCGACACCATGAACTATTCGGTAGAAGGAAGCGCGGTTGGTATGCGGAGGATGCAAGGGATATGGCGGAGGAGCCTGGCGCGTTTACGCCGGTCCGGGCTCATTCACGCTCCCTCTTATTACTCCCACAGGAGACGAAGCACTCCGTTAATTTCGTGTCTGCTCCTGGCTACACTCCTTCTTCTTTGCACTGCTTCTACTTCGCCTTGTCCTTCTCCTAGCTTTTACTCCCTGCTCGTATCCTTCGTGCACCCGCTACGCTGGCTGCGTCGTCGGCTGACAACTAGTGTACACACTCTCCTTGATTCCAAGAGTCTGGAAGAGGCGCCACTGTCGCGCCGACATATGCATTGCTTCGCAATGCAAATTCGTTTTCCTCTGGAATAATAGACTCTCGTTCTTTGTGAAGATAAATTATTGTTGGAAGGAATTGTGGGTGTGATTCATTTTTAAAAGTTTCTAATAAGAATTAGGGAAATTAGAAATACTATATGTCATAAAGAGTCAGGAATTTTTCTTTTTAATTAGTTGTCGTAACCTATAAATCTATTCTGTATAGAGTTATGATCCAGTAAATTATAGGTTATAAACTATTACAATATTTATCACTTATATACAGTGTTTCAAGAGTAACTCAAGAAAACCAAGTTTTCCCAATTTTTAAAAATCCGCCATATCACTCCAACTAAAAAACACTATTTTTTACTTCATCCACGTTAAATAGCGTTTTCACTTCTCTCAGACATCAGAGTCGCGTTCTATGCTAGTTTCTCCTCCCTCTATTCTCATTTTATATTTTCCTCCGTGCACAGGTTTTTGTTGTTGTACTTTGGCGAGAGAGCGAGACAATGGGGCGGCGTGGGCGATCAAACGTGAAAGATATAAATCGTAGGAATGCTCGCGCTTTGATGCGTAAGTGTGTGCGCGTGCAGGAGAAAGAGAGGCGAGTAGAGGGAAAAGCGGAGGTTTTATCGGGGGATCTGGGCTTTGTCGAGGAGAGCGCTCCTGAATTAGAGTGGGAGAGAGAGAGAGAGAATCGTATGCAATGGAAGAGAGAAAAGGATCGAGAGGCGAGCGTGGCAGGTGCGCGCGTGGTAGATATCGGTGTGCGGGGGTGTGTAACTTTGATCCGATAGCATTGGAAGATGAAGATATCGTGTATCACTGGAAAAAGGGTGAACGAACCGTACCTCGCAGCCTCCATTTACACGTGACTCCTCTGCGAAGCCATGTTAAACGCTAGAATTGCCAGCACTGTGAAAATTACTTCTTTAACATTTGTTCATATTTATTATTGTTTCCTAAAATACTTTAGTTGATGAAACTTTGCTGTATTTTTATTGAATTAATTAATAATAATATAACGGGCAGGGTTTAGTATTATAATCCAGACAAACAACATGCTATAAAATATTGCAATATTTATTACTTATACGGGTGCTTCAAAAGTAATTAAACAATTTAATAATGAATAGGTCAAACTGTAGGTTATTGGAAAATATTTGTTACAACCTAGTATCCTTATATATTTATGATAAACTCTTAATTAAAAAAAAAATATTCCAACAAACAATAACCTATAAAATATTACAATATTTATGATTCGTACAAGGCTCTTTAAATTAAATTATTGCTAACGTCCGTCCTAAATGTCAGCTGTGTTCGCTCAGCTAAAACAAGTACCAACCAATAACTACAAACAATGTTAAACAACTCATTACGAAGCCGTTGGAACTTGCGGCGTTAACAACCCCATTTGCTCCACCAGCGAACAGCTTTCCCGATATTTCGCCTTCAAGTCCATTGGAATTCCGGCGGGAGTAGAATCTCGCGGGTCATTCGGCCGGCTGTGAGCGAAGGGGAAAATGAAGTTGTTTGCAAAGAAGCCTTATTTGCAGCGGCTGTCAATCACTCCGATTGAATTTCCCGCCAACCAGCATGGCGGCCCTGCGATTGCTTCCAACTTCAAGGATTCATTTAACCTGTAACGACTGCCAATCGTGATTTCCCCTCGGTGAAGCACTCTCTCGTACTCTCTCCTCTCTCTCCAGGAACGTGTTTTGCGCCAGGATACATCGATCCTTCGGGAATTCGCCGCGCTGCGCTCGGAAATCCTGCCAAACACCTCAGTCAGGTTGTCGGGAACATACTCGAAATAGGTTATGTTGGTCTTGATGGTCTTGGTCATCTTTGGAAAATTATTACTTATGTGTATTGCTTTTACTATATTCAGATTTTTATTAATGAACGAAAGAATTGTGTTGGATTAGTTATTATTGTGTACATTTGTTTATAATCTTGCATAATAACGCTAACTCATTTAGTATTTTTTCCTGAATTCAGATATATGTCTAATAAAACATGGGGTACAACAGTCCTCGTTCAAAAGCAAGTCAATCGTAACTCTATACACGTGGAAAAATCACTTTAACATTATTAACATTAACGCGGATAAGTTAGGAATGCATGAAAAGATGGTAAACTATTGAAATCAGAAATCATTTTTGTTCAATTTACCAATAATAAATATAAACTAAGACATTCCATTTAGAGGTTAAGAAAGTCAAGACAAACAAAACATTAGAATCACGAACCACTAAACAAATCCAGCATCCAAAAACACAAATACAACCGTTAACAATTCCTTTATTACAGAACAAAATAAATTCCCGCCAAAATGTCCTCCGGGACGTCCAACAAATAAATTCCAAATTCAATGGATAATAAAACGATTCTAGTAACACGACTGTCGGACAGGTCAGACAGAAAAAGAAGTAGAAATTAGAATGCAGAAGAGCTCCAGCTTCGGCAGTGAGTACGAGTGGGAAAGAGGGGTAAGAGTCTTGGCAGAGGGGGCGGCTCAAAAGTGCAAGGTTAGGCTGGACCCGGGGATCCATCATGGATGGATGGACGGTAGATGGGCGCGCGAGGTTGGCGGTTGCTCTCGTGAAATATGCAGGCTGCAATCACGTCTCTTGAATAGAAAGGGGTAGCGCCGACCGCGGAGGGGGTGGGCTAGGCTCGATAAAGAGCAGAATCTGGCAGGTAGGGCGGTGGGGGGATGGTGATGGTAGTAGCACTGCCAAAAGAAAGCGAGTGTGGAGAGGAAAGCGACAAGGTGTAGATGGTAGTCGGAGATTTCATGTATTTGATAGGCATTATACAAGAATATTTATAGTATTTATTTATTGGAATTGTCACAGATGTATTATTGTTTCTGTTGTATTATTATTGCTGTGCTTTCTTTAAAAAATGTTTCCCTTGTGTCGTGTACATTTTACAAACATTTGATACACATTGTACAGCAATATTTGTAGTACTTATTCAGTAAAATTATCCCAGGCGTATTTTTGTTTCTGTTATTGTATTTATTATTATTGCTGTGCTATCTTTAAAAAAAGGTTTCCTGTATTTTGCGCACTTTTTACAAATATTTGATAGGCATTATACAAGAATATTTATAGTATTTATTTATTGGAATTGTCACAGGCGTATTTTTGTTTCTGTTGTTGTATTATTATTGCTGTGCTATCTTCAAAAAAAGATTTCCTGTATTTTGTGCACTTTTTACAAATATTTGATAGGCATTATACAAGAATATTTATAGTATTTATTTATTGGCATTATCACAGATGTATTATTATTGCTGTGCCTTCTTTAAAAAAAGTTTCCCTTGTTTCGTGTACATCTTACAAACATTTGATACACATTATACAGCAATATCTACAATAATTATTCATTGGAATTGTCCCAACTATCGTATTATTATTGCTGTGCTTTCTTTAAAAAAATTCTCCTTATTTTGCATCGCGTCTCCCGAATAGAAAGGGGTGGTAGAGAACGCGGAGGGGGTGGGTTAGGCTCAATAAAGAGAAGAACCTGGCAGATAGAGCAGGTGGGGGTGGCGATGGCAGTACTGCCAAAAGAAGGCGAGCGACAAGCTGCAGGTGGTAGTCGTAGAATGGTAGAATCAGAGCGAGAAGCAGGAGCCGTTGCCAAAAGGGGGTGGGAAAAAGAGAGGGCGCTCCTCCACGCATTCCGCAATCTCGGAGCGCGAGAGAGGTTGGCAATACTGCTGAAACTGCGAGTCCCAGTCGGCTTGCTGCGCCCGCAAAAAATCTTCATAACTAACCGATCCCTCTGTCGCGGGTCTCCGGCTTAGCCGCCTCGAGTGTACAGGTCGATGTAGTTCCCTTTGTATTGCCATTGTTATGTATACCGTTGTGTGTGTGTTGGACAATTAGGAGTTAACTGGTGATTTCGTTTGGATAATAGTTTCTAACTCTTTCCGTCATCTTGTATATTATATTTTATATAAAATCGTATGCACAGAGTGATTCGTTTAACGTTGAATTGTTATGTTATATACACTGTATTTTATTGTATATTAATTGTAAAATTTAAATAATCTACAATTATTTTATGAATATATTCTTATTTACGATTGCACGTATGATTATTGACGTACACGGAAGTGCATGTCAAACAGTGGCGATTCAAAAGCAAGTGACTCACTCTGTACACTGTGAAGGGTGAGTCTAACTACAGACAGAATCCTTAGAATCGTGTGAATGCCGCATGCCCGACGGCAATGTTTGAAAGTCAGGGTGAAAGTGCCCCTGAAAGGCACTATCTATACATTCTACTATAATCCGACTACACTCTAAGATCCATTATTCAGTTTCAAATGAACATTTAAATAGAAAAGCACTTTAAAATAAATTGCTATGGTTAACATAATCCCGCATTATTCAGAGTGAATCTCAAGAATACCAGAATCATTCCTGGAAATCCAACAAACTAATTTTAATAAATATACTAACCGTCAGTTCATTCGATATTAATTTTAATACGGCATTCTAATGTTGTTTCCCTTGTAAATACAAATACAAAAATACATAACCTCCCATCACACAGGGTTAACCTCAAAAATACTTGAATTATTCCTGTAAATCCAATAAACAAACTAGTTTAAACAAACATATTAACACTCAGTGAACCATTCGATATTAATTTCCCTCTACAAATATACATTTACCTAAAAGAAAAGCACTTTAAACTACACTGTTATAGCTGACATAGCCCCACATCACTCAGAGTTAACCTGAAAAATACCAGAATCATTCCTGGAAGTCCAACAAGCGTACTACTACGAGATGAAGACATAAGCAGGCATTCAGAGGGGGGAAAGCGAGAAAGAGAGGGAACGGCAATAGGGCATTGTTTGAAGGCAGCGTGGATGAAGAGTGGGGGGACACGGTTTTACGAGGCGAAAAAGGGGGATCTCGAGCATCGAGGAAGTGCAGTTGAAGGGATTCAGCCGGGAAAACGTGGGCAGGTCTGAAGTGGCACCACTTTCCTGAGATATGCATGAGCCGGCCGGCCAGCTGTGTATTCTCTCCTTCTCTCTCTCTCTCTCTCGTTTGCTCTCTTGGTCTCTGTTCGCTTACATAATATAAAGCGTCCAAGTTGAGAGAGGGTCATCCACGAACCGGGTAATAGGAACACCTTGTCGACTGCGCCACCTGCAGCCAGTTTGACAACTCGATGAATTAAATAGGGACACCTTATCGGCATCCATAATTCCCTTGGCTCTCGTCTTACATCCTACTTTGAAGGATGATGATGCAAGGAGGCCAAAGTGAATAACAAGCATTATCTTGTTTTTTGATTTAGTAGATTGTCTTAAGGTTTCCCTTTCTGTGTTTTACATCTTATACAAGAAAAAGTGACGCTTGGTTATAATACTTTGCTATCTTTTTTTTATGCATTTCTAACCTATAACAGGCATTGTCTCAGTTTCCTCTAGATAAGTAATAAAGTTTATTATATTTTACAGAACTAAGATATTTGTTAATGAACCAAAGAATGCTGAAGATGTATTAGTCGTATTAATATTCGGATATCGTGTTTAGAAGATTATTTTATTTACAAATAACATTTCATTTATTTCCATCATACATTTTCGATGATAACCCAGCCGGAATTCCAGCGCACAAAGTGCTACTCTAGGCAGATATGTTTTCGTAGAAATATTCCACATGTGGAGGATGCTCCGGGATTTCACTGACAGGCATTCCATTCTGTTGCAGGTCAGGCGGTTGATGCTTGATGGCGTGGGCTGGAACGCAACGCTGGAGGAACCCCGCTCCAGAGTAAGTCAGTCCAGACTCTGCCATTAGATTTCTCCCATTTTTACCCTAGTTACTTTAAAGAGGGACGAGAGTCGGGTAAATGGGGGAAGGTCGGTCAGAAAATATCCGGTTAGCAAAAAAGTTCTCCTTATTTATATATTATTATTTATTATTAGATATTTATCAAATTATTTACACCCCTTAAATATCAATAATTGGGAAGCATAAATAATTTATATCTTGATAATGCTCTATCAAGAACTCACTAATATTGAAATAAATAGCAATTTTACGCTCTTTCCAAAAAGCGTGATTATATTTAAAAAAAACAATACAAAAATAATACTGCAAGCTTTAGCACAGTTTTCGAACTATGCTCGCATACATCTCCGTCGCACTCTTACTTTCGATGTTATCTCGCGCGCCAACGTCGGCATCCTGTAGTACGTGACCGTTCCCGCCTGGCGAGCGCCTCTCGCGGTGGGCGCCGGAAGCGCCAAGGTATCTGCGATCAAAGAGGGTCTCGATTGGACGGCCGTCGTGATTCCGACGATGAATAATTGAGGGCCGCGTCTGAGAGAAGTTCCGCGCGATAAGCAGTACTCCTTTTTATCAGGAATCGATCGATATCGATTGTAAAGCCTTTTCCATCGCGGCCGCCCTTTCACTCGTTCTACGTCTCTCTTTCTCTTTCTCTCTTTTTGCCTTCGCCCAATTATTTCTCTTCCATTCCGATCTACTCGTCCTTCAGTCGACGGTAGATCGACCCTTTATTTCCCCGTAGAATACGCCCTTGGTTACACTTGTCGGAACCGATCGGCCAAGCCCGACAAATGCCCGGTGTTCCTCGGTAGAAAAGAGGCTGCATGCGACTATCTGTTTCCACTGGGACCGTCGGAATGGGTACAATGTTCTTTAGGGTCCTTTCAGTGTGATAGACTGTGGAATTTTGTGTGCCAGTTTTTATTGTTACATGCTCTACTTAATAGACAAAGCACTAACGGAGTAATAATTATTTATTTAACGTTCAATTTGTTTTTAATGTAGTTTTATTTAGGAAATATTTGGGATTTTTATCGATACCTTAGCAAAGCCTTGTTAACATTAGAATTGTTAACAGGATCGGAATGACTTGTTTCATGTTTGTTTATACTTATAATGTATCTTTGAAGTACTTTAATTTATGAAAGTTCTTTAAATTTGTATTGAAATATAAAGATAGTTAATTGTATAACTCTTTTTAAGTTCTTTTCTTAGATTGTTGTGTAGTAAGTAAAATATTCAGGAATATACGTATAATAAATGAATATTATATTGTAAATGTTATAAACATTTTTTATTTGCAATTCAATAATTCAATAACAGTTACAATATATTCTACAGTCATAACACTTTATAATTAAATAATCTTTATTGATTTTGTTGGAATGTATACGTTCCAAGATACTTTAGAATTAATAAATTATCTCCATTGCTAATTACAAATAAACAGTTGCATATTAATTTCAACTATCATCACGAATCATTCACTTGCGCGATCAGGAATCGCATGTCATTGGCTAACCTAAGGTTTCAATGAAACAAAGACGATAGCATGTTGATAACGTCAGTAACATCGAGGCTAATGGTGGCTTAGCCGATTTTAGCGACGCGAAAGGAATCCTCGCTTAATATTAGCCGGAATCGAAGGGAATCGAGGACAATGGGAGCAATGCACCTATAAAACAATCGGGCGAAAGAGACATTTCGGCTGGTAGATTCATTATCCGGCTTCTATGCTGCGGATAGGTTCGGTTTAGTTGAGTTAGGTTAGAATTAAAATGGATTATATATTATTATTAACAACTTTGCAGCCAATACGACAAATAAAGAAAGAAAGAATAAATCCTGTTAAAGCAAACAATATTCTTTTTTAAGAAATTGTTTAAAAAACACTTGCTGTGCGTTTTCCATCGACTTTAAATCATTCTACAGGTTATGTTTCACACAAATTTCTAAGAAAACTCATGAAAGAATCAACCGACTGGATTCTTGTCGTGCAAGTAGCCGATGCAACGGAAGAAGCAGCGTGCTCCCTGCCGGCTTCCGGCATTTCATTAATACGAGGCACGTCAGATTAATTATCAGTTATTGGCAGTGGCTGGGTGAAAGGGAGGAAGGTGGAGGGGATAGCTGCGTGGGGCCGCAGACCAATTAACTACTTAGGGCCGCTTTCAGCGACTCGACAATTGGCCAGATCGATCGCCGGGGTGAATAACTTTTCTATCTCTATGAGCTGCGTGCGTCTGCACGCGCCGGCTTTTCATGCTCGGCCGGCTGGCCGGCGACCTAACCCGGCCTAACCCGACCTAACCCAGACCTAACCCGGCTCGCACGCCGGAGCGAGCTGACTGATTGCAAAAAGTCATCGCGCCTGGCTGCGGTCGGCTTGCTTTTTAATGCAAGGACTGCTAGTTTATTGGTCGACTTCTCCAAGGCAGTCGCTTTCCCTCTGTGATCCCCTTGGCGCCGCACGTAGGAACATATCTACTTTTTCCCTTTGTCGATGGAATCCTCGCGTCTGATGGTGCGGTAATCAATCTCCACCGCGTTTCGATGGACAGAGTAGAGAAATAAAGAATGAGTCGAACCAGATATTTATATGTAAGAATGTCAAAGACATTATTAACTAAGACATTTAGAAACTATCAAAAATAGAAATGGATATCATTGGTAAACGAAAGTCAAGTTGTAATAACGAGGAGTCAAAGAATATTGTGTTTAAATAAGTTTTTCAAAAATCGAAATTTTTGTTTATCTAAAACAAAAAATGGGTGTCTCTTTAAATGCAGCCAATTAAAAAATCTAATAACCACTAGTTAAAAATGTACTTATTTACCGAACTTCAACAAATTCGATCAAACCCATAAATTCATACGTTCAAAAAGCGATTTCGACAGGGGTGTGTGACCCGGTAAATGAATAATTATCGTATGGGGTGGAAGAGACAGCGGTGGCACAGAAGGTAGCAATTAACCATTTGCAGGGTTAAATCCTCATTACATTCCTGGCGAACTGCGGAAGCCATCTCGCTTTTGTCTTGCACGTGTCATCGGCCCCGACAAGGTCCGGGCTTCCCTCTCTTAATAAAATTGCGCCACTAGCATCGCCATGCCTCACCCCGATCCCATTCTCCTGATCGCACCGACTAAGCTCCGATGACCGCAATTAAAACTTGGAAAAAGCATCCTGTTAGCACGACGCAAATTGGTTCCTGCTTTATCCTCTCGTGTCGCGCCTGGACCTTTTTCTGGACGCATTTTTATTGTCAGGGTTTCATGTGATTGGATGGTTGTTAAGGTTGTTTATTGTTGTACATTAGTGAAACTGATGAATATCTCTAATTTGTTTTAATTAAATATGTTTTACACACGTATAAGTATTTATTGTCACTTTTATTGTTAGAGTTTCGTGTGGTGGGTGATTATTAAGATTGTTTAGTGTTGTATATTATTGAAAATATATAAATAAACATATTCTACTTTCATTCGCAAACAACATTCTTTTCACAATTGTATCTCTTTAACAAACAATACTTTTTTATCGAAATTTTAACATCCACTTTAATGCTAAAATGAAAAGTGTGACATTCGCAGAATTCGTGCAAAAAGCATAAGATACAAGATCATTCAAATCCCACTGAATCACCCTGTACACATATAATTTATTAGAAATAGAGAAAAGTTTAAAAACATTCTTGCACAACTCAGATGTAACCTATATTGCACCGGATTATTATAGGTTATTATTTACGATATAACCTATATTACACAGGATTATTATAGGTTATAATCTAACTAACAATTCAAAAATTAACTGAATCACCCTGTACACATATATTAGAAATAGAGAAAAGTTTAAAAACGTTCTAACACAACTCGAATATAACCTATATTACACAGGATTATTATAGGTTAGAATCCAACTAACAATTCAAAAATTAACTGAATCATCACCCTGTAGTACGGCGACCTAGCGTCAATTATTCAGAAACAATCGGCTTCCCGGCAGCACTCCTCATTCATCCCTAAAACTCATCAAGGTTCCACGGCCGATAAAATTTCCGTTGATTAGATATCTCGGCGCGATTGCAAGTTCGCCCGGCTGAACTCGCAAGGGCTTTCGCTCCCAAGTGGGTGAAGTATTTCTCGTGGTGTAATGATGTAAGTTGACGTAACGATCTCTCGTAGGATGCATCGCCGAGCCGGCGATGATAACTAACGCTGTGTGTGTGTGTGTGTGTGTGTGTGTGAGTGTGCGTTGCGTGTCGAGCGCCAGTAATTTCACGGCTGCTGCACTGCACGTCCGCCTATCCCGGCAACAATTTGTTGCAGGCGATATCGAAGTAGGATGAAACAGGATCAAAGTATCCTTTGAACCCGAATTTGAGAATTCGTTATGATTTGAAGAGAATAATATTATAAGATTGTTGTAACTATAATATTATGATTATAAAATTATAACGATATGATAATATTGCAGGCGAATCTGAATTTGTAAATCAAAGGACTTGTTTTTGGACAAAGGACAAAGGTTGTGTGTTTTAACAATAACTTAATTTAAAAATTAATTGGTTATTGCAACTCTCTTTGTTGCAAAAATATGCACACCTTTTGAAATTTCGAAGTAACTTTTGGAACGCCCTGTATAATATATATATAGCAATATTTATATTAATATATATTGCAGGCAAACAGACTAACATTGCTCTGTTTATTAGTAAAGACTCGGATTTAGAATCTCGGCGACTAGTAAAATGATAAAGTTAAATATATTGTCATAATTTATTTTTACACTAACTAACACAGATTATTGATAAATGATACATACTTTACACAACAACAATTAACAAACTAAATAATACTTTCGAGAGAAAAAAGTGTTCAGACACTACAAAGCATAGTTTCACAAGGCAAAAAGACGCGCGAGGAAAGCCACGACGAGTCATTCCAAGGATCCTTTCTCCGATTGTTCCGTCCAAGGAACAATGGCTTTCGCAGTGTTCCGACAATCGGCTAATAACAACCGTTTAGTCACGCTTTTCTTGCCGAGATAATTAGCGTGCCGAAGTTAGCTTCGCTCGCTGCTCCAGTGACCCAACTGCTCGACTAGCCAGGATGCAAATCAATGTCCCGCGATGGGAAAGCCCTCAGCTTTTCGAGCGATTTCACTCTCCGCAGGCGAGATAAAGGCCCGATAACTCCTGACTATAAAGCGTCCTCTGTCACAGACCGGCTGCAGCCGATCGATAGAGATAAGGATACCGCGCGCGTGCAAACACTCTGCAGTAAGTTCCTGGATAAGTTGGTGGAGTAGTAGAATCGTGTGATGATTTTGTGTTGAATAAAATTTGCTTCTTTATTACTATTTAGATAAAAATTAAGATAATAATTATTATGTGTTTCAATCCTTGGAAACAAAATTTTATTTTATTATATATTTGAAAGGAAAATATTAGGATTTAATGTTTAGGCAAAAAGACACCGTTATTATTTATAAAATTCAGCAGATTCTTACAAGCAATTCAAGAAACTAATAGTAACAGTAGAATAATATTATCAACTCAAATAAATTGTTACAGCTTTATTGAAATAATGAAATACTACAAAATTATATTTTACTTTGTAGAAGTTATTTTTGACTACAAATACATGCATGAAAGTGACATGGCGTCAAAAGCACTTAACCTCCAAAACACCACTTTGCTGCGCCATCTAACGCCATGTTTCGGAACTAACTCGGACTCACTTTACTCGGAGTTTCCCTTCAGGAAACTACTGCATTAACGTTAATATTAAGCTTTCTCCACTATCACAAATCCAACATAACTTGATCCTCTTTCTTCTCAGGACTCATTTACGAGCGCTCTCACAGTTTTAGCCCAGGAACTTTGCTAGTTAGCTCGATAATTTAGCTCGTGTAACACCGGATGGCTGAGGATAACCGGGCGAAGAGACTACGAAGCACAAATTAGACTCCGTGCTGGCGCGGTGCCGAAAAACTTGGAGAACAAAGAGCATGATCGACTGGATATCGAGTGGAATGGAATTCGTATGAATGTCCCATTTTTTTAGGACAATCTAAGATCTTTTGTGTAAAATTTTCATCAAGACATGTGAATGTTTTTGAGATTTATAAGCTTATTACGGTGGAGATTTTATAGAGACAAAGAAACGAGGATAAAAGTGACACCTGTACTTAGACTTTTTTGTAAAGATTATACTGAAAAAAGATCATTTGTATAGAGTGCATAAAATATAGCAAAATTTTTGCAAGATATTGTCAAATTAGAGAACTTTTGAAAAGAGTACTCACAATGAACAACATTTTTATAAAGAACACACCATAAACCCATCTGTCAAGAGAATGGCCGATGACTATGAAGTACAAATTGGGCGCCATATTGGCTCGCCACCGGAAACTTGCTAGAAGCGAACATAGAGAGAGATGGAGCGAGAGTGTGATCGGCAGGTTATCGAGCGGAACGGAATTCATACGTCTAATTAGGAATTAGGCTAATGGGCGGAAATTACGAAAGGCAGGATTGGGGTGGCTAGGTTAGGGCGGACGGGGCGAGCGAGAGTGGTCGGGTTCTGGTTGGTCTGTGCGAATCGATCCGCGGCGAAATTCACAGCAGGCTTTGCATTTACCTTCTTCCTGCGTACGCGCCAACCAGTCAGACTGGGCTTTTCATGCGGCGGAAAATTCCCGGATTATAAGAACAAACAATCGGATACAGCGTTGGCTAGCGTGAGAGAGTGAGGTTAGGTTAGGGCCTCGGCGGGAAATATGGCGGCGCATCAATTAGCTTAACGAGCCTCGCCTCGCCAAGGAGTACGCCGCCAGTTCTTTAGGGGATGGAAAAGTGCCTCGGTGATGTAAGCAGGTTATCGCCACTGTTAACCTTTTCAGGCACGGCAAGACGTTTCTACAGTTACGTACAAAATTGATGGGTCTTTCGTATAGGAAGGCAAGATTGCCTGGAAACTGAACATAACCATACATATTTATAGGGAAAAGCTTAATATTCAACATTCTATGTCTTTAACAAAACGATCAATCTCCTCTTCTATAAGTCTTCGTTATCGAAATTTTAATATACACTTTGATGCTAAAATTAAAAAGCGTTCATACTTTACTGATATATGTATTATAGGTTATGTCACCTATGAATAAGCACATTTCTATATAAAAAACGAATTTTTCAAACCCACTAAATAATTTCAGAGACCAACTCTTTAATCCAACACACATCTTTATTATCATAAACAAAAATAGTTTTTAAACTTGGAAAGGGCTGAATGTATGACTGGGATCGTTCTTTATCGAGTTTCGATCGGACGAGAAATCAAGCGAGGCCTCCACTATTGGTCTACGGCCGTATGCCCAATCGCTTGGAACACCTACTCCTACAGGAGAGTTGTTACGTTCCATCGGTTCTCCTCACACCGTCAACTAACTGACCGTTCAAAGATCAATGCTGATCGATGATCCGGCTTAACGTAACGTGAAGCACAGATAATTCCTATCAAGCACCCTAGTGCGATACAGTTTATCAAGCTTGGTACGATAAAGTTGTGGTAACTCTTCTAGCGAGTTGCAAATTATATGTAAAAAGCATATTTAAATTTTAGTCCTATTTTCAATACTTTTTCATGTAATTAAACTATAATCATTTTCTGAGAAAAGTAAAAGGTAACCTGAAAAAGGTCTACAAATGAAAGTGCAAGCACTTTTCGATGAACAACTAGTTTAAACGTGCCATAACCTCAAATTTAGATTGAAAATATGTGTTATCGAAACTTATAGCTAGTTCTCTTTTTGGCTACAATAGATTTCTAAACACAGATCATTCAACATTGTTGCATGGATTGGCTTCAAAGTGATACAGACTATGCCTCAGGCGTTTCCGATGCAAACGTGACTCGCGCATTTGATCTGTCGCGCAAAAAATATGAGGCGATTCAGGGTAATTCAATTTCCTTTGAATCTGTATTATCGCACCCTAGTTTTTATTAATTTACATGTTTGCAGTATTACATACATGTACTTATATATTCGAATGTCATAATACTACACTATATTATATGCATAACGAAGCCGACTAGAGAAGTTTTACTTTGCCACGACTTACTCCGAATGGCGAATATACACCCAAAAATATTCGGATTCTAACGTATGCCTCCAATATCTTAATGATCTGAAACTGATCATCTTAATGATCTTTTCTAACAATGATTTATTTATTCTATTTATTTTTAATACTTTTAACAAAGTTAACTTGCACCAACTCCTGCAGAAAGTGATGGAAGACAAACGAGGTGAGAATCGACGCGAAACTATCGAAATTAATCCCGGCGGAGGATATCGAAGGCCGACTGGTCGCGGGCTGTCTATTAGCAGGAGCTAATTCCCGGAGAAGCTGGGCGAGCAGTTTAATCCATTAATTAGACTGGTAATCTTGAAACGAGGCTGTTGCCCCGAAGGTGTCTGCGAGAATTCCGAAGGCGACGACTCCCCGTTTAATAATCAGACTTTCTTCACCCTCCTCGTTCAACACCCACCCTTGTACGATTCAGGGAATCCTCCTGGGTTTGCTCGTCTCAATCGAAAGAACATCTCCTGGGAGTAGCTAACT
Source organism: Ectemnius cavifrons (assembly GCA_964023945.1). Classification (NCBI taxonomy): domain Eukaryota; kingdom Metazoa; phylum Arthropoda; class Insecta; order Hymenoptera; family Crabronidae; genus Ectemnius; species Ectemnius cavifrons. The sequence continues at coordinate 4,277,463 of OZ030388.1, forward strand.
TTGGCCACCCAAGGATGTTACACAGTCGGTTTACACAAAGTATTTATTTTTATTTTTTTATAAGAGTATTTATCCAGTAAAAATGTTCTAAATAAAATTAAGTGGAAGGTTAAGCTTGGGTTAAAATAACTTGTTGCCAATTATTATTGTTTTTTGAAATTTAATTTTTATAAACTTTTGAACAGAAAACGAAGTCTTTTGTATGCGAATGTTTCGACCACACAAAATAAACAAAAACTTTACAAATACCAGACGCAATAAAAAAGAAGTTCTTGCAAAAACAAGCAAATAAATAAAACTTTAACAAAGAAATCCGAACCTGAAGGGAGCAAAGTTTCCTATTGTCCAATAGATCAGAAACTAGTGACCCAAGGGAAACTTTCACCGGATATCGTTGGAACGACCAAGGATTCGGATGTATCGTAGATTCATCGTCGATAGAAAAGGCACGACTTGCCCGTTAGCTTTACAGTCGACAGGCAGAAGCAAAGAGTTGCCGCAGTAGAGGGTGTCGCGTTCAAGGATCCCTCCAATCCTGGTCCTGGACCCGCTGTGTGTTCCTTCAGCGAAACTCATTGCGAGTGCAAGCTCGTCCTTCTTCGCCGAGACGACAGTATCCAGCTCACGTGCATTTCAGTCTGCTCGGTTCGCCCCCCCGGAAACAATTCAATTTACGATCGATCAAACTTTACGACAGCCACACACTCGCTAGGATTCGGGGATTGCCCACCGAGTGTCTTCGCTGTCGTCCCTTTTTGCCATCCCCTCCCCTTTGAGTAGGACGCATGTCGGTATATGGTACTCGACGGCTTCCTATCACGGGACTGTCGCCCTGAAACACATGGGATGGATATCCGATGGCTGTACAGGGTGATTCAGTTGCCTTTCAATTGGGACTGCTGTATATGTTCCATTCTTTAATGGACGTGTATGTGTTTTCTAGGTTTTTTTATGTTATATAGATCATGCATATACATATTGTATTGTATATATTATATATTATAATATAATGTTATATATACTACAAAATATACTGCATATCTTTTATAATAACAATTTGCAAAATATTGGAAGAGTAAAAAAATATTTTGCCTTAGCAAAATCAGGTTCTTTTAAAACGAATATATTTGGAAGCACTGTACATAGGATAAGGTACTATTATACACATTTGTATGTACATATTTGCAGCATACACATCTACTATACAGGGCGATTCAGTTGCCTTTCAATTGGGACTGCTGTATATTTTCCATTCTTTAATGGATGTGTATGCATTTTCTATTTTTTTAATATTTTATATGTGTGTGATGCGTATAATAATATATTATGTTATATACATATTGTATTGTATACATTATGCATTATAATATAATGTTATATAATTCTTTTAAAAAGGTATCTTTAGAAGCACTGTACATAGGATAATGTACTATCATACACATTTGTATGTACATATTTACGGCATACACGTCTGCTAAGGGTGATTCAGTTGCCTTTCAATTGGGACTGCTGTATATATTCCATTCTTTAATGGACGTGTATGTGTTTTTTAGGTTTTTTTATGTTATATAGATCATGCATATACATATTGTATTGTATATATTATATATTATAATATAATGTTATATATACTACAAAATATACTGCATATCTTTTATAATAACAATTTGCAAAATATTGGAAGAGTAAAAAAATATTTTGCCTTAGCAAAATCAGGTGCTTTTAAAACGAATATATTTGGAAGCACTGTACATAGGATAAGGTACTATTATACACATTTGTATGTACATATTTGCAGCATACACATCTACTATACAGGGCGATTCAGTTGCCTTTCAATTGGGACTGCTGTATATTTTCCATTCTTTAATGGATGTGTATGCATTTTCTATTTTTTTAATATTTTATATGTGTGTGATGCGTATAATAATATATTATGTTATATACATATTGTATTGTATACATTATGCATTATAATATAATGTTATATAATTCTTTTAAAAAGGTATCTTTAGAAGCACTGTACATAGGATAATGTACTATCATACACATTTGTATGTACATATTTACGGCATACACGTCTGCTAAGGGTGATTCAGTTGCCTTTCAATTGGGACTGCTGTATATATTCCATTCTTTAATGGACGTGTATGTGTTTTTTAGGTTTTTTTATGTTATATAGATCATGCATATACATATTGTATTGTATATATTATATATTATAATATAATGTTATATATACTACAAAATATACTGCATATCTTTTATAATAACAATTTGCAAAATATTGGAAGAGTAAAAAAATATTTTGCCTTAGCAAAATCAGGTGCTTTTAAAACGAATATATTTGGAAGCACTGTACATAGGATAAGGTACTATTATACACATTTGTATGTACATATTTGCAGCATACACATCTACTATACAGGGCGATTCAGTTGCCTTTCAATTGGGACTGCTGTATATATTCCATTCTTTAATGGACGTGTATGTATTTTCTAGATTTTTTAAAATATTTTATATGTGTGTGATGTGTACAATAATATATTATGTTATATACATCATGCATATACATATTGTATTGTATACATTATGCATTATAATATAATGTTATGTATAATGCATATATTCTATAATAACAATTTGCAAAATATTGGAAGAGTAAACAAATTTTTTGCCTTAGCAAAATCAGTTTCTTTTAAAAAGGTATCTTTGGAAGCACTGTACATAGGATAATGTACTATCATACACATTTGTATGTACATATTTACGGCATACACGTCTGCTAAGGGTGATTCAGTTGCCTTTCAATCGGGACTGCTGTATATATTCCATTCTTTAATGGACGTGTATGTGTTTTCTAGGTTTTTTTATGTTATATACATCATGCATATACATATTGTATTGTATGCATTATGCATTGTAATATAATGTTGAATATAATGCATATATTCTATAATAAAAATTTACAAAATATTGGAAGAGTAAAAAAGTATTTTGTCTTAGCAAAATCAGTTTCTTTTTAAAAAAATATATTTGGAAGCACTGTAGATAGTATAGTGTACTATCATACACATTTGTATGTACATGTTTGCAGCAAACACGTCTGCTATACAACCTTTCAATCGGGACTGCTGTATATATCCCATTCTTTAATGGACATGTATATATTTTCTATGTTTTTCAAAATATTTTATACACATATTGTATTGTATACATTATGCATTATAATATAATGTTATGTATAATGCAAAATGCAGAGAAAAGTCGAAAAACGTCAATGTATTGTGAATATTACTAGATAATTTACAATAATTATATGTACAGAAGCATATGTATAGTACATAATATTATATGTATTATATTATAACATTATGCGTGCAATGCAATGTTATATATAAAGTATAAATTGCAGAGATAATTTGAACAATATTCGCGTACAATAAGAATTGCTGGATAATTTATAATAATCATATATTTTCCCCCGTAGCATAAATTCTATAAATAATACATAGTACATCACACGTATATTATAATGCATAATACGTACAAAAATTATTTTCATTTCGAGTCACTATTTTGTCTGACAATTACACAAAAGAAAAATAATTTTTCTGATCTTATAAAACAACCACCTTAAGAACTAAATAAACATATGCAAAAATGGCCTAATTGGAGCATCCTAAGGTGAACGTTTGAATTCTTAAACATACATATCAGCCAGGCCAAGGCCTCGGCCGTGCACGAAAGCAGCTGCGGTTCTCGGTGCTTGAAAAAATATTGGTTCTCAAGGGTTTAATTGACGTAAATCCAGGAGGCCGAGCGGAAACACGCCGGAGCGCGGCAGGAGAGAGAGAGCTTGTCTGAAAGATAAAAGTAACGTCGATAGCAGAGAGACGCGTCTGCAGGCAGCGCGCACAAAATATCGATTCGCCGGGACGCCGAGTGAGAGAACGAACGAGAATGAGAGAGAAAGGCAGACACACACACGTGTGCGCGGGAATCGACGCGAAACCAGCCGTCGTCGTCGCCGTCGCTTCCACCAACAATTCTCCGCGGTGGATTTACAATGCCTGCAGTGAGCAACGAAAATATCCGACTAATTGTGTGTGAGAAATTTTAGGGCATAACTTTCAAATTATTTATTCTTGGTTATTTTTTTTTTAACAGTGAGTAAAATAAATTATTATGTCAGTTGTATAATTATAATGCTTATTACGAGCAATGAAAATATTCGGATATTCGTGTGTGGGAAATATTGTGACTTGATATTTAAATTGCTTAGAGATATATAAATAATTTCACCGTGTTCGTTAAATCAATTGTATACCTTTTTAATTAATTCAGGAACAGTTATTTTCTATGGAGTCTGACTATTTTTGTTTTTGAAAATAAGGCATTGTTTCCATTTTTAACAATTAGTCAACGAACAAAATTAGCTAGGGTATATTACATCAATGGTATAATTTACAATACCTGCAGCGAGTAACAAAAATATTGGAACAATAGTGCCTTGGGAATATTATGGTTTAATATTTCAATTGCTTATAAGGCCTTCCTCAAATTAAATTTGTCACAATACATCAAATCAACAGTATGACGCTATAATTAATACGGGAAAAATCATTTTGTATGCCGGATATTTTAGTCATCTACAAATAAGACATTAAAATTATAATATTTACACAAAATTTGATATACTAATATTATTCTTTGCAGATCATATGTAATCATAATTCTCTTTGGTTAAACGCAATATAATCAACGAGAGGTTGTAAAGGTTAACCCAAACAATTATTTTGCATACCATTATGCAATAATACTTGCTGTGGAGTTAAGTTACTTCAAGCATATTCATCCAAGTAGAATCCCACTCGCATTGCCACTTGGTTGTACATATTTAGTTGGGTTCCGTGCACGAGAGACTTCACTTAGTATCATTGGATATAACTGGCATTAAGGGACCCATTCACGATTAATTATGTTGCATAATAATTACCGTACGGCATAACATTATGCGAAGCACAATTCCACTTGCATTAGCAGTTGATTGCACATGTTTCATTGGATTCTGCATACGAAAGTGTTTACTTTGTAACATTGGAAATGACTGGTATTGTAATATAATTAAAACATAACCTTAAATCTAATTTACTATAATAACTTGGCGCTGATTCTCCTTGTGGTTATAATCATTTTCTGAGGAAAGTAAAATGTAACCTGAAAAGGGTCTAAAAATGAAAGTGTAAGCACTTTTGGATGAACAACTAGTTTAACGTGCCATAACCTCAAATTTAGATTGAAAAAATGTATTATCGAAACTTATAGCTAGTTCTCTTTTTGGCAATAATAGATTTCTAAACACAGATCATTCAACACTGTTGCATGGATTGGTTTCAAAGTGATACAGACTATGCCTCAGGCGTTTACGATGCAAACGTGACTCGCACATTTGATCTGTCGCGCAAAAAATATGAGACGATTCCGATGATGTGCAACACGTTGTACAGGGTAATTCAATTTCCTTTGAATCTGAATCGTCGCACCCTAATTTTTATTAATTTACATGTTTACAGTATTACATACATGAACTTATATATTCAAATGTTATAATACTACACTATATTATATGCATAATGCAGCCTACTGGAGAGGCTTTGCCACGACTTACTCCGAATGGCGAATATACTCCCAAAAATATTCGGATTCTAATGTATGGCTCCAATATCACTAATGGATACTAATGGTTTATAAACTGATGATTTGTTAATTCATATTAATTGAGATATATAATTCCTTTAAAAAATGTATATCCCATATACTATAATAACGTCATGTAATAATATTCCTGTTTAAAAACCAAATGAAATACCCTGTAGCGTCATAAAGACTAGAATCAGCTCATCCACTAATACTTTGTTGTTACACATCGATCTCGATGTTAATTCGGATATACAATTCCTCCAGAAAATATGCATATATTGTATAATAACAATTTGCAAAATATTCGAAAAGTAAAAAAAATTATAGCAAAACCATTTTCTTTTAAAAAGAATATATTTGGAAGCAGTGTAAATAATATAGTGCACTATCATACACATTTGTATGTATAAATTTACGGCAGACACATGTATATATTGTATATTATATATATTATATATAAATATGTACAAATCTTTTGTTTTGAAAAATTTGAAGCACTCTATGAAACTCCCTGTAGTCTCATAAAGACTAGAATCAGCTCATCCACTAAGACTTTGGTGTTAGACATCGATCTTGATGTTAATTCGGATATACAATTCCTCCAGCAAATATGCATATATTGTATAACAATTTGCAAAATATTCGAACAGCAAAAAAATTATAGCAAAACCATTTTCTTTTGAAAAGAATATATTTGGAAGCACTGTAAATAATATAGTGTACTATCATACACATTTGTATGTACATATTTATGGCAGACACATTTATATATTCTATATTATATATATTATATATAAATATATACAAATCTTTTGTTTTGAAAAATTGAAGCACTCTATGAAACTCCCTGTAGTCTCATAAAGACTAGAATCAGCTCATCCACTAAGACTTTGGTGTTAGACATCGATCTTGATGTTAATTCGGATATACAATTCCTCCAGCAAATATGCATATATTGTATAACAATTTGCAAAATATTCGAACAGCAAAAAAATTATAGCAAAACCATTTTCTTTTGAAAAGAATATATTTGGAAGCAGTGTAAATAATATAGTGTACTATCATACACATTTGTATGTACATATTTATGGCAGACACATTTATATATTCTATATTATATATATTATATATAAATATATACAAATCTTTTGTTTTGAAAAATTTGAAGCACTCTATGAAACTCCCTGTAGTCTCATAAAGACTAGAATCAGCTCATCCACTAAGACTTTGGTGTTAGACATCGATCTTGATGTTAATTCGGATATACAATTCCTCCAGCAAATATGCATATATTGTATAACAATTTGCAAAATATTCGAACAGCAAAAAAATTATAGCAAAACCATTTTCTTTTGAAAAGAATATATTTGGAAGCAGTGTAAATAATATAGTGTACTATCATACACATTTGTATGTACATATTTATGGCAGACACATTTATATATTCTATATTATATATATTATATATAAATATATACAAATCTTTTGTTTTGAAAAATTTGAAGCACTCTATGAAACTCCCTGTAGTCTCATAAAGACTAGAATCAGCTCATCCACTAAGACTTTAGTGTTAGACATCGATCTCGTATCGAGGACCCAGTGAGATGTGTCATTGCCGAGATCAGGTCGCGCAGGTTCAATGGCCTCCCTGCGGAGGCTCGCTGCCGAGGGAGCAGGTAGACTCGATGTCGTTCTAAACGGTAACTGACAGCACTGAAAATCCTGCTAGACACCCAGCAATTGCATTAGCGACGGAAAGCTTCATCGTTAACGTGTTACGTCCATCCAGAGGAGCACGCTCGCCCGGATATCTTGCGGGCGACGCCATCGTCAACGACGCTATTTCCGGTTGTAAGTGCCGCTCATTAAGGATCCCGACGTGTTGGAAACGGATTACTGCGCGAACCTCGACTTAATTTGCGTTTTAGTTCCATTTGTGTATGAATGTGAGCGGCGTGGGGGAGAGTTTGGAAATATTTTTGTTTAATTGAAGTTAGGAGATAATTTATTATTATTCTGCGGGTGCAATTGATACTCGCAAAATTGATGATATAATTGTTTATCAAGATAGTGAAAGATAAAATAGGAGATATATAATAATATAGTAGAATAAATAATAAATATTAAATAATAAATATTAACATGCCAAAGAACATATTTTATTGCATTACTTTATGCATACAATAATATATAAGATGCAGAGGAAAATTGAAGAGCCTTTGCTAGATAATTTATAATTATATAGTAACTTTTTATTCAGTCTACACAAATATTATATTGTATGTATAATATATACTATAATAAATAATAGATACAATAATAAAATAACTTACAGCGTCAACTTACTTTGCCACGACTTATTCCGAACGGGGAGCAGTTAACATGCTAAAGATAATATTTTATTGTATTATATATTTTAAACATACAATACAACGTTATCGAAAATACAGAAACCTAATTATTGTATGCATATACTATTAAAATTGCTAGACACTTTACAATTTGCTTCACGCTTAACGTGTCACGTTCATCGAGAGAAGGACACTCGGCCAGATATCTTGCAAGCGACGCCACCGTCGATGACACTATTTCTAGTTGTAAGTGCCGCTCATTAAGGATCCCAACGTGTATCAAACGGATTACTGCGCCAGCCTCGACGTAATTTGCGCTTTATTTCGACGCGCACACATCGATCCGTGCCGACCTCACTCGGAGCATCTCAACCTGAACGCCGGGCAACATCCTCGGACCAAGCAACTTGGCAAGGTTAGGGTCGCAAGGATAATTGAGAGGCGAAATTAGTTTCCGGAGATTTTCTTTCAATTAACTTTCCGCCTGCGTCTTCCCGTCGGTTAGAGGCGAGGAGAATTGTTGGGGATGGCTTGGTAAAGTGAATGAAGCGTAATATCGAAACAGAATGCTTAGATGGCGCAATAAAGTGGGATTTAGAGGTTAGGTCCTCCCTTCGCGATTTTATATCACTTTTACAAAAGTGTTTCTAGAGAAAACTTTGTTGTAATAAGCGAATTAGAATTTTTTAATACGTTATATTATTATAGCAAAATTAATTTGTTATAATAATTCATTTACTTATACAGGGTGTTTCAAGAGTATATTCTGCATTTCAAAAGGAGTGTTGTACATTGTTAGAACAAAGAAAGTAACTCCATTAACTATTAAAAAAATACAAGGTCCTGTTAAATATCATTAGAAGACTTTTGCAACAAATATAATTTAAAATATAACCTATAACCAAAAGTCTCTTAACAGTATTCAAAAACAGCAAAAAGTCCTGCTATACTTTGTTAAAAAACTATTAGCAACAACTATAATTACAGGAAGCGTAACGAACAGCTAGTAAACTATTTATTAAAGTATCATCTACGATCTACCAAAGCGTAGAGAACAAGTAGATAGGTTTCATTTTGGTCAGACTCGCGGCAAAGTTCGGGTCGGAATTGAGTGCTCCCATATACTGATTCCGTAGTGGTTGTAATGGTAGATGGTGGAGCGTGGTTTGAAGTAAGGCTGGTGGCTCCTAAGCAAAAAGGGCGAGTGAAAGGTCCGCCGTGCCGGCTCGTATTATCCGCGGTCGTGCAACAATGCTCCCCGAACTCGAGTCACTGAACTCCCTCGATCTACGTATCTCTCTCTCTCAGGACGATATTATTACTGCCGAGAAAGCTGGGGAGAGTACATCGGCTACAGGCTGATTCGCTTTCCTTAAAATTACAACTGTTCTACTCTATTTGTTATCAGACATGAATCTAATTATGTAGTTACATGTCTGATATATTACAATTTTTATAATAATATTTAAAGAATGTTTTTGGTTGGAATTCAAAATCTTATCCACTGGGCTATTAAAGAACCTTGTAATTATTTGTTTAATAATATATTATGTTATATGTATCATTTAATTTGTTGGAAACAATATTTTAACAAGTAATAGCCTCGACTTAGTTTGCCACGACTTACTCCGAATGGGAAACAACGTGCCAAAGAAAATATTTTACTATCTGATATTGTTGTATACTATAATATGTAAAATACAAAGAAAAATCGAGACACATTAATATAAAATCAAAATTACCATAAAATTTATAATTATCCTATAAAAAGCAATCTAAAATCGACAGTAGTATTTGAAAGCCGATTGAATCAGCCTGTACACTCTTACGGGAGAAATCGGCCGGGAAGTTGGGGAAAAATGTCGCGGTAAAGACCCACTTCCGGCAGGCTCGCCAACTCTTTTTCTCGGGCGCGCCACCACGAAAGAGGTGCCGGGGAGAAACGTCGGTGGGAATTAGGTTCAGCGTCGAATAAAACAAGCGGACGCTCAGTAAAAAAGGCCTTCAGCGATTACTTTACGGTCAGAGCGCGCGCTCCTAGACAGAGTGGAGTGAACAGTTTTTTTTTTTCTCCACCGAGTAACACAGAGTGCTGCAGTAATATAATGTTTTATATGATGTCTAAAATACAGACAAAAGTTGGAAAATGTTTTGATATAATTAAAATTATTAGATAATTTATAATTATTCTATATATACAGTTCTTACACACAAAATTGATGATGGATTATGTAATAATACAGGATAATAAATAATAAAAACGCTAATAAAATAGCTTGTTGGAGGGAACGTTTTACTAAGTTTTAAGGTTAACTTACTTCGACTTATTTCAAATGAGAAATTTTGACATACAGAAGAAAATATAACATATTATATTATATACTTTAAATGCATACAATAATATAGAAGATGTAGAGAAAAATAGAGAAACTTTTGTCTATAATGAAAATAACTGTATAATTATACATTTATACAATTGTACAATTTTTCTCTGAAGCTAATATAATATATTAGAGACATTACTCTTCATTCGGAGTAAGCCGTGGTAAACAAAGATGCTGCTGATACTTAGTAAAGTATTCTTTCCAGCATACAACTTCATACATATTTGATTCGTATATAATATGTTCAATAATACACTATAATAAATAATATACACACTAATAAAGTAGTGTGCTAAAAAATATATTAATATTACATACATTATTTGTAATACAGAAAAGTTGAAAAAAATTAATCCTGTATAACAAAAAATTAGCAGATAATTTATAATTATCCTTTATACAGCAGTCTATCGCAAAGCGGCAGAAAAAAAGGCGCTGAGCGATTATTTTACGGTGAGAGCGCGTCGCTCCTAGACAGAGTGGCGTGAACATTTTTTTCACCAAGGAACGCAGAGAGCGCCGCGCGGCACTCGAGTGACTTAATCCGTTTTCACCGGCGCGCGCCCCAGTTTCCCGATTTTGTCCCCCGTCTCCTTTTCTTTTTTGTTTGCCCGCTCTCGCGTCTACTTCTTGTCGCCCTGTCCAAATCTTGACGCACCATTGTGGACCCGCGACCTGATTACGTGAATTCATGCATCGCCGGTTTTGGTGTGGCGCGCGGTGATTTGGTGTTACGGAATTGAACGTTCGAGGTTATTTTTACATTTTAATATTATTGTGAAAGAAAATAAATTTAATTCAATATTATTGGGGAATTAAATAAAATAATAGAGCCATATTCAATAAAGAAATTCTTTATTGACGTAGTATTATTTATTGACAAAGAGTTTAATATTTATCAATTTTTCTTTTATACCACATTTTATAATATAATATTTTTATATGTACATTTTCACATAAAAGATAAACAATGCTTTATATATTTAAATTTATTTTATTATGCTTTTACTGTTAAATATATACGCTTCTATTCTCAAGAATAAATTATTACTTCTGCGTAACACAATTGGCATCTGCCGCGAATGACTTTCTTAGCAGAAGTGATAGTTAAAGAAGATGCAAGAGAGGCGAAGAAAAGAGAAGAGGAGATGTGCGGCCCTGTAGCCGTGACCCGAGCGCCCACATTTCCTCGCCTTTAACGTAATGTTGTCCTCTGTGACTCGCGTCTCCTCCTCGGGCAGAAATGTGCCGGCCAGCAGAAGAGTTCTTCTCTTTTACTCTGCTCCGCACAGTAGCACTCCATTACTTGGCACTATAACTGTACAATTGATTTCAATTGAAATCTGTATCGATATATATCGATATAAATCTATTTAAGATTTTTATAAAATATTATTCATCAAAACAATAAAAAAATATCATTAATATAATTGATGATAAATTTGTAATACTGCACAGAAGCACAATAAGTAAGGAAAAATTTCAACGTAATTAATATTACGAATCGATAGTTAATAATATTTTTCATTCGTCACAAATATGTCAAACAAACCCCCAAAAAATTTGCATAATTAATAATCTTTTGTAATCGTCACAAATATGTCTATCGAATTACTAAAATATACGTCAAGTAATCCTCAAAAAAAGTGCTACAACTGAACAACTTGCTTAACCAACGTAATTAATATTACGAATCGATAGTTAATAATATTTTTCATTCGTCTCAAATATGTGAAACAACCCTTCACCAAACAAAGTTGTATAACACTACAATTCACTTAGGGTTGTTTATGGCAAAGTTCACCAATATTTAATGGAACAATGTAATTTTACGAATTGATATTTCACAATCATTTTTATTTCTCACAAATATGTCAAACAACCCCCCAAAAAATTGGTATAATTAATAATCTTTTCTATTCGTCACAAATATATCTGTCGAATTACTAAAATATACGTCAAGTAATCCTCAAAAAAAGTGCTACAACTGAACAACTTGCTTTACCAACGTAATTAATATTACGAATCGATAATTAATAATCTTTCCTATTCGTCACAAATATGTCTGTCGAATTACTAAAACACACATCAAGTAATCCTCAAAAAAAGTGCTACAACTAAACAACTTGCTTAACAACAGTGTTTCTCCAGCGTGAAAAAGGCTGTTAAGGATTTTCCCCGAGAAATGACCCCGTTATTCCAGCAGGACTGGGATCGGGAGAACCAGAACCGGCGGCGTCGAATTAACTCGCTGCGGTTTGCAACTCGACACGCACTTGCGCAAACATGAAAACCGGAGCTTGTGCCGCTCGATCGCACTGCTCGCCGCGTTGCGGCGACCGCGACGGTGTCCAAGAAAAAATCCCTGGTTATTTTATCGCTCCGATTGTCCTCGTTTAAGGTAGCTGCCGGGTAAATCAACTCTTCTTATTAAATACATGATAATTTTTGTGAGATATGCGAGTGATTATTAATTAACGTACAAACATGTTTTTAATTATGGTTGGAAATATGTTTTGTAAGTAATAGAAAATAAGAGAGACATTAAATAACATTTATTTAATTATTATTGAGAGAAACTTTTATTCTTAAAGTGCAAATAGCACGTTTTTAATTGCAGCAATAAAGTAGATGTTAGAACTTCGAAAACAATAATCCGAATATATTTGTTACCTGAAAAGAAAAAAAAAGAAAATAATGAATAATTAAGAGTTCTGGATTTTTTCCAAACTTTTATATGTACTAGTATAATTTCCCCATTTTTACCACCAGTCACAGTGAAAACTTGTGATATAAATGTTAATAATAAATAAAGAATAATATATAAAATAATAACCAAGTGGGCAAACATTTTCGTTATATACACAAACCTAGATAAAAGCATGAATGAAACAGCATGAAAGACATTATGCTTGACTCATCCACCAGTTTCCACAACAACCACTTTAATCGTCGGACTCGACAAGTGCAACAATTCTCAGCGACCGAGCAAAAAATCGTCCCGCTGACAATGAGAAGACTAGCGACGCTCGCCGGGAAGCAAAGCGCAGAGCTGGCTGGGAGTCCTTTAAAGCGACGAGAGCGCCGCTGAGAGCAGCCACTTTTCCGGATATAGGATCGAGCGTCGCGGCGGGTATAAAGGAAATCGAGGAGGCGGCGGAGGAGGAGGAGGAGGAGGAGCGTCTGGCGGGCGAGAATCGCCCGGAGTAAAAGCGATTACTCGATCGAACACTACCTCCAGAGTCCTCCAAGTAAAACTTCCTGGCTTCCCACTTGCTCGCGGCGCACTCTCGTCGATGGGAAATGTAAGTCGCCGCTCGGGAAATTCTCGGAATATTATTTTATCCATAAAGTATATAATATAATTTATAAATTATATTATATGATATATAAAATAAGGAAAATAGTTTGGAAATATTCGTGATTTTATGATAAAATACCATCGTCAGTTTTGTTGCTTCAATTGATCTATTTCATTTAAAATTGTAAAAGTACATCCTGTACGAATCTCAATTTAGGTTAGGTACGCAGAGATTAATCGTTATGAATGGTTGAATAACTTACTTAACATTTATTCATACTGGCTACTCATTTTTTGTGTATTTTGTCTGCACGAAGGAAATTCATTTTGTCTTAAAAGCAATCCTTTCTTCTTTACGAAAATAAATTTCCATTCACAAAGAAGAATATTCTCCTTTAAGGAAATTTTTTCCAAGAACACTGAGTATGCGAGCCTTTCTTTCATCCACTGTTATATAAAAACGAACGTCAACTAGAGTCGTCCAGCATAAAGGGAATTTTCTTTCCTGCCAGTCTATCAAGGCACGAGCAAAAGAAAAGGCAGAGGGCCAGTGATACACGCGAGTACAATAACTGGTACACCGGCATTAATTTAGGTTCCATCTTCCGCCGGCGTGGCGCGCGCGGCCGACTCAAAGGCGCCCGGGCATTTCCTTTGTATTCAAATGGCAATGACTAATAAGCGCAGCCGGAGTTCTCTTTCGGTGCCTTTTGCACCGGGCTGCATTAAATGAAACCCGTATCGTTTAATCCTGACATCCACCAGCGAAAGGTCTTCTCGGCCACCGGAAATTGCAGTATCTTGCGTGCGGAGTTCCTCGAACCTTATTACTCTGACATACACACTGAAACAGACACGTAGAAGCTGTATTTCACATTATAATATGTTATACAAATCTGTATAAACAAATATTGTTAACGTTATTAATACTGTTATGACTTTGTATTTAAGTTGTTTATGAAGTAACCTTCTTGGTTATATTTTTAACAATGCGGATTTCAATATTGGTAATAGAAATATCTAATTTATTTTTTAAAAAGTTACCTTATACCAAAAATATTTCAATAAACAAATAAAAGTTACAAAATAATCCTCGACAACCGGAAATTACAGCACCTCGAATCTTATTACCTTCGCAGAGAGACACATAATTCTGTTTCTCATTAAAATATGACATAAGCAGGCGAATCAGAGAATCTGTCGGAAACAGGAGGTGAAGCTTGGGGTCAAAGGCCTCCCGGAGAACATGCACGCCATCTCATCTCGCACGTTCACAGTCTCATTAGGATGGTTGGGCTTCAATTCCATTTCGGCGGCAGCCTCAAGGTGTCTACGCACTTGCTAACTTGGTTTTCACCCTAATTTCGTTAAGATCCTTCCGGCTATGATGGCGGGACAAGCAAGGGTGGAATCTGGAGGAATCTGGGGGTGCGGTGGCTTTTTGCAAGTTAATAAAGTGGAATGAAAATTGGTCTCGGTGATGATAGTCTGTTCTATCTAATAAATTAATGGTCTTTGATACTGGAATTATTAATTGGGCCAGAATAATTTGTTTAATATTTGTTTGATTTTTATTTGTATACATGTATTGATAGTTATTCCTCTGATAGAAACAAGTATCGATTGGTCTTCGGTAGTTCTAGTTTTAAAAACATGTTTTAACTGTGACCTATATTTGAACTCAGTTTACAGTCATACCTAACCTACAAATCTTTGAACACAAGCGTTATAATTATGTTCTTTTATGATCAAAACTAAATAGAATTACGAATAAAATATATAATATAGCCATTGTTCCTTACTTCGTATTCCCTATAAAAGAATATCACAATTCATATACATATACATTTATTTTGTGATCAACACGATTTCGAAAACAAGTCAGATATAGGTTACTTTTTACTAATTCTTCACTCAACAATCGTCAACAATCATATTCCGTATTTTCAATAAACGAATATTAAAATTCACATCAATACACAACCGTTTCTAAAATAACACTTTCCGATAACAAGTGAAGGTTAGGTTAGGTTCCGGTAATTCCAGTGTTAACCAAATATGTGGGTTGGGCAGTGCGCTCTGTGAGCGTGCAATAATTCGATGAAGAATTTCGAGGCGGGGTTTCGATATGATTAGTCCATTAGCGTGCGCGTTAACGCGATTTCGCTGGCGGAAGGGCCGGGATCTTATTACCCGATGGATTAACCGAAGGTTACCTCTCGCCCGGCGGCCCAGGAGGTCGACCACCCCTTGCAACTCTTCGAACCAACTTCATTAAAGCCTGTGATTAGGATTGCACAAAAATGAATCAACAAACAGGGCCACTAAACTTTGCCCGAGGATAAAGTTACGTAAGGATTTGAGAGTAAAAATTCTTGATATACAGGATGATTCAATTGTCATTAAATCATGACTGTTGTAACCTCACTTTTTTATCAGGCCTGTATATAATTATATAAAGTGTATAATAATATATTATATTACATATATAAAATGTGAGGTTGCTATAAATAAATAAGACAACGTTAGACATTTCCTCTATCTTAAGAGGTTATGTTGACACAATTCCGTATTACATCGAACAAACCCACCTTTAATACCCAACAACAGCAAAATAAACAACGCAAATGGTAGGAATTGCTCGAGCAACCACAAATGGGACAACCAAGCTAATTCGACGAAGTGGCAGATTGGGAATCTAGATTTCCGATTGTCCTGTTGGACTGGATAAATGGAGTCCGGGGTGATCGGGCACTCCCGATCGACTGGTGAGGAACCGCTCGTCCATCTGGCATCCTTTTAACGAATACCTCGTCGTTTCTCTCTCTCTCTCTTTCTCTCTCTCTTTCTCTACGGGTCAACGAACCCGCTCGAGGCTTCTATTATCCTAGCCATTTTCGCCTGCGAGAGGATATCGAGGCCGGGATTAAAGCCTTTTTACTTTTTACTCGCCACTCTCGGCTACCTTTCCACGATGGATCCTCGCTATCTGATAACTGCGGATCGGTACTCTTGAATTTAAGTGCACCACCATTCACTGGGCGATCTCTATCGGCGCAACCGTCGATGCAAATCGAGATACTCGTTTGTAAATATTTTGGAACTTGTTTTATTATTTATGTTATGATTTAATGTTGTTAACGAAGGTATATGTTTTTGTTGAAAATCTTGCAGTGATTGTATAATAACAATTGGTAAAGTAAACAATGCTTTAATTTCGGGTGAGAAATATATTTTGGGGTTCTTGTTTGTTAGTAACATTATAACGAATGTATGTAATTGATTTAAAAAAGTTACGTATGTACGTTATATGATGAAAATTGATCGAGTAAACAATGCCGTATTTTCAAGTGACAAAATCAAAAATGATTCACGCTATAGCTGCAGCGCGACTGATACAATAAACTTGTATAAACTAATCCAATAAACTATTCCACTCGAATTTCCCGTATTTCTTTTTACCATTTTACAGTGGCTTTTTTTGGTTAAATCTCGATTTTTGATGATTAAAAAATGGGAAAAAGTTTGGGAAATACACGAAGGGAAATACATTTTACCACATCATTTCGGTGGCGGAAAAAAAAAAGTCGCTTTTGTGAAAAGATACGCGCATATGCGAACGTGGCGATCGAGCTTAACCAACCGCAACGCGCACCCGTTCTCCGGCAAATTTATCCAATCTGCCTTGGTAAACAAAGAGGCAATCACCAGGCCGAGCTTTCGTGGGCAGCCACCATCATCGAGCGGGCTCTGCCTGTCCGCGGCTCCCCTGGATAAATATAACGGGCACTGCCGATTAATCACGTTGAAACTTTCGTGACTTCGGTTGCTGTAGAACTACGCCAGTCCGATAAAGCAGTTCCGCAAATATAGCGCAAGGTTGGCTAAATTGCACCAGTTTTACTGTTAAGTTTTATTACGCAAAGTTAAAGAAGAATATTTTTAGATTTTTAGGTTATAGTGAACTTATAGTGTTTTGCCTTTCTTGTGTAATTTTTTGGCGAATTTTAGTAAATCAGGATCTTATTGAAAAGAATTAATTTTGCACGCCTTCTATTTGAGCTAGTTTCTCAAATTGCACCTCAGGTTGCTAAAATTGCACTGTAATTTAAAATGATTGTTTTAAAATAGATTTTCTACGTAGAACAGAATTAAATAAATAATTCCTAGGGTGGAAACAACACACTAAATAATCTAATAGTTTTTTAATAAACTATACATCTTCGCTACCAACATCAAATCACTCATTGCTTCAAAAAAACAATGTTAATTTATAGTAACCATAATTTATTAAATTTTATAAGAACATCGAATCAACAATATAATAGCATCCGAATATTTTTGGTAAACATTGTAGGTCACTCCGACTTACGTAGTTCCAAGAACAAATGGTTTCCGCTGACGTCGACTTATTTAACGGGTTGGAGTTTATCGTAATCGATTGCTAGCGCCTAGTACCTTTAATTGCAGCATAAATTTCGCGCGTGCTCCGCAATGGTCCGGCGAATTTGCGAGAAAGTGGCAGGGTTGAACGTGGGTGGCGCCAGAAGGCGCTGCTGCGGCGCGCAAGGATTGGGTGATACGCTTAACCCTTTTCTCAAAGGCTAACAAAGCTTCTGCTGAATTGCACGAACATAATGTATATTAAATTTGCACAGTAGAAATCATTGGTTTAAAGTTTATTAGTTTAAGGCTTTCAAAATATTGGTATTGGAAGTGTACAGTATTTATTAACATTTAGGTGAGAGTATACACAGTGGCTAAAAAAGTATTTGCATATTCAGTGTTTTTGGAATAAATTTTCTTGAAAACAGAAGCCGAGTCCTGATAGGGAATTTATTTCTTCTTAAGAAGAACATTTTCCGGTTCAAGAGTATGTACTTTTTTTATCCACTGTACTTATATTCGCACTTTAAAAATTGTTAATTTAAAGCTTACTAGTTAAAACTGTAACGTTGTATATTATATAAAAATATACAGTCAAAGGAATTTTCCTATTTTATAAAAGTATTAGTGAAAATAGTGCGGTTTACTTGCTGTTGAATGGCGACTGTAATTAAATTATCTAATAATGCTAATTATATATTATTTACTAAGAATTCAAATTTCCAAAATCCCTGCACATATTAAGGACCATTGTTTATTCACATATACGAACAAAATTTATACTAACCTCAAAACAGGCGTTCATAAAAATATGACATTTATTACATAAAGCAATTATTTATATTTTCAACAAAATGAGACATTTTCACCTCTTTTTCAATATAACTGACACATGAGACCTCTTAAATGACAAGTGGACAGGCTACAAAAGTGGACTCAACTAGTCCATCCAGGATCAACGACCCCTGCGTTCGACGTTCGATGATCTCTCCGAGATTTTCAAGTCCCCTCTAATATTAGAGTGCAGCTTTATTTCGCTCTGCACTGGCAATACGCATTGCGTAACCGATGGCGCCGCGTCGATGTGACACCTGACCACTCCGTGCAGGAGGGTCGATCGACACGCAGGAGCTATCGACCACTGACCCACATTCGAGCTCGCATCCCCGCTGGATTAATATTGAGACCATTTGTGACTTGGAATGATATTGGCAATGAAATATGGTTCATTCCCACTTTTAATCGTAACCAGGAAAATAAATGGCGGTTTTGTTGTTTCTTTATTCGGAGGATTTTTGAGTTAAGTTAGGTTAGGTGTACCATCAGTGACTCATAAAGATAGTAGGAATGAAGTACAGTTAATTTTTACTTTGTATCATAACCTTAAAAATAGCTGGCAATTTTATTCTTTGCTTATTGCGACGGTTTGTATGTGCAGCTAGGTTAGGTCACCATGTGTGAGTAAAACATTCATGCACTTTATCTTATACACACAATATATAAATAAAAATAGTAAGGAAATTGATTCCTAACCCCAAAACAGAAAGTGATAGCTGCACTAATTTCATAAATTAAAACGAAAGAATTTCTGAATCACAAATGCCACACGTAACTTCCACGGCCCTAACCTCACTTCTACATTTTACCATAACCACTGAAATGATTTCGCGCGGCGTCCATGTGACATCTGACCATTCCGTGCAGGAGGGTGAATCGACATACGCAGGAGCTATCGACCACTGCCCCAGATTCGAGCTAGCATCCCCGCTGGATTAATATCGAGAGCAGCGAGTATCCCGGCGTGTATCGGCCTCTCCAAATGACACTGGAGCGCCTCCTCTCCGCTAATTATTCCTAATGACCTTTTTTCAACCTCCTTTCTTCTGACTCCTCTATCACCTCTCCGGACGGATGAAATACTTTTTGCCTCCGGGGAGAAAAATACCTGATCAATCTGGTTCGAGTAGGGAATCCTGTCAGGAGGGTCGATTCAAGGGGAATTCCGAAATCAGGCTTCCTTTCATTGGCAAAAGAAGCAGAAAGTAGAGGAAACAAGAAGAGATGCATATAAAGGTTCTATACAGGGTGATTCATATACAATATATTTATAAATTAATTAATAATCTTTATTATACCCAAATGTTTCCCAACCTTCTCTGCAACCTACATATTATAACATAACCTAATATAGTGAATATAACATAATATACTAAAACATTTATTTACTCCTATTCGGAGTAAGTCGTGGCAAAGAAAGATGCCATTGGTACTCAGAAAAATATTTTCCCCGGCGAGTTATGTTATACATACGATAAAATTTATTATTGCCAACATTAATATACATCAATCATGTAAAAATATAACTACATACAGGCCTGCTCAAAAACAGGGTGCCCCTGTTCCGATTTAAACGGAACTGAAACACCCTGCACAGATCTTGCTGGATGGAATCCGCGTAATAGTTGAGGGAATAATTGGGTGGTACGAGTGGCAATCGAACGGACTAATCGAATATCAGTTGTACCGTTGGCACGTGCCTCTTGTAATTGCTCTGCCTATTAGTCACTGACCCGAATACCCAGCTGACCAACCTCTATTTTGGCGAGATAGATGCCGGACACTCATCCCACCGTTCCATATTGCTGACAGTGTCCACTCTAACCCTTTCGATACTGCCGAATTTGCCGGAAGAGCATTGAACCGATCTATAGGGTGAATCATTTGTCTTTCATTTGCAGTTGTTAGGTAAAAACTGTATGGAAGATAATTAAACATTATTTAGCAATTTTTAATTCTGCACAAATGCTTTCCAAATATATTATTGCATGTATAGTGCGTGTTATATAACATAGTAAAATATTTTCTTCATCGTTTTGCTACTCTTCATTCGGAGTAAGTCGTGGCGAAGTAAGTTGACGCTAATACTTGGTGAAATATTCATTTCTACCGGCTATTTTATGCACATATTATAGTTATGTTACTGTATTATGTGATATACATTATATATACAATATAAAACAAGCATTTGTGCGTAATTAAATTTACTAGATAATTTATAATTATTCTATATCTAGTAATTGAATTTAATGCCAATACCAATTACACTGTATATTATACATAGAATATAATATTCAATGTAATATATAAAATACAAGCCGGTTATTCTGTTGAACCATTCGTGTATAATTAATATTGCTAAATAATTTATACTTATCCTGCAAATAGCATCATGGTTGATGATTTAAAGGCAAGTGGAACACCCTGTGAAAACAGAGGGTTCACCGGAAAACCTATATTGGTCCTTCCTAGAGAAAGAGTTAATCCGGCGATTCCTCTTCTCGGAAGTTAGAGTCGCTGGCAATAAAGCCCGTGCGCTATCGACCTTTATTTATCGACTCTGCCAACTCTTTCTTCTCGTTGCCAAATATAACGAAGTTCAGGAGCAAGTTTGCTCTTTAAACTTGCAGCAGATCGAACTTGGTCGATTAAAGGAACACAGTGAATTATTCGGGATCAAGCGACCGCCGGATACTAGCTGGGAGAAACGATGGAACGTGCCCGGGAATTATTTATCGGCCAACTATCTCCGACCGGGCGATTGTACTGACCTCGGATAACTCAGTTAGTTTTTGAAACAGTTGGGAATTTGAAATGGCAGAACTGCTTGAAAGTTATAACAATAGAACGGTGGGAACATATTGTTTAACTAACTTTGGTGGATTTAGTGAAAATGTAAGTGGATGTTACTGGAAACTGAGTTCTCATTTTGGCAGATTTAGAAATAATTGTAGTCAAGGTATGAATGAATAATGAAAATTAATATTATATGAAACTGAAAAACAAACTTTCCTTTCATGTATAAAAAAATTCAATGATATTAGAGTTATGTACACTGCAGCCATCTTAATTGGTTTTCTAGCAATGAGTAATTCAACTTTGTTAACACACATATATAATAACAATAAAAATTCGTAAATAATTTATTCTGAATTTATTATAATAGTAATTCTGTTATTTAATACATCGTCACAGAATATTTACCACTAAAAATTTCCAAACAAAACGACTATTACAATATTTCACAAAATGTTCGATCCAATTTCTGTTGTCGACGTTCCTCACAGATATAAACCAACTTTTCCAAACCCTAACTTGCCCCAACCGCAAAATGATTTTCAGTGCACCAACCACCGCCACCAATTTAAAGTTTAAAGTTAGAATCGGTAATGCAACATTCGGGGTGGGGTAGCATGCAAGAATATTGTGTTTGGCGATAATCCGTTTTAGAGGGACTAATTTCGAGGTTAGAAGTTGGGCGAAACAGTGATGGCGGTAGAGTCCAGTGCTGGCGCTGCTGTAGCATCATGGCCGACCAGAATTCCCGCCTAGGTGGATCGGAGGGCAGATTATGCGAATTAATTCGCGAACGAGCGAACTCCGGACTTCTTATCTCCGGCGCAGAGCCGCCAACTTAACGAAGTCTTCTTCATTGCTTTTCTTTCGCACGCCCGACCACCTCGGCTGACCTTATTAACGAGAGTTCACTCTCTCTCGACGATCATCCAGATGCTGGTGCTGCTCTACCATAGCGGGCTTCATTTTTTCTTCGTCGCGTAATTAATGGCCCTGCTTTGCCTAATGTTATGCCGAGATTCGGAAAAACGCACGGCGCCCACGCGAGCAGCCTCGATCGATGAGGAATTCTCTTATCAAAGCTCACTCACCTCGGCTCCGACTAATTTTCTCTCCAGACACGAAGGCTCTGGGGTAGTAGAAAATGGATGGATTAAATATTAGAATCACGAGCAACTTCCTTTGTATTTTTATTTATTAAATAATATTATATTAATACAGTGATATTAAATATAGAAAGGGATACATTTAAATTTACTATTTAGATAACAACTAAGATATCCTTCTTACACAAAATTAGAGAGGCTCACAAGTAAAATAAATTGACGTATTCACCTTGTAGAAAGAATAAAAAAAGTCACTACAGAAATTTAATTTGGTTATTACAACTGAGTTCTTCTTATAAATACCTTCACACAACAGCACGGCATTCTTAAGAAAGCACTTTACCACTAAAATACTGTTCCGCGCCCT
The DNA here is from genome assembly GCA_964023945.1 of Ectemnius cavifrons. NCBI lineage: Eukaryota > Metazoa > Arthropoda > Insecta > Hymenoptera > Crabronidae > Ectemnius > Ectemnius cavifrons. Next base: position 4,300,694 of record OZ030388.1, read on the forward strand.
GTAATTTCGTCTTTTGCGATTAATTCTTATTTACTTTGTCCCAACTTTCCCCACCGTTTCGTCGAATTACTTTTTCCCAGCTGCCAATCGCTGGGATTCCACTTTCCGGGGTTTTTTCCTCAGTCGATTACACAGCATATCGAAGTATTGGGGTTGTCTCGTGTAGGGTGAGAATGATGGAAGGGGATGTTAAGGCTCGCCTATAAAAAGCCTGGAGGCAGACTCATTAACCATCTTGGATATTGAATGACTGTCAGTGAGCGATCGAAGAGGAATCACAGGAAAAGGGGGCAAGGAAGATTAAGTTAATCTTTTGCAAATCAATTTTTTTCATGGATAAACAAAATTATTAAACCGTGAAATTAGCAGTGAAAAATTAATTTAGATCGTTCGAACATGTTATTCTATAACACTTTGACAAACTTGTTGATTATGAAGAATAGGTTAGGAAACTCGACATTTTATGCCATCTGGCGGTCTAAAAATTAACGTAAACTGAAAATGTGTATTAATATGTGACCTTAAGGTTATGTGGATTTTAATAGGATTTTCAATCCTGCGTACAATTATCATTCGGGCAAATTATAACCTATAATATACTACAATATTTATTGCTTATACAGGATGTTTCAAAAATAACCACAATTTTAAAAGGAATATGAAATCGAACGCTATTAGAAGATATTTGCAACAAAGATAACTATAATAATTTATTATTATTATCCAAGCATATTATAACCTATAAAATACTACAAATTTCAAAAAGAATGGGAACTTATACGCCATTAGAAGATGTTTACAACAACTTATTCTTCTTAAAATTAAATTAATGTTCACTTACACGCAAAGCCAAATAGAACAGCTAGAAAGAAATAAAAAAAAAGATATGAATGATCAATACGCGACCTTGCCCTCACTCCTGGAGAACCTCCTTCCAGGCTTTCAGTAGTTTCCTTCGGGAAGAGAAAAGGCCTTCGGGATCTGTGGTTGGGAATTCACCCTCCTCGTAATTCCACCGAGCCACCGTCCAAGCAGAAATACCGAAATTATAAGGGCGACTGAATGCCGGAAATTAAAAGGTACACGGAAATGCCCGCTCCGAATAACTCTTTGATGTCTTCGAATGGCAGCCTCTAATTCGAGAACGTCATCAGGACCACCCTCCACCCCCTTTTCTCGCTAATGAGCGTCAAAATTTCTTCCGAATTTGTCGGCCCGGAAAAGTTGTGCTCCGAAATTCCAGCTTAATAATCGGTCGACGTCTCCTCCCCACGGTTTCTACGTTTCCTGACTGGTTCGAAGGGAATTTCATGCAAATAGAAATGTTTTTGGCTGTTTCTTTTTTCATTTTCGCCCTGAAAAAGTTGTAATCCGAAATTGCAGCTTAGTAATGAGGCGGCGTGTCATTTGCACGAGTGCTGCATTTAATGACTGAATCGATGGAAATTCTGATTGAATGTTAATGACCTGCAGTGATGAATGATAAAGTTGCGAAGTAAAGAGTAAAAGTACTTCCGAATTTCTTTCGGATTTTTTTTTAATTTCGCTTGAAAAGCGCAAGTTCGAAATTTTAGCTTGAAGTTTTGACGACGTATCTTTCGCGTTGGTTTTTTTACATTTAAAGTATTTATTCAGTAATATCTTCTTAATAACTAACGAATGCATTCAACATAAAAAATGTGTAATTTATCTATGTTTTCTAATTAAAACTTTAAAATATGTTTGTAAAATTTTAACTTTTAACGTACAAATTTACATAAATCGATACAGTCAACAATATAAACTGAGTTGTAATGGTAACAATGCCACAACTTTAGTTTCATAACAAAAACATCTATTTTGATGTTAAAATTAAAAACCTCCCTTTTGTAATGCTCAGTTGTAGAAAATACATACAAAAGGTAGTTTTTAATCGAAAAAATCTGCCTTTATTATTAAGTCAATTATTTATAATAATCCAGCAATTCTTAATAAAAGTTGTATAGTTTCAATTGCAGAAAAACATCTCTGAATACAAGTTAGTGATTAGTTCGAACTCCAAGCGAAGCGTAGCAGTGATGAATGATAAGATGATGGGAAAGTCGAACATAGAAAGTGCTTTCGAACTTCTTCGAAATTACTTTCGAATTTCTTGACCTCACAAACTTGAGGTTCGAAACCACAGCTTGATAATCAGGCAACTTATTTTTCAAGTTTTACATTCGGTGATTGGTTCGAACGAAACTCCAACCTGAAGTTACAATCACGTATAATAAGGTAGCAAAGTTGAGAATAGGAATGCTTCCAAATTTCTTCGACCGAAATTGTGGAAGTTTGAAATTCCACTTCGATAATCAGGCATGCAATTTTTTGCTCTAGTTCGAGTGTAATGACTGATTCATGTGAAATTCGAAATTAGAGATTAAATATGATCAGTTGGAGTGATGAATAATAACATAGTACTTAAAAACGAAATATAAAAACAGAGACATTAAAATTCGTATTCACTTCAAAATAGAAATACTTTCACACGAAATTCCAAAATCTAAAGTTGCAGTAATAAATAATAAAAAGCGAAGTATAGAAAACGATACATTAACATTTTTATTATTTAGACATAACCTAAAACAGTAATTCATATTTAACTTGATGAACCAGACAAACAAATTGAAAACAAAAATACTTTCAAATTCCTGGGTCCAAAATTGTGACGATCTAAAATTCTACTTCAATAATTATACATCGTATCTTTCGCTCCGGTTTTAAATGCAATTACTGATTCGAGTGGAATTCCAAAATAGAATCTAAACGTAGCCAGTTTCAGTGATGAATGATAACGTAGCAAAATCGAAAATAGAAACACTCGTACTTTGTAGTAAGCGTACTCCGGGATAAAACGGTATCTCGCAATTCTGGAGAGTGGAATCTCAATCGCATTACTAATAATTGCATTGAACATTCTCCGCTGACCTGTTTTCCGCGCGAGTCACTCTGCTCCTGAGTTAATCCGATATCAATAATTCGTTTCACCGAAATTCAATCTTTCCCAACATAACTCATCTAATTCTACGCTTCGATAAATACATTGGCAATGAAATACAGTTGTGAAATAACTGTGAAACTAACAGGCACTTATATATTGCTTATTTATTGCTTATTGTGAGAGTGTATGATTAATGCTAGGTTAGGAGTGCCATTTTTGACTCATGAATATATTGGGAATGAAATACAGTTCGTTTATACTTTTAATCGTAACCATAAAACTAGCAGGCATTTTATTTATTGCTTATGACGAGATATTGTGAATACAGCTAGGTTAGGTGTACCATTTATAACTCAGAAATTCTTTCACTTTGACTTATAGTTTGACACAACTAAACCATAAAATTTATTATTATAACAGTAAAAGATTCCTCCACTAATTTTAGGAATTAGAATGAATATATGATTCAAGAATGGTGCACCTAACCTTGCTTTACTATCGAACCCTCCAAATAACCGATGAATAAAACTCCCAACTATTTTCAAGGTTATAATAGAAAGTAGAAATCAACTTTATTTCATGCCTGATGTATTTATGAGTCATAAATGGTACACCTAACCTAGCTTTCCCCCCAAACCCTCCCAATAAGCAATGAATAAAACTCCCAGCTATTTTCATGGTTATCATAAAAAGAAGAAATCAACTGAGTAGACGTTCCAAGCTCTCGAAGGTTAATTGGATCGATCACAGTCCTTGGTGGGTGGGTGGGGGTCCTTTGAGGAAACCGAAGGAATCTCTGGAAGAATCGCTTTGATTCTTCCAGCATCCAGAAATTCATCCAAGAATCGCCTTGAAAGTTCGTCGAGCGCGTGAGCATCTTCCGAGCGGGAATATTTCCTGTGAAAAGACAGTGGGCGAAGTGGTTGGTGAGGGTGAGGGATGGCATCATGGCCGATAAGCCGTGAAAACTAACCTCTCCGTCTTCATCGTTCGTCTGGCTGAAGCCAGCCTCCGGAATAATCCTCCAATCTCTCGGTGGCGTCCGATTCCACCCGGTCTAAATAGACTCCTTTCTTTGTCAATCTTCGAGGTTATGTTTGTTATTGAAGCTTTGTTATGCTCCAGTACTTTGTTTTACTTTTTGTGTTTAATCTGAAGCATATTACATATTTTTATGATTGGAATCAGAGCCTAGCATCTATGATATTTGAAGAAAATAAGTTCTTCGAATTTTTTGTTCATATTCCCAATACGTGATTAACTTTTTATAACCTATAAATTTATAAATCATATCGGCGTTGCGCTTGGCGCTTGTAGTTCTAAAAGTATGTTTCAATAATAGTGGTCTTACTTAAAATTCAATATTTTAATTCATAGATATTGAATTTATAGGTTAATGAATAGATTATTGGGTAAATACAAAGTACCCAGGGTACTACAAACATCAATATAAAAAAGGAACTTCCATCAATGGAAGTTCCATCCCTTCAAGCGTAAATAGTCATGTTTCTTTCGTCAATCTTCGTGGTTATATTTATTATTGAGAGTTTATGTTCCATCGCCAATATTTTAATTAACAGATACCAGATATATAAGTTAATTAGTAAGTCAATAAGTACCCATAAAGTACTCATAGTACCACGAACATTAAAAAGAAATAATACTTCCATCCTTTTCTACTTAACAATATTTATTCCCCTCAATAATTATTAATAGAATATAGTATTATCGATAATTCTGTTAATACATAGATTTTTGCGAAGTCAAACTCCATTCGATTACGTACAAGTGCCCGAACAGGTTAGCGTCATGCAATTCTCCATTCTCCTCGTTTCTCGATATCCTCTCGTGCGATTGGTATCGTCGAGTGTACGCGGTTGGCCATGGAATGGACGCGGCCGTATGGGGAAACCGGGTCAACTCGAGATGCGTCTGTAATCCGAGGTCCACCGTTGAGGACAGACTCGCAATGGGAGAGTGGCTGACATTGACACTGTCCCGATGTACACCAGCCTCTTGTCAATCCCATATTTAGTAAATCGTGTTGAGTTTGGCAAAGGAAGTCTGATATTAATTAACCCTTTCTTTACGAAGGATCGAAGAATGATGTCAACTGTCGAGCCAACCATTAAAGTAGGGTTATGTAATTTGGAACGCGGGAAAACTATAATTTCCAGATGCCATTATTTTACAGTGATTGTAATAAGTTTACTCGAAAATATTCACTATACTAAATCAAATCTAATAATGAATTATAAAATAATAAAAACATAAAATAAAAATAACAAATTCCATACCAAAATTTTGAAAGTGTACTCAAATAAAAAACCTCTGAAGGATTAAATAACCCAAAATAAAGACATACTAAAATAATAAATATAGATAAAAAAATTACTGCTAGACACAAGGGTGGCTGAGAAGGAAAGCAGAGGGCGACAGTGGTAGTGTGTCAGAGTTATCCGGTATTCAAGAGCAAACATCCGTAGAAAATCAGGGTAGCAGGATGATTCGGTGGGGGTGGATGTGTGTGCATGTGGATGTAGGTCCACGAATCTCTCTCTCTCTCTCGGGGATGACGACGTCCGATTTGATTATGAGGGCCGGAGAGGCCTTCGCTCCGTAAACAATCCTAATTACAAGGCAGAGTAAGAGGAGGAAGCGTACGCGCTAATTCTCCACGGGGGTGGCTGACGAGGGTGGCACTTTGTTATTGACGCACACCGAGCGCCACCCTGATTAACACTGGCACCCTTTTTCGTTCACTCGTCCACTCGTTCGACGACGCTCGCCCTTTAATCCGAGATTCAATCCACCTCGTTTCGAGAATTTCCTACATTTTTCGAATCGAATAGTAAGTAACGAGAGAGTCCGAAAAAAAGTCCCGGTGATTGCAGGTGGCTGCTTGATCAAGGAGTGGTGCGCTTCGATGCACAAAGTCGAATTTGGTTTTTACACGGCGTATGTGATATTTTTAACTAACTTTGAAAAGGAGCAGATTTGCAATTCGTCCCGTGTTTTTTTATTATTGTTATTAAGTGATTTCGAAGGTTGGTAAATCGTAGAGTTTTTTCGTGTTTGGGATTTTTTGATATTTTTGATTTTTGATATTAAGTTTGTTTATCATTAACTACTTCTATTGGATAAAAACTGATTTTTCGCCGAATTTTATGTTATTACACTTTCTTCTTCTGTAAAATACATTTCAAAATCTCACCATTAATACTGAGCTTTATAAAAAATATTGAAACTAACAATTCCAGCATCAAATTTCTCATTAATTTAATATTTAATTTCGCCTCGCAATATTTCCCAAAAATGTGAAAAATGTGTTACAAAACAAATCAAAAAAAATCTACGTCTTTACAAACTTTTCGAAAACATAACAAAGTATTTATCTTTGTTAATTTCATGGCGAAGTACGCCTCGAAGAGTGACGCACTATCAACCTAAAAATCTCACTTCCGATTAATGAAGTGGAATCGAAATTCTTCTGGCTTTTACGGTGCATAAAGTGAGATCGAGTGCTCCCTTTACTAGCGTTATATATTCCCGAAACGAGATTACTCGCCAGTTAATCCCTACGATCCGTTTATCTGAGGCTTGTAAGGTAATGTTCTCGAGTGGCCCGCCTTGAGTATCGGATCGAAGGCGAGGAGATTAGCTTCCATCTCGCAACAGCCGGTACTGGCCACGAGAAGTTTCGCCAACTTCGCCCACGGTGACTACATTAAACTACCAGCAGAAACTGTCGATGGAAACTAGAAATTATACCAGATCATCGGATTATAAATTATAGTCTGTAAACATTTTCAATAATTATATTATTTTATCTAGAGTAATGTTACTTAACATATTGATTTTCTCGTGTGTCTGATATAATTCGTGTGTTTTGTATTCAATTAAGGTTATGTTGTTCTAAATTTCGTGAATATTGAGGTTAGATCACTCTTCATTCTGACATATTTAAATCCCACGAAAGGAATTGTAATTGCGATATACAAAACTGAATACTACACTTTCATCCAAACAAATGTGAAACATAAAATATATTAGAAAACTACAATCGGAATCAGGTTAGGTTAGTAAAGTATAAAGAAATGCGACAGAAGTGACATCTATCTCGACGAAATTAAACGAACTACAGTTACTGTAAAACAAATGATAAAGAAACATAACGTAAAATCTAGTATTACTATGTTTGTTAAACAACATTTATTTATCTCATATTTATTCTGGAAGGATCAAAAAATATTTTCAACCTTTGTTTACACAGACATTGTTTAATAAACATAACAATACTTCCTTTTATTGAAAATTCATCACCGTACGACTATTTCCAGGCCAATTATAAACAAAAATAAAAATAATTCCAAAGCATACAAAAACAAGAAGGTAAAATAAAAAACAATGCACATAGCTAATGTACCACAGGATTTTAGGAGGTGTGCAAAAATATTCGGCCGGCTATCGGCAATCTATTGATAGAGTTCGATGGATCGATCGAGCGGTGGCTTCCGCGTTCCAGGAAGTGTTTTAATAAAGCTTTCCGGGAAAAAGCGTTTCAGGAATGGAAGGGAAGCAATTTCCCATCCAAGCCAGATACGTGCCTGTGTGTGTGTGTGTTTGGAATGTTCGTGGAAACGAATGTGGGACATCACCTTTTTGTTTCCTGTTGGTGCAACAGCGAGAGTAGCAGCTTCGCCCTTGTTTTATGAGCTGGCTCGCGCTCTGCTCGGCCGGTTCTTTATAAAAATCCGATAACGGGTCACCCAGTACTGCACCCACACCCACACACAGAGCAGCCTGCCTGCCACCTGCCACGCTCCATCGATCGGCTCGCTCATACATTTCCCTTCCAAATTAAACATTATGCTCTTTTACAGTCGAAAGCTTTAAGCAGACAGGCGATGGCTTTTGTTGGAAATTGGAGTGTAAGGGAAAAATCCATTTCAAAGCTTTCACCATTTTTCTCGTTAATGGTTTTTGTACTTCAAACTAGTTACAGATCAATTATAAGTTAATTATTAACTCTGTCATATATTTTGATTGAGTTTTGACTAGGTTTGATCATGTTTGATCCTTATGTTTGCACAAAATCGTTACATATTTGGATAGAGATGTATATTCTCAACAATATTATATTGCACACATAATATATATAATATAATATAATAAAGTACGTAAATTCAAATACAATAATTAATAACAATATATATTATATATAACATTATATTCTTCTAGTGATCCATATGTACAGGGTGATTTGATAACAATGGTTGGTGACAATTTGATATTATAAATAAATGTCAGTGCGTGGAAAAGACTGGGTAAATACTCCTTTATATTAAAATTACTCACTACCTTATAATTATACCATTTTCAACGGCCTATATCCATCATTGGCGATTCAAAGGCAACTGAATCACCCTGTATATTATAATAAAAATAGCCTCATACAGTATAATATATTATTATTCACACACAACAATTGAGAGGCCACTGAAACACCTTGTACATATATTGCAGTGCCAATGGAAACTCTCCTGAATCGACCTGTACATACAACAGATATAGGACGAAGGAGACACAGGTGGGGTTAAAAGGGACAGGCTGTTAGAGCGCGAGTTACGAGTGCCCGGCCGTTTAGATTACAACTCGAGACTCGAGCAGATATTCTTGGCTCTCGGAGTCCTGCGGAGTCGTCAGGCACAAAGCCGAAAGAGCGCTCGTTTCCCTGAAAACCTCGAAAACCAGGGTGAAAAAAGGGGATGCGAAAGGGGGGGTAAAAAAAAGAAATGCTCAAGTGGGACGATTCGCGCGGAAAAAGCTTGCCTCCAACAAAAAGGGGTGTTTTCGACGCACTGCCGTCGAAAATAATGGCGAAAAGCGACCGAGAAAGAAAGAGAGTGGGGGAAAAAGGGTGGATTCGTAGCGTGACGGTAATTAAATGCGGAAATTTCGAAAGCAAACGCCATCGTGTCGACGATCCCTCGTTACTATGCTTCATTACCGGCGAAGGAACAACCTGTAATTAATGCGGCAAGAGCCGCCAGCCTTTCCGGCTTTCTAGTCCGCCTGAATTACCGCGGGCTCGCTGCACCCGGAGAATACCGCCGCGGTTTATCACTGGTTATTAACTGGATAACAGCCAGATTCTTGGTGCCAACGCCAGGTTTCTGCTCGATTCGAGCATTGGGACTGTTGGGTTAGTCGCGTTGTATAATTCCCGGAAGTCGAGTGTAAGAAATGTTGGGTAGGTTTGGTGCACTTTGGATAATTGTACGTACAAGTATTATTGTGTGGATAAACTCGTGAAATATAAATTGAATTGTAGTGGTAACAACATTATTTTTTAATAATTATGAATTTTTTTTATCGAAATTGTAACATCGACTTTGACGATAAAATTAAAAATATACTATTTACAATTCCCGCGTAAAAGTTTGGAAATGTTTCGCGTCTTTCAAAGTGATTTTATTAATTATTTAGTAGGACATATATATTTTTATATTTCTAAAACATTAACAAACAATTAAAATTTCGACAAAACACACCATCATTTCATATTATAATCTCGTCGAAGCCATCCCGAAAAGAATCATGAACTTTCAAACCCATTTCAATCGAGCACTCGACTATTCCTTCACCGAGGAAAGCCGGGATCCACGAAAGTCAGCTGTAGGAAACTGAAGAGGAGAAGCTGGCCCGAAAGAAAGTCGAGCATGGAATTAAAAAGGTGGGTGCTTGACCAGAGCCGGGAAATTCGGGTGCAGCTTGGCGACAGAAATGGGAGCAAGACGTGACGAGAATACAAGCAGGAACACGAGACGGGGGTGGGTCGAGAGGGGGTTGAAAGGGGGTGGTAGAGCGAGAAAAAGCGGAGCGGCCTTTAGCCCGCTCGCTTTCGGCCAATTATAATCTTGAATTATGAATCAGCCGTAACGAGCTCGTCGAGAGAGAGAAAGAGAGAGGGTTGGAGATCTGAGAGGGTGGATTTCCTAGCACCCTTTGTTTCACAGGACGAGCGTTCCGCCGCGGGCGCCCTCTCGAAACTCTTCTTACCATCCCGATTCCTTCTGCCAGCCTGTCTCTCAAACTCGACCAGCTTCCATCTTCTACCAACCCCTTTTTTGTAGGCATACTTTTTCCCTATGATTCCTTTTCTACCTTTCGAAACAACTGTCTGACAGCGCGCCGAGTACTTTGGCCAGTGGCGATGGCAAAGCATGGGTTCCTGCTCTGGACCGAAATCGTTCGTACAACATCCCAAAATCATCTAGTTATAATTTGGAGAGTAGACAAAAATATAGAGATTGTTTAATTTGACTTTGGAGAGAAGGAAATCTCAATTTGTGTACCTTTTTTCATGTTGATTTGGCCATATCTTTGTGGCAAATGTTTGAATTGGGAGAAAACCTTTTGCATTTTGTAGAGAAAGTTGGCAAGAATTGTCTTGTTACAGAAATAATCGAATTTGATTCATATTAACTGTTGTTATTGCGAAAAAGCTTAATTTTCATGAAATTAACACTTTTTCTGGGTTAACTTTGGAATTAGTGTTTTGATTGGGATGAAATGCTTTGGATTTTGTGGTGGACGTTGCCACGGGTGTCCCCTTTTCAAAAATATTTTCTTTACTTAAAAGTGTGGCACAGAAATATTTTTAAAAAATAAACCCACTTTGAAAAGTAGTAAGTCATTAATTCATATAATTTTGTTCATGTTTGTCTTGCAATAACTTTGCAAGCTGTTGAATGTGGACGAAACCTTTTACATTTGGTAGAGAAAGTTGGCAAGAATTGTCCAATTATAAAACTAATTGAATTTAATTAATATTAACTATTGTTATTGCATGAAAACTGCAAAATACAGGTAACGCAAAAAGACAGAAATATACAAACCAATTTTCCTCTTGTTTATACTTAAATTGCGCTACTTTCTAAAAGGAAGATAATTACTAAAATATTTAATAAGTATAATTGACAGGTAAATTATTTTATACTTCCTTTTATTTTCACGTTCTCACTGTACCAATCTTTTTCACCCTTACCTTGCTTTCTCAAGTGTTGAATCAAGCATGGAAATTAACGGCTTCGTATACAAGGAACGAGTATTCGCTCAATTTCTAATTACTACCAACATCATTATAAAATAAACGAGAGGAAAACTTGTCTCGTTGCACTGGCTGAGAAACTAGAGACGATCACTCTTCGCGGTGATGTAACTGGTTAATAAATGAATGGTAATCGCGGCAGCGATCTTCAATTTACATAATCCGTCTGAGAGAATAGCCAAGATTATACGAAAGCATCGGTCTTGTAAACAGAATGACTGACGAGCGGGTAATCCGATTGGCGGCATATTTGGATCGGTAAAATATGTCTGAAGGAGAATTCATATTGATTTTGAAAGAATGATCAAAATTAGGGAAATTTAGAATGCAAAATGATTTTTCAAAAATAAATTCTGATATGTTGAATTATTATAATGGGCCAAGAATTTTTGTTTTTAATTTGCTGCCGTAACTTCTAAATCATTATCTACCTATGGCTAAGTATGATGACTTTCCTGTATAGAGCTATAACAATTTATTATCATTATCCAAACAAATTATAAGGTATAAAATATTTCAAAATTGTTGTTCTAAACATATAAAATATAGGTGCATGATTTAAAGTATATTATAAATTAATTTCACTAATCCGTCGGTCATAATTACGAAATCATTATACTCACAATTACTTCAATTTTATCTGCTTAAAACAAAAATATTTTTCTTTTTCAAAATGTTGATATTGACCCCTAATTCTTGCGTTCCGGGTGTCTGCAACCCCTTAAGTCGTCTAGGAAGGTTCAGTTGATCCGGGCGCATCAATTCCCAATTCCAGGCCAATTTCCAGCCGGTGGGAAGTGCCGCTCGGATTTCCGGGGGGGTAATTAACAATGGCAATGGCATAAGTAGTGCGGGCGAAGACCGCATTGCGTCAGTACCGTCGGTGGTAGCAACGTTACCAAGCCCGATGGAACCTCGCAACTTCGCTTCTGGGGACGCACCTACCCCCGAACTTCCGCAGTCGCCCACCCCGAATCACCCCCAAACCACCCTGGCGCTTCCCAACCCCCACTCGCACCCTTTGCTGTCTGCGATTGCTGGCGCAGCTAATCAACTGTCGAGTTGATGACTCGGCTGTGCACCATTGGCATTGGATAAATTGCAATCGTGCGAAATTGTTAATGTGTTTGTTCATTCTTTTTTTAAGTTTGCATTGCGATATTCCATTATTTATAATCAATTTTTTTTTATTGTGTGAAAAAAGTCCTCCAAACAGTTCGGTTGTAATAATTTTCTGATTTTATTTAATATTATTTATTGTTGTGTAAAGACAGATTTTTTTCTGATTTTTCATTATTGCACCCCTTGTTATTACACTGTTGACATTGGTGAAATTGCAACTGTGCGAAATTGTTTGTAGTTCAAGTAACTGTTTTTTAAATTTACATCAATTTTCGATTATCTGTAATCAAGTTGACTATAATTAATAATAAATATTCACTATTGTACAAAAGAAGCTTCCAAATACTAATAATTTCGCAATTTTATTTAACATTAATTATTATTATTGCATAAAGGCAGATTTTTTCCAATGCATTCTATTGCACCCTTTGTTGTCTGTAATTGCTGGTGCAACTAATGAAGTACTAATCAGGTTAATGGACCGGCCGTGCTACATTGCTGGTTGGATTGGCGAATTTGCAACTATGTGAACTTCTTAGCCCTTTCATTCAACTTCTTAAACTTTACACCAGAACATTCCACAGTAATGGAACTTGTATACCCTACAAAAACTATTCTATTATAAAAAAAGTTCGACTTTGTTCAACATTAAGAAATGTTAACATTAATCCCTGTTATCACATGAAAACCGTGTCTTCCCAGCTTTCATTAGCATTAACAAATCTTAACATTGACCATACTTGTTGCATAAAAGTCATTTTCACCCGATTGTGTTTAACATTACCAAATGTTAACATTGACCGTTCTTGTTCCATAAAAGCCGACCTTTCATTTACTTTCTCCATTGAACCCTTTTCTATCAGTAATTGCTTGTGTAGCTAATGAAGTGCTAATGAAGTGCTAATCAGGTTAATGGCCGGGCAGCGCTGCATTGCTGGCTACGTTAGCGCACGTACAACTATGTGAAATCGTTAACCCTTTCAGAACCGGTACTTTATTACCTTTACACTGTGCCAGTGTAAGTTACACGAAATTTTCTATCACGAATAAGTGAACAAAAACGAAAGAAAATTAATGCAATGTTAATGAGTATCAGAAATGTTGGAGGCTGAAGGAAACTTTTCTTCTATAAAATTGAGACTTTTAAACTTTAAATTGACAATTTAGAAATGAAAATTTAATTTTGAAATTGGCAAAGGCCAGGGTAAATTTACTTTCATTTAATGAAGGGTTCAGGGCCCTCATTTGTTCTCAATCGTATAGCTGATTGTTAATGTAAAACGATAACTAATGCACAAAATAATATTTATACAATAATAACAAAATTGATATAGTTTCATTTTTATTTTTAATAACGAAAATATAAGTGCGTAATTAAATCGAATTTTCAAAAATGTCATCTGACTTTCTCCAATCCAAAAATCCAAAGATAAAAAAAACTAATACTTTTGCACTTTAATTATATTCATTTCACTTCAATCAAATTACACGATTTATTTATAATTGATGACGATAAAAAAAAAAATAACAGAAGAACAAGATTACCAGCATAATCTCTATAGAATCGAACGTTACGTTTGTTCCAGAGGTGACGATGTGCAACGATCGATCGAGCTGCTGGACAAAGTGCTCTCCGAGTACGACGAGCACGAAGCAGAGGGTGAAGGCGGCGGCGGTGGCGTCGGCGGCGGCGGCGGCGTCGGCGGCGTCGGCGTCGGTGGCGGAGGCGGGGGAGTCGGGGGCGTCGGGGATTGCGGCAGCAGTACGGAGCCGAGTATTGGTCTCACCCCGGACGACGAGAGCCCGTCCTTAGGTACCTTTTCGCTCCTTCCCACCCGCGCGGGGGGTGGAAGCGCCTACCTTACCACCCCTTTCCCGGCAGCCCTTCGATTTTTCTCCGGCCAGACCCAGGAAAACTACCCCTCCGGGGCGGGCGGAGGGGTAGTTTTCCTACGTCCTCCAGCGTGTATCTCCTGATTTCGATGGGGAGAATTCAATAAAAACTCTTTTCTTAGTAAGAGTTTTCACCCACGTGTGTCGACTTCTCGATCACTCGAATATGACTGTACACGTTCCTATTTACAGTTACTCGCGAAATTGAGTAAACACTTGTTTGTATTTGAGTATTTACAAGTTTGAAAATGATGTTTGTACAAGTGTACGTTCAATTTTGGAAGTATCGAATAATATAATATTTTTGTTCGGAGCAAGTCGAATGAACAATTCAAGCACCCTGTACAATTTTTGAAAAACTTGTACGGTCATTGTTTGAGACGATTTTGAAGGACGATTCTTAGAGTAGACAGAGTTGCCAGTATTATACAAATATTTTCATTACTTCTTAGAAGTAAAATGAATCACGCTGTACAATTTTCGAAAAACTTGTATGATCAGATTTTTGAAAAGGGTTTGAAGGACGAACTTTAGAGTAGATAGGGCTGACACTATTATACAAATACTTTTATTACTTCTTACAAGTAACATAAATCACCCTGTACAATTTTCGAAAAACTTATACGGTCGGACTTTTGAAAAGGGTTTGAGGGATGATCGTTGGCTGACACTATTATACAAATATTTGCATTACTTCACACAAGTCAAATGAATAATCCTGTACAATTTTTGAAAAACTTGTACGGTCAGATTTTTGAAAATGATTTGAGGGACGAACTTTAGAGTAGATAGGGCTGACACTATTATACAAACATTTTCATTACTTCTCAAAAGTAACATGAATCATCCTGTACAATTTTCGAAAAACTTGTCTGGTCAGATTTTTGAAAAAGGTTTGAGGGATGATCGTTGGGGTAGACGGGGCTGGTAGACTAGTACACGGAACGTTAGGTCGAGAATTGCCTGATCTCCTGCAGGACACCAATCCGAAGACGACGGTTACATGAGTATGAATGGTCGGAAGGCGAAGATGGCATTGGTAGCACTACGTCCTGTCCCGGATTGCCCGGAGCCGCAGGATCCCGCGGGAGTGGCCACCCAGGAATTCCCACCGCCACCGGAAGAAGCCGAGCGTATCATTTCCACCCTCTTACCGATGTAAGTTCCTCCCCGGAAAGCCGACCACTCCTGCTCTCCTTCGAATTCTCTTAGCAGACACGCACCCGAAACCCTCGCGCATTAATGCACAACACTCTTCGTGTCCAATCCGGAAAAGAGCGTAGGCAAAACTGAGCGAAGCGGATGAGTTAGGAATTTATGGGGAAAGAGTTACAAGAAAATAGAATTATGAAGCCCTTTTGTTGTGTTTGTTAGGAAAATATGTAAAATGTAGAAAGGAAATGTTGGAAAAGACTAACAGTAAAATTAATAATAAATACTAAAAGATGAAGCGTATTATTTACATTGGTCGATTACTCCGGTAACCAGATAGGTTAGGAATGTATATGGAAAATAGTAGCAAAATATGAGAATCATAAACTATCACTGACAAAGCGCAAACATTTCTTACAAACAATTAAAGAAGCTAATAGTAGATAATACAATATTATCACCTAAATTGAAGCGTTCACTTTGTTGGAATAATAGAACACTGAAAAATTCGAATTTGCTCATTACAAGTGAATCAAAGTGTCATGGCGTCGAAAAGAAATCCCCTAACCTCTAAAATACTACTCTGCCTTATTTATTATTTCATTTTGGAACTACTTCTTTTTGACTTTCCCAATGATTAAAGCAAACAGTCAGAATGTATTGGATTATTGGATACTTTTTCTCTTCAGGGTGTCTCCTAGTAATTCGTCGAAACGGAGCAGTCACTCGTCGGATCGACGGAGTAACAACAGGCAACAGTGGATGGTCGCAATGGAGGACAGTATGCGGCATGGAACCGCTGTGACCACGCAAACCACTCTCGTAAGTCTTCGTGAAAGTCACTTGAGAACCTTGAACCCTTAACCCTTTCGCTACGAAGGACGAATATAATTAGGGTCTCGTAACTCGCTATGAGCTCTTATAATGTCATCATGTCCGTAATTTTGTAATCCTTTTATCCAAAAAGCGGGCATAATTTGTGAAACTAGTATTTAGCGAGTATTCTCAAGTAAAATTATAACAGTAAATGTAAAATAATTAGTTTTGAAAAAGAAGAAGAAATACTAGTTCAAGTTGACAAGGTTCTATCTACTATATTTTTCACACAATTTGAATAAAAATCATTTTTTTTGCGTCACGAACTATGCAATCCTACCTTAATGCATGGCCCAACACTTGACCGCTTTTTTCACTCTTGCGATAGTTCTGTCGCAGCGAAAAAAAATCGCAAGTGTGCGCCTAACCTTAAAAAGTAAAACTAAATTCTGGTGATAAGGATAACGCAGTGTTGCTCGATAAGACGTCCTATTCTACTTTTGTTCTGCAGTGCTATTACATTTAATTACACTGGATTTTTTAGCGATGGTGTTCCTAACCTTAATCCACACCGACTAAAAAATAAGCTAAAATAGCTCCGACAAAGATAACGCAGTAGATTCAGACATACGTGTTTTTCCATAAGACGTCCTATTCTACTTTTGTTCTGCAGTGCTATTACATTTAATTACACTGGATTTTTTTGCGATGGTGTTCCTAACCTTAATCCACACCGACTAAAAAATAAGCTAAAATAGCTCCGATAAAGATAACGCAGTAGATTCAGACATACGTGTTTTTCCATAAGACGTCCTATTCTACTTTTGTTCTGCAGTGCCATTAAATTCAATTATTAACGATTCTTGTACATCGTTTCCCTACATATAATTCACATGGACTAAGAAATAACCCGAAATGTAGCGGATAAGGATAACAGAGTTGATTTAGGCGCTCGGCACGTGTACTCCCATAAGATCCTTAGTTCCTCGAGGCGAGTACTCGTAAGCAGGTGGTGTTACAAGCGCTCGTCTACGCTCGGTCTGGCGTAAATCTCGGGAAGAATGGCGTAGCACTCAGGCTCGCTCGAGAGAGCGCCGAGAAATTCTCGTGGAGCTACTGGAATAAGTTTTTCGAGGCAAAGTTACTCGGCATATCTAGAGCATTCCTCTCAAGGATTTGCCTGCGACCTGGCGCGCAGTATAAGACGTCTCTGACGAAAGAGAGAAGGAGAATCGACTCCAGGGCCACTCTCGAAGATCTCTCGAGGTCGAAAGCTTGGCCGAGCAGTCCGCGCTCGAGAGCAAAGATAAACGAATCCCTTTGCTTTCGCCGAGACAACAGTTTGCCTTCGGGAATCCAGCGCGCCTCGATCATTTCTCCTAGTAGCATCGCAATGATTCAATCTCAGTTTTAAATTTACTTACCATTATAACCTGAGTTGTTTACATATTACATATTATATTCGCATATATTAATAAATATATTTTATGTGAAAATGAAAAACAGAGGTATTTAATATTTAGTAAACATACTTTAATTTCCACTATTTATTTATTATAAATGCTGAAAAATATAAGGACAATTGCTAATAAACAATTAATAAGATCCTTTTAAAGAACGTAAAATATTTGTTAACTTTCTACTACTAAATACTACTAAATAACGGTATAAAAATGACATAAAAATATTGTAAATATTAAGACACTAAATCTAATGATTTTCGATGCACACAGCCGAAGACACGTCATCAACGACCGTACGGCTGGGAGAACGGAAGTGTGGAGCCCCTGAGACTGGCACAGCCACCCAGTCCACCGAGCAAATTCGCCAGCCTGCCCTACGACGGCAAGGTGTCCTTCGGTTGGATTCCACCGAGGACCAATCCAGCGGCGATCGAGAAACACCGAGAAGTCCGTCGCCGTTCCTCTGAAGAGGGTCTCGACCAGAAGATGACGATGAACCGGCAAAGCCCGGAGAAGGATCGAGCGGCACACTTGCGCAAGCAACGCCAGAACGAGATCATGAAATCAAGCAGCGTGGAAGACCGACTCCTGATGAACCACGACCGCGCCGAGCAAGAGTCACGACGGAGGAACGACTCGGACTCAAGCGAAGGACGCTTCTCCAGGAACTCGGAGTCCGAACGCTCCTCCATACCACGCTCGAGCTCCGTCAGCGTCGAAAGGTTCTCCATGAGAGCCACCTGTGACTCCTCTGACTTCTCTCGCGCGAACTCCACCTCGAACGAAAGGTTCCACTCGGACTTCTCGATAGCCGTGGCAAGCGCAAGTTCCAACGACCATGTCTCCGCGCCGACCTCCGAACCCTTCTCCATCAGGAATCTTGATTTTGTCTCGTTCTCCTTGCCACATGGAGATTCCAGCGAGAGGTTCTCCATTCAGACATCGGACAGGTGCTCGGAGGAACGATACTCTGATATGTTCTCTACGAGGAATTCGGACTTCTCTACGAGGAATTCGACGGACTTTAGGACGCAGTCCGAGGAGGAGCACTTCTCTGATGATTCGTTAGAGGAACTGCTGCCTCCGCCACCCCAGATCAGTAAGAGACATTCCATTGCATGGGAGGTCTCCTTGGAGGATGATCCCCTCTACGCACCTGGAAGCACCAAAGTCATTGGGAGGAGACGACGCAAGAGCAGCGATGTATCCAGTAAGTAATCACTGTTCTACGATCAAAAGATCCATTTAGTTTCGTTGAAATCTGTTTATAATGACATTTTCTTTGTCCCACAGGCGTTGGATCAGCGTCAAAGCTACGTGACTTCGACGACTGGCAGGATCAGAGGCTTTCGACGACCGACGACGACCTGGTGTCGCCGTATTCGGATTCCTCGACCAACGATCTCGACCAGATTCGACCCCAGGACTTGACAAAGAACGGCACCTACGTGATACGTCGTGGTCGCAAAAAGGAGCGTAAGGTTCTACCGAAACCACCCACGAAAACGAAGAGTCTGTCCTTCGACGCGACCGAGGAGAATCGTTTATCGGATGTGAAACGGTACTCGAGTACCTTCGACAACATCAAGAGTCTGTTGAAGGAAGGGAAGTTGGAGGTGTTGGACGATCCTCCGGCGGAGTTCGTAGGGGGCGAACCCCCGGACCTGATCCGCGTGGTGTCGTTGCCGGCGATTAATAATGAGGAGGGTAACCGGAATCAGCTGGAGATCACCGTGGAGGAGGAAGAGGATGTTGGGGATAAGGCTAAGACCCGGGAGACTATGGAGTTGCGGAGACTGGAGGCTGCGGAGGAGGAGCGGATAGAGGCGGGTCGCGAGAAGATGAGAGAGTGTAATGGACCACCGGTTCCACTGCACTCGACATCGAAGGCGTTGGAGTTATTGGTGGACGAGCCGATCCAACCGAAGAGACCGCCTAATATTTATGGCACCAACGAGCGTTCGGCCTCGAAGATCCCGGTGAACCTGCTGATAGAGGACCAAATCGTGAAGAAGGCCTTAAAGGAGAATCGTCGCCAACTGGAGAAAGTCAGTGATGCTATAAAAGAGATCGAAAGTGTGAAAAACAGCGAGTCCTTCTGCGATAGTAAGCGTTGGAGGAACGGCGACGTGAAGCAATGTTCAAAACGGAACAGCTTTGAGAATGACACGAACGACAGAAAGATACTGGAGAGTCCTTTCGACAGTCGCACGAGGAAGCAACACAGTTCGGACTCGGAGACTTCCAAGACGAGTTCCGAGACGGATTTCGACCGCCGGAAACCAAACGGTACGGAGATTTACTCCTCAGGGCGGAGAACCCGACAGAATGGCATCGAGAATCACAAGAACGATCAGAA
Organism: Ectemnius cavifrons; assembly: GCA_964023945.1. Lineage (NCBI taxonomy): Eukaryota > Metazoa > Arthropoda > Insecta > Hymenoptera > Crabronidae > Ectemnius > Ectemnius cavifrons. The sequence continues at coordinate 4,320,574 of OZ030388.1, forward strand.
ACAGATCGAAAACGTGATCGATGCTATCTTAGAGGACTCGAAGAACCCGGAGTTCCAGGTAAAGAAAGACTATCTTCTAAGATAACATTTAATACTAGCCAACCGTTGCTATAACCAGGTTGATTTTCAACAGGTAAGCGTGGAAGTGCTCGAGTTTCCACCGTTGCCGCCTTCCCCAGTGGAAGAGGCGGACGAGGAAAGTTCGGACATCGGTCAAAACGCAGTGGTTACACCAAAGACAAAGGGTCACGGAAACAGGGTGGAATATCGACCAAGAGTACCGCCGCATCGAGGACCCGTCACTGATCCCAGAGACCACCAAGGCTCCCTGAACACTCGCTCGATGGATGCTGGCTACTCCAGGGGTAGACGCACTCCAGTAACCAGTAATTCCCGGCGCGAGGTACGTACAATCGCAAGCAACGAATTGCCGATCCTCTTTCCCAAAAGAAGCACCAAGCAAAATAAAGAATCCGGCTGGGCCGAGTCCTTCATCCCTTTAGAAAAGTCGTCGGTCCACTTCGGCCAGTCGTTACAAAGACCTGATGCCGGCGCTACTTCCGGCCAGGAAACAAAGACGTCTCTGCGTTTCGTGGCATCGTTCAGCAACAAAATTCCGATTGTACATCCACTTACATAACTCGAATCGCGTGCTCGAGGATTCGAGCGGACGCAGGACTGGTCTCCGCGTATCTCTCTGGTAGGCGTGCGCAATTAGGAGAAGGGGAAAGGTAGATCGTAAAACAATAGTGAGTTTTTTTCCAGCGGTGGAGTAACAACTCCCCCGGGTGGTGGATGGGGGTTGGTCGGCCAGAGGGTAGGCAGGGACACGCGAGCGCGTTTATAGACGCGCCCCCGTAACGACAAACCCAGGGAACATTAGGAGAAAAGGGAGGCGAAGGCGAAGAAGGAGCAGGGGGCAGGGAGGGTGAAAGGGGGAAGAGAATGCCGGATGAAAATGGAAGGGAGAACTGTTTCCCTTGGCGAGACAAAGCGGCATTGCTCGCCGAGAGAAAGAGAAAGAGAAAGAGGGCCGAATGAAAAGGATCTCCCTGAATGAAGGACTCCTGGCGGAGTGGGCGCGCGATAAATAAAATATCGACCTACCTTTGATGCATAATGAACGCCAGGACGATACCAGTTTTTCTCCACTCTCTTCTGTCCCACTCGAACCATTCATTGCACACGCACCAACACGCCAAGCTCTTTTACAATGATGGATTCTTCATATAAGATTATGCAAGCCACCACGCGTGTTCGCCGAGGACACAGGGAAATCCAAACACAGAAAGCTTCAGAGAGAGAATTTTGGCTGGGGTGGTAGGAACCACTGGAAACCACACACCGGTTCGTTGGAACTCGTTACATATTCAGGTGCGTGCGGTGCGTGTGGGATGCAACCCTCCAGCAAGCCCCGATTCACCAAGTATCCGGTGGTTACACTTCAAACGAATTCGCAATGCTGCCAGTCACTCGGAGTTCCCAGCTTGTATCCTTCGCCGTGGATTCGCCCTCTGTGAAACCTCGAGATTGGTTAAGACCGCAGCACACCTGCCAATCTAATTCTGTCATAGCGTGCTTGGAGAAGTTTGTCGTTCGATTCTGCCGCGAATAAATCCCCGGATCACCACCGACCAATTACCCAACGAGAGTGGGAAAGCAAACTTTCGGAATGGGTGAGCAGTGTCTGCTTTCTGTTAGTCTTTTAATTCGCACTCGATCGAATCGTCTCGACGTCCGCGCTTACCCAAATCTCTAGTAGATCAGTGGAAGCCTGCAACCGCATTTTCCTACGCTTCCAAGGTAATCGTGATCTCATTTCTCAAGATAAACCTCCTGGATAGAACCCCAAAGCCATTGAAAAGAAGATTACAGTTCCTCCAGGAATATTTGGCGCAGAGAATCAACGTGGTTTGTCGAAATAAGTGGCGGGGCAAGCAGAAACCACTGGCAAGTGTGGAAGTCCTTTGGAGCCACGCAAAGTTTTCCTTAAGGATATTGACTTCTTCTCGAGGTCTTTTCCTGCTCCCTCACTCCTTGCTCTTTTAATCCAACAATGGGAGGGCGTCGTGGCTAGGACTCTTGGAGAAATAGACCAACAAGAGCGCTCTGATTTCGTATGCAAAGCCGCTGCCAGTGTCACATAAACAATGCTCTAGCCAAGCTGCCGCCAGGGTAAACAGGCTGGCGAATAAATCAGGCGAAAAAGAGAATTGGGAAACAAGATCTTCAACCTCTAGGAGGTCCTAAATATCCCAGAAAGAGATCCCATACTGGTATTACTTCATTTTTGTTGTTAATTATGTTCCCGCGAAATCAGAAGCGAGTGCAATAAAAGTGGAAGCAAGACATACTGGGGAAGTTTCGCACGGTGAATTTCTGGCGGTGGTGGCGCGCCAATGGTGCGATAACAATGATTTACGGCGCAATAATTATCTGTCTTGCGGCCTCGTACGCCGGAGCTCTTTGCGCCCCCTTCTTGCACCTCGGTTCTTTCGCCCTTTCAAAGCAGCCGCGGGGAAGGCGTAATTTCGTTGAAAGCTTCCAACACTATTTTAGCAGGCACCTCTTAAATTACTACCGCTTTCTTGCCGAATTGTAACCTCCACTGCCATTTGCGTGAGAGCAGTCGAGGAATTCTAACTAGGTCCTATCTGCACATCCTTTGTCTTTTCATCTCATCGAATGATGCGGAGTACCAAAAATCTAGCTTAGCCCGACTTGAGTATGGAATTAGAACCTCTAAAATCCTAGCCACAATGATAGCGCCACGCAACGACGACTTTTCTGACTAAACCCCACCACAGCCTTTGTCCTTCCACCCCAAATGACCCGGGAATATCAAAAATCTCTTACCTAACGAGATATGCATTTATGCAGCAGGTTCCAGTGGAGAGAAGAACATTGCCAACGGATCTGCCGGGTCCATCCCGCCGCCGGCCATTCACTAAAAGACACTCGCCGTCTGCGGAAGGTTGTTCAGCCAGCACAGCCTTAGGAACAGTTGTCGGCAATGGCGGTGGATCCAGTGGAGTCAGTGCCACTGGTACCACAGGATGTTCAAGTGCCACCGCTGCGACCGGCTCCGGAATGCAGACATCCTGCTCGCTTCCGGAGACTCCGGTGTTCGCCAGAGGCAGTGACATACCGAGAACACCCCAGCACGCCGGGAACCCCACGCAAACTCGTCGTCAACCCGGCTGGTATGCTCCTGCAACAGCTACTACTGGGTGAGAGTCGCTAGTCGTTCACTTGGGGTCAAGGAATGTCGGATCGGTTTGACCCGGGTCCTGTTAAGGGGAATGGACCGGAGGTGTCAGGCTTTGTGGTTTAAGTAGTAAATGAGTCAGGCATCTAGTAAAACCTAAATGTGATGTGTTATTGTCACGTTCTATACAAAAGTTTTGAATATGTCTCTCAAGAGAAGCTTAATGGGGTTCAAAACGATCCGACGGACCCTTATCGGAAGATATCAAGATTTATGACTGGGTTTTGAATTAATCGATGATTGGGTGATTGTTTAGCTACCGAAGGAACAACCCGGGGTTGGAGCAGGCAATAATCGGGACGGAGCTGCTGCGGCTGGCCGGAGGTCCGAACCGGGGATGGTACCCGACGCGGAAGGCGAACCAGCCGCGGCCGGCGTCGATAGAACACCTGGAACGATTGAATAACGCGTATGACGCACGTTTGGCTGGCACTGGGGACCAGAGGAAACCACTGACACTCCCTACGAACATCACTCCGAACAAGTACTTCGGCCAAAGTAAGCACAGCTCCGCCTCCAGCACTCGCGAGGCGCTACGGAGGGTCACTAGCTTGCTCATCAAGAAAGGTAAGCGCCGGGATTTGCGCTCTAGCGAGTGAGAGGGCCGTGATGGAAGTCACGGCTCGAATTTCCAGCAGTTTGACTTTCCGACCAACCTGTAATCTGTCCCGAGTGACGTGTAAAGAGTTTCTATGAGTTGTTTCTTGCGTGACCTTTCGTGGCACTTGGCTGCCACTGATTTCATGGTAGCCGTCTTTACTTCTTGGGTAGATATCGATGGTTCTTTTTCAGTCCCTTTGACTGTCCTTTCTTACACTTAGACGTCCAGTTCGATTAGCTTTACAGTTGTATGCCAATCTCAATAGTTCTCCCGTAATGCGTAGCATGCCAGCGCAGAAACGTCAAGTCTGTAGAGAATTATGCGAGTAGTATCGCTGGTTAAGGGAATCTCTCAATACCTAACATCTCTGCATGCGAAATAATGAGTGTTTGGAATGCCACTTTCATGAAACTTCTCGGACCTTCTCGATGTTAGATATAATTTCATTATTCCTAGCATAATTCCGGGCCTCCCGATGAAGATTGGCGAGGTAAACATAGAAATTCCCTTTTCAAATGGTAAAGCTAGCAGTAGCAGCTCTTGCTTGCCATAAGTCGGTAATTTACCGACCTAGTGACGGATAAAATCCCAACAGGATTCCTACATTTCCGACTCAGGGGTTGTTCACACCGAGCCACGTGGTGCTTCCATCTGCGGTGTCTCTCGGAACTATTCCGATTGTCTGCGTGCAGAGACTTGCGCGGGCGACCTTGAAAGCATACGATCATCCGAGTGGGCGAGGATGAGAGGGGAGGCTGCGAGGAACAAGGCCTTATCCCAGCGTTAGATAGCAATCCGTCCTCTCTCCCGCTTTCTCCTCGCTCCCCGTCTCCCCCGGCCCTATCGCTCGTTTCCTCTCTTGTGCCTTTCAGTCTGGTCTCGTATTCCCCGGCACAACAGGCATTCTCTCCCCGGCGAGGATTCGAGGATTTTTTTACGAGCCAGTCAGCCAGCATCCCGCCGCTTCGTGCTCAGCTAGAATCGAACACCCACCCCATCTCTCTGTTTCTTGCTCCTTCTTGTTACTCCGAGGACAAGAAGTCTAAGATACGAATCATTCGAAATACAGATTTCTACGAAATAAGATAGATTTGGGGTTTCGGTAGTTACTAGTTACGAGCGGAAGAGGTGCGAACACAGAGGCTTTATTGATTGGAATGAACACTTGGAGTAGGAAGAGAGTCGCACCGCCCGGCCATTCCTAGTTCCCTTCGATTCGCCAGCGGCTCCTATTGATTTCCCTGGCGAGGACCATCCTGTGCATCATTTATGTCTCCGCCGGAGGGGTGAACGACCGCGTGTGACGTAGCCGCACGCACGCTCGCACAGTCTTATTTGCCTTGGTGCACCGTAGGAATAGGGTGGACTTCACTCGGCCAGACGGATCCGCACGTGTCTCTCCCGCTTCGAGAAATCTCTCCTCGCCTCCAACGGATCAATACTCTCTCTCTCTTATTCTCTCCCGTTCTCTCTTTCTCTCTCTCGAGGCGTTGTTCGGTAGCCATTCGAGGGCGCTTCGCGAGAGTGGACAGCTCGATTTCCGGCTCGATCGAGCTTTCCACTCGAATTGAAGTTGGAACTGGCGTGTGGCCCAGGTGACCTTCCCGAGTATTTCGACCTCGCACGGGAGGTGCCACCCTCTCGTCAGTTTTGAACGGCTCTGCTACTTCTCCATTATATCTGAGACGCAAGGTCGACACGTAGGATCGATATCCGGGCCGCGTGCTACACCCTTCTCCAAAGTTGGCCGATCCGTGTAGCGATAGTGCGCCACCCCTTTTGTGTAATAGATTTTGTTTAATGGAATTGGATGACAGGTGAATTTAGTATATGTTTAGAGGAAATGAATTGATCGACGTTGTTTGGCAGAATTATAATTGGAGTGAATAGTCTACTCTTCTTTTTTGTTTAATACGGTTTGTTTAAGAAAATTGAATTGACTGAAAGTAAAATAAATTTTGAGACTTAACAGATTAATTGGCACAGTTTGCACAATTTATAATCGCAACACTGACAATATGTTTCGATTCTACATTGATGTTAGTTATAAAAAATCTTTCGGTTGGAACATAACCTGTTTAGTCCTACTGATTATTACAATTGCACATTAAACATTTACCAAAACAATTTTCTATCGAAGAAAACGTTAACCAAATAAAAATCACATAATTCAGAATCTTAACTTTAACATTATCGAAAAGAATCCGGAAAAACATTTTCCATCGATTTCAATCATTCCAAATAATTCTCTCGGAACATAACCTGCGCGATCCCTCTGACTCTCGGAGGAGCGACCTCTCAACCTGAACTCCAGTGCCCGGGGCGGCCAGGAGACTGGAGAAGATATCGTGAAACCTGTTGTGTCACGAGCACGAACCGCCTGGGACAATGGCATTGCTCGCACTGCTGTTATCGGCGCTGAGTATTTATAGAGCGAGCTATCGATGCGCTGAAAAAGCACTTTCTTTCAGGGAGTAAGGTCTCGACGCCTGTTTCCAAGACGAAATTTCGAAGTGGGGGTTATGTACGTTTCCAAAGAATAGGCAAAAATTTTTAAAATCGAATTTGTTTTGATTATATTAAGAAGGGGAAAATAAAACAATTGTAGTATTGCAGTCGTTTTTCTTATTCTATTTACTATTACTTATTTTGGGTTTCAAAATGCATTAAAATGTCTATCGGAAATTATCATAAAGAATTTAAATGCAGAGTCGTCGTAAAATTGCTTTTGAGACAGTTTTTTTGTCTTTATATTAGAGCAAGCTATCGATGAGCTGAAAAGGCACTTTCTCAGGGAGTAAGGCCTCGTCGCCTGTCTCCGAGATGAAATTCCAGAATTGAGGTTATGGACGTTTCCAGATAGCAGACAGGAATTTTAAAAATCGATTTCTTCTCCATTACATTCAAATATAATGATTGTATTTTTGTTGCATTTAATTATTCCTAATGCCAGGCCCAAAAAAAATCTGTTTTGAATTATAAAAACAATTTTGAATATGCAGTAGTCACAAAATTGTTATTCAGACGAGTCTTTTGCCTTTATCTTGAAAATATTAAACCACTTTCTATGAAAACTGGTTATGTTCACTTATACAACAATTCAAAACCACCTGAATCACCCTTACCACAAGTACAAGTGACTTAGCAATTAACTAAATATTTCGATAATTCGAATTTCCTAACAAACTCAGCCGCCCACTTCTCTCGAATACCCTCATTCGATTATATTGCAGAGTCTATTGACGAGGGGCAAAAAAATATATAAAAAAAACGAGAGGGAAGCCAATGAACCGGTTGATGTTTTCGGCTTGGCTAGTAGCCTTCATGGGAGAAAGCTGAGAACAGGGTGAGAGAAAGAGAGAGAGAGTGAGGGCGGGTGAAGGGGTGGTGGTAATCGTTACTCCCGTCTGCTGGCCTGTCTACCAACCCTCCAGCAACCCCCCATCCGAGCGAGAGCTCACTGCAGCGAGCTCGATCGTTCACCTACGACCTCGAATACCCGATCACTGCGGAGGGAACTCCCAACTTCACTCCTCCTAATCTCCACCGGCATCCCAACCGCACCCAGCATCCCCCTCGTCCACCTGTTTCTCCTATTTGATTGAAAGAATAATGGCTGCTGCATTATTACTGGGGTGGTTTTAAATGTTTGTTGGTGATATGATTGTGAAAGATCGGAAATAATTAAAATAGTTAGACTATGTTAGTTTATATTTATTCGGAATAATATGAATATTTATTCAAGATATCTTTACTTTCAATTTTGATATAAATTTAGAAATGCTTCACAGTTTTACAAATAACTTTATGAAATATTTATTAAAACAGAATATATTCTGTTTGTACCTTAAAATATATATGATTGTATTAATATCATCAATAATTTTCACTATCTACATCAACGTGCATCCAACTTTTCAAGCAGATGTGTGTTTCCACTAGACTCTGCTGATAAGTCGAAGGAAGACTCGAAAAAATGTGCTACAGTCGCATCGTGACTATCTAGCGCGCTCAAGCGGCGTAATCACGCGGCATTATCGCTGCACGGGCTCTGCGTTGCATTACGCTTGCTCGCTACCTGTTCTATCAAACCGGACTTCTCGGAGTAATAAGCGCTTAATGTACTCGCCTCATATGTATTAAACCTCTCCCCTAATTGAGGTTATGAGTCACGTAGAGCAGCGGAGCAGCGCCGAGAGAGAGAGAGAGAGAGAGAGAGAGAGAGAGAGAGAGAACCGCCTCGGCCCGGAGATTTCCTGGAAGCTCGCTTCCGAATACGTCACCGGCTGAGATCGAGAGACTGCGCGTTAGAAAAAGTATCGTGCTATACCAAGGAAAGTCTAGGTTTACTGAATTCTGCGAGTCTTCCTTTTAAAAATATTATCGAAAATTAGGACTTATTTTGTTTGTGTTGTTCAATATTTTATTTTGCTAAAATGAATTTTGTATTAACTATAAATCAATTTTTTGCTATAATCGAAAGAGCATATTAAGATAAATGCTCTACAATATATTGGTTAATTAAAACTTATTGTTTTATTGGTAACTGTGAAAGATATATATTTCTAGAAATTTTAAAGATAAATGTTCCACAATTTAAATTCACGCAATAACAACAGTAACTGAAACTTTTTATCATTTAACAACAGCAAACCTTACACAATAAAAATCGAAACTTTTTAATATCGAATTCCCGCTCAGTGCCACCACGAAATAGAAAAAGTTTCATCCCGATTGGCGCATCGATCGCGGAGTTATCGGCGTGGAACCGTGAAAAATAATATGCAAAACACGAACTGACAAGCTCCTTCTTTTCGACGTAGGTCCAAAGCAGGAAACTTATCTGGTCACGCGTCCCCGGCAGAGTACAATGGGGAAAAAATATTTACGCTCCACGACGAACGAAATATTTTCGTATCGTCCGTGCGTGTGCACGCGTTGCCGGAGATTTGTCAGGAATCAATACGTGACTCTATCGGCTGGAGATACACACGTATATACAATTATTAGTGAAATCGAACGTGCACTTGTAGAGGTGAAAATTATCGGAGGAATTAATACAGTCATGTATATTTAAAGGAGTAACAATATTTATTACATTCTGTCTTAATAAATAATTAATAAAATGAATGAAGTATTTCTACTAACAAATAATTAATTTCTACTAACAAATAACTAATAAAATCACTTAGCAAACAAGACATTTCTCAACATTTATATTAAAATTTAAAAGCAATTTAGTAGAACTTGGTTTATTGTTTTATATTATATATTATATTATATTTTCCACTATTTACATACACAAGTGTGCGAGTCTTGCAAGTAACGCACGGGCGACCCTTTCGAAGGAAAAGAAGGTAGCTGGTCGGTGCAAGAGGCAGCGCAGCCGCGCGGCGAAATGATCAATCATGCGAGCCTTTTTTCTGGGACAGGTGTGCTCTCGTGTTACGTGGCAGCCCTCGAAAGGAGCGGCTTGCAGCCCCGACCCATTGAACTCCTTGCACACACCTCCAATCGATCCAGAGGCCTCGAATACAGCCTTCATTTGAGTTAATTGTCATCCCAAAAACTATCCACATGGCAAATATAAGAAATAAAAAAAATAAGGGAAAGAAAATTGTGGGATGAAAATATGTTGGCTTTTTCAACCCTAAATACGAGTGGTTTGTAGTATCGTTAAATAGAAATGATGAAAGAATAGGGTAAAAATAATTTGTTTAACATTTTTGTATTATATTTTTATTTTCTGTCGAGTCCCACGTTTAAGGGTTGTAGTCATCACCTTCGTTACATGGTGCAATTGATATGATTATTTGATATGAATTGTATCATTTTAATTATTTTCGTACTGTTTCTTATTTTTAAGAAAAAATTGAAATTTTGTTTAACGTCTGTTCATATTTACAACTTACTTTTAAATAGTTAATTGTATAAATCGGTTTCCTCCTTGTTATATATCTTGCAATCTTATATGAATATAAAAATTCATATACATTTGTTTTTCGATAACAAACAATTTTAGATCTTCGATAAAAACCACCATAAAAAAGATCAGCAATGGGTATTCTTATATAAATATATAACGAGAAAGGCTAGATTTTGATATAAGTAAAAATTTATGCAATTTCTATACTCGAGAATCTATACAATTCCTCTATACATATTGATAGACTATAAAATCTAGAGTATAGATAGGCGTGGTAATATCGGTGTGCATCGAGTGTCTAGAGCCGTTTTCTCTCTCCTATTGATTTATTCTGAGGGCGAGCGAGCGAGCAATCACCCCCAGCAACCATGCTCGCAGAGGCATACGCGTCATTGTCCTCGACCACTCTCACTATCTCCAACCCCGAGCTCGTCCGGCGCAGCCACCGGAGAAAGGCCTGCGAAAATGCAGCTGATCCTCGTCGCCAACAAGTTGCCGGGCCAAGCTTCCTCGAACGTTCCAGGAAATACACTCGTGTTCATCAATAAACACTTTTAGTTCGCCTGTATTTTTATATGGTGGAAGTTGAAAGTATTTGTAATTAAGAGAGTAATTGTTAATTAGTTTGTTTAACAAATGAAGGTGAAAATTGTACGATTCTTTGGTACATGATGGAAGATAAAAGTTTTGATATATTAATTATTAACTAGTTTTCGTTAAGAAATTTTGCAGTATAATAACTATCAAATATATGTTAATAAAATTATTAGTGAACAAGGACATTAATGATAAACTTTGAACTTCTACACGCTTTTAATTTGAAGATCAGAATGAATATTAAGGCGTGAATTCAAAAAATCCAAGCTTATAAAAGAATATGATACGAATACTAGAAAAAATATTCAAAATTCTAAAACGTTTCTTTAAAAAAATATAGCCACAAAAAGAATGTTGTTTTCTTTCGAAAGTGAAGTTGTAGTATTGCCACCATTACAACTCCATTTACTATATTAGCCATTCAAATAACATACAACGCAACAACCATAACCTAAAATAAATGGACGCAGGCGAATAACAACTCTCCCAAACGTGTATAAGCTCTTAGAGCGTATGCCAAACGCGCCCTTCAATAAATCGAGAGTAAAGCCGTCTGCCAATGCGGAGAGTCAGTGTTGATCCGGCTAGTTGGAAATAGCTCTCGGTCACTCGATAGCTGAAAGAGAGTCAACTAGTTCCATCGTGCGACCGTGACACTGACTGAGTCAGTATCCTCGACCATGACCTCTATCGGATTCTCCACCACATTTCTCTCTCTCTCTCTCCCTTACTTCTCTGTATTCTTATCTCTCGAGAGCAGTCCGACTCTCGATTCTCGATATCATTTGCCCCGAGATTTCCGAAAGCGGATAATATCCTCCGATTAGCAGCACTCTCGTGCGTCAGAAATCTTAGATCCGCTCCGAGTGCTTGTAATCTTGAACACATGCGTAAGCACCTGCTAGAGGCTTCGGAGTTGAGGTTACGCGATAGCGCGACTACGCACATAACCTCTCTAACTAGTATAAAGGATAACATTTGTCTGTTTGTAGAACTCGAAAATTACTGAAGCGATTTTAATATGATTTTTTCTCTTGTATAGAATTGGGATTCAGGAGAATTATAGGCTATAAAATATTGCAAGATTTATTATTTATACAGGCTGTTTCAAAAGTAAACTAAATTCGTTTGTTTGCAGAACTCTAAAATTATTGAATCGATTTTAATGTGATTATTACTCCTGTTTAGAGTTGTGATTCAGGCAAATTATTGGTTATAAAATAATGCAATAATTATCACTCATACAGGGCGTTCCAAAACTAATTAGAAACTTTATAACGAATGGGAGTACCATAAAAACTTTATTACACATTTAGTAGTGTCACAACCTTAACTAATAATGGTACTTCGGAAAAAAACAGTTCGAGAGCCAAATCTGTATCTCGTTCGAGCCGGAAAATCCTGAATGCCACACATGTGTCATCGACTTGTCCGGCTGACCCAGCACAACTGGATGACACATGTAGCCGGTATACCTGAAAAGGTTGCAAAAAGGTGGCCTCTTTAAAAGGGGGAAGGAGCACTCGAGCCCGGCGACATTCCGCGAACGGTCTTCCTCGAGTAAACTAGTTTCCCACTCTTTCCCGAGTTTCCCTGGAAATGTCACCGTAGCCCTCAACGATTGCTGCTGCTCTACGCGTTTCTACTGGATTTCTTGAAAATACACCGGTTTTAAATAATAATCAAATAAGTAATAATAGATTTTTATCGAATGGCGAAACAGTTTATTTTAATTTGTTGAATTTATAAATATTACGTAATATAAGTTTATAAATATATTTATGAATGTTACATAATTTGTACGTGAGACGAATTCGGTGTCGAATAATATCTATTGATGTTTTTGATGAATTCGATAAAATCTGTTAAGTAAATAATTGTTTGCTTTTTTATGTCTGTATTAAAACTTAGAAATTATTGTTTAACTTCAAATTGTTATTACAAATCTATGAAAAATAATTCTTCTGTAGATCTTGTTCTTGCGAAACAACAGAAACTTGCAATACAAGAATAATTTAAGTAACAATTATTAGCAAGTTAATTAATTAGCTAAATCGAAAATCAACCTTTTTTCGACTGTGTATTTCCAAAATCCATTTACCAGGACCTAGACTTTCTTAATGTATTTCTCTTACAAAGATAACACTAGACAAAAATAAGAGTGGTGAGTCACAACAGTAGAAAGAACATCCGGTGAAAGCGCATCCCTCTCAACTGAACCAACACAATCGCATAATAGCTTCCAACGACTACTCGAAACACCCTTATTTCTTGAGAGCCCAACCTTCTGTTATCAGTGGCCTTCCTTTCTTGTGGCAAGGCGGTCCTCCTCCAAGTATCTCACTTCCGGTTGTGGTCTGATTGTGTGTATCGAAAATGGACACGTCCGGTTGACCCAGAACTTTTGATGTTATTAGACGCCCGATCGAGGAAACAGCTTTTAGATAGGACTGCTGATAAATGAGCTTTCAGTGAGAATGGTTGTACCATCTGGACGAAGTCGAATGACATTTCTTGTGTGGGTTAACAATGCATTAGTTTGAGGAATAATATGTTGCTGGATTTGAAGCAGTCTGTATATTAATAAATATTGCTATATTTATAGTCTATAATTTGCTTGGATCGTAATAATAAATTATTACGGGTATTTTGTCTTTGAACAGTGTATAGCTCGGTTTTTTATTCCTTTAGAAATGACGAAGTTACTCTTGAAACAGCCTGTATAAGTGATAAATGTTGCAGTATTTTATAGTCTATAATTTATCTAGAAATTGTCTCCCTTTATATATTATATTATATTACTTAATAATATATTATGTTATAATATAATATAAAGAGTATATTAAAAATTGCCTTGCTCAAAGCTATGCATATTTGCATAAACATTCACAATCATAACAACATTAAACGCCTTTAGACGTCCAATCTTCATCGGCCGACGCCCTCTATGCCATTGCATTGACTGCAATATGCTTGTGGTAGTATTTCCCTAACGATGTTCGTAGCTTGCTTGGAAAACCCGACGCAAAGAACGAACGGCTGAGTACACAACAAACGATTTCTGTTTCAGGAAGTGGGAGCAAGGATGGCAAGGCTGGGAAGGACAACACGTCGCCCTCTGGACCGTACGCTGGTGAGTGTCGCATTAGTTCTGAGAATGACTTTATTGTTTTCTAGAATAAACTTGGATTTCCGGTTGGAAGAATGATTAAATTGTTATTCGAAAATTTTAATATCGTTGGGGTGAATAAGAGAAACTTTAATAAGTCATGCTTTGAAACGAATATGACTCGTCTTAGAAAGTGTATAGGTTAAGTCGCCGCTGTTTGCGTAACTGTTTGCGTGAACAGTGAAGATAAAGAGATTTGAATTTACTTCGAAAATGGATAAATCCTCTTAAAAGTAGAAAATGTTAAGTACATACATTTTCAAAATCGATGAAAAAAAATACGAAAATTCTTATCGAATTAAATTCAATACCATCAACTCAATTAATCTGATTCCCCTCATATAAACCCACTCACATAATTCGTCCCAAACAAATGATTCAAAACACTACAAGTGTTCCAACGTCCCTAAATTTCATTAAGGAAGTACGGCACACTCTCTTCAGTGATTATCCAGTAAGAGTATCGAGGCGCCACACACGCTCGAATTCAGCCTGGCGGTGGGTCGGCGGGGGGGCGCCACCACTCCGGCTGTCTTAATTTCCAGGCGAGCGACACAGTTATTTTCGATGCCGCCCGGCAGACTTTCCTTCGAGTTGGCAATAAGAAATATCGCCGGGAGAGGAGAGAGCGCGTGCGAGAGCGAGAGAGAGAGAGAGAGAGTATCGCCTCAGAACCGGACCGAAATAAACTGGAGGCCGTCTCCCATCCGGAGAAGAAGTTTCTTCGTGGCTGCGTGGCCGAGCCAGTTTAACTTGTAACCGACTTACCAATCCCCAGTAAACAATACCGGCTTCTCTCTTTCTCTTTCTCTCTCTCGCATCGATTATGTAAGAGGAATCCAAAAGAAGAGCAGACTTTGTTTGCTTTGGAATCGTTGCCGATTACCCTGGGAATTTGTGTAATGAGGTACGAGGATATTATCGGTCGGGGCACATTAGAAACTCGTTAAGCCTCTTTAATCATGTACAGGGTGTTTCGGTTAGGTATGTAGGTTAATTATAAATTATTTAGCAAGCTTAATTATGCTTGATGGAGATAATTTATAATTATCCTATATGTAGGAATTTATAGGTGATAATGGTAACTCAAAGTGAAGTGAATTTTTGTTGGTGTACAGGGTGATTCACTTGTGACACATCTCACTTTTTATTAAACATATGTTATATTAATTTATATTATATGATATTATAAAGAGTGTCCCAGCAAGAATATGAGTTCTATTTGTTTAATAAATGAACGATCTGATTTATTAAATAATTCAAACAGAAGTGTCAACTGTTGCATACAATGCCAGAAAACTGTCGGCAAATTCTACTTTAACGAAAGGATTATCGCATTAGTCACTGTCAGTTTTCAGAGAACTCTCACAACACAGTTAGTGACAACGTAGAATCTTCCAATCAAGTGCCAGCTGTCTGTCATTCGGAGGAAAGAAGTTGTACGAACGACCAATATCAATCGACATATCTCGCTTTATCGAAGTCTACGATAAGATAGCCGCGGCATTAATTTCGCACTGCACTCGGTGTTTGGCAAAATGAGCTCTAAATCCTACGATTGATTCTCTCTTTCATCCGTCAATTGGACAATAGGAACAATGTTGCTTTTTGTTAAAATTTTGCATTTCTCGAAAAAGTGTCTCGTTATTATAAAGAATTTCTTGAATATCTTGAAATACCCAGAAAGGATTTTGTAATCTCCGCCTCTTTTCTTGGTTATAATAATAAGTTGAAAGTTTTGAATTTTTAATAACAGAGGAATTATTAAATTATTAAATAATTGTAATATTATTTGTTACTGGGTAATTAATATCAGGAAAGTACGTAGGCATTACATTTATCTTTGACGACTGTTTTGTTAATCGCTCTTTGAGGTTATGTTCCTACTGTATGCCAGCGATTCTCTTCGCTCACTCTGATAATAAACAGCTTTCGAACAAATAATCGGAGTTAGTCAGAAGTAAATTTCTCTTCACGATCGAGTGTGACTTTGTCGAGATTCAGTAGGAATTTCGGCGAATTTAGAGCGGCAGTGTGGAGCATAACTCTAGTGACATGGCGCTCCAAAATATCGCCTCCCTCTCCGAGGTGTTCTCTCAACTCAGCGGTGGATCTAACGCTTCTATTAATATTGCGCGGTTATTTTCAGGAAGCGCTGCTTCACTGTTCGGGCTGCTTTTTCACGTCGTTTTACTAGCGCATACTGGAATTTCGGATTTGCCAACCGCCGCCTCCGTGCTTGCAACATTTCTCTCGTTATAACCTTTTCCTTCCCGCCAAAACTTCTATATTTAATGAAATCTTTGAGAAATACCATTTTGACAGAAATATGTCGAATTTTGCAATGCTTCTCTCTTTATAATCTTTTACTTCCTGCCAAAACTTCTATTTTTATTGAAATGTTCATGATAAATTTATTTTTGAACACAAATCGGTCGAATCTTACAACTCTCTCTTTATAACCTTTTACTTCCCGCCAAAATATGTAATGAACTACTTGTATCGGACTATTGCATATAAAACTATGTAGGACATAGGACTTCTCGGTCCAAATCATATATACTCCTATAAGGATAAATTAAAGGATATCCTATATATTTATTAAAGTAATTTGTAATTATTCTAAATAGGGTTGTATCCTGATAGGACCATCTAGGACGTGGAAGTCCATACTATGGAGTTAGGTTCTACGTAATCTTATATGGTTCCACATAGTCCTATATGCTTCTATATGGTCCTATATGGTCCCATATGATCCTACATGGTCCTACAGCTACGACTAGAATACCATATAGGAATTATGGGACCATATAGGATTAGAAGTCCATACTGTGATTCCATAGTCTTATAAAATTCTATACGGAATAATTATAAATTATATCATAAATTATCCTATGTAATTAATTCCATTTGGTTCAATTATAAATTGTATTTATAACTTACCCTACATAAACTATAATTGATCATCTATAATTATCCTATATAATTGCTCTTGCCGGGACTGAAAAGGTTAATGAGCACAGGAATATCGCGGCTGGTATGTGGTCCACGAAATCTACTTAGAGCGAGGGAAAAACGCGAGCGACAAAACAGTCGCAATGGAGGATATTAATAGGCGCGCGGAGCTAGTTGGTGCGAAGCCAATTGAATATCTAGCTTTGGTGGCAGCAACCACAGCGAGGTTCTCTTGATTCATACATTCATACCTAACCAACCTAACCTAGTTAACCCTGAATCACTGCACCTCGGAAAAGAACAAGTACAACTTCTGCCAAGTACGAGCGATCGCTGGAACAAGCAAGAAAATGTACCAGCTATGTACAACCATTTTGGTCTTCACTGTGGTCATACTGATTTTGTCCTGGGAAGTGATTAAGGATTACGTCGACAGTCCCTGAACTTCCATGGAAATCGATCGGGTCGGGCATGGATTCTCGGGATTGCTGGGATTCCACGTAGGTGGAGTGACCAGTAAGGAAGCAGGGTTATGCCTGTATTCATAGATGTCCTTCAAGGGATGAAGTCTCCTTATTAAAACATTTTTTCTAATCCTTATTCCTTAAATTTTGTGGTACTTGTGTTGTACACTTTTTATAATTATATCTCTTTAACAAAATGGCCAATAATTTTGAATCTTTTTTTGTATTAATATTATATTCTACAAGCCTGTACTTTTTTTATTGAAATCTTCGCATTCATTTTTATGCTAAAACTAAGAGTGTCATTTGCAGTTGCCAGGTATAAAGAATCCGTACAAAAAGTATACTATAACTTTATGAATGCTTACTTAATCATTTTTCCTAATACAAATCCCTAAAAAAATATTATACACCGTGATAACTAACGTAATAATCTAAGATTAAAACTACGTGTCCAAAAACTATCAACGTACTACCCGAATCCAAATAATAGTTGCCTAACCAAAATAGAGTTTTTCAAAATTTCTCCATTCCAACCCAGACTTCTCAGAGTCAAAAAATTAAAAACAAAGCAATCCCTTAAAATAGACTCTCGTCGATATTTGGTGGAAAAGGTGGTCTCGAAGGAGCAGAGAAGAAAGAGACGTAAACTAAGAGCGAGCGAGTGAGAGGGTTTGGGATGCTGCGCGGGAGATCGGACACACCCAAGAGTCTGCGTCCTACGTTCTATAGGTACACTATTGGTATTGATCCGCACGCACTCCTCTCTCTTTCTCTCTCCTCTCCTCTCCGGGGCTATCTTGCTTCCCTCATCCGTTCATTGGCCTCACCACCGTGGCCACAGTGGTAGATGCAGCGCTGCTACTCCTCAATGTCCTCTTCCATTTCCTTCGCTCTCTTTCTCTCTCTCTCTCGGGAAGCACGCTTCTTCTTGTCGCAATTAGCTGCTCATCCAACTTTACGGGTTGCGAAGATCGTACAAAGTCATGGCCAACAAAGATTGGAGAGGATCGAAGAGAGCCGGTTCGATAACTCGCCGTAGATGGAATCGTTCTCAATTCGAGCGAGTGTTACACTTCAATTACCATTAGCAGTATCAGGGCAGCACTCGGCTCCTGCTGGAGGTTAGGTTAGGGAAAAAATTCGGTAGAGTTGGCTCGGTACTTGCGAGGAATGGGCGGACCGGAAAGGCAGCCGATTATTATTCAGGTGGCAGACAATTGCCAGGAGGTGCCCCTCATTAACATACTGTCCGAGAGTAAAAACGTGTCTGAAATGCTTGGTGGAAGGCCGTGTGTGGCGCCTTCGGTGTAAAGTCCGAGGCAGTCGTCGCTGGGGACATACATACATCTATACTTTTGTACTTAAACTAATATACCAGCTGAACTATTCGACAAATTTTTTCTGTACGTTAATAGTAACTTGATTTAAAGAATAACAGTAGGTTACAACACCCTTTGTTTAAATCTCGAAGTTACTAAATAAATATTGTAATATTTATAACCTTTGTCCATTTGGAAGAAATGCACTTTCTAATTCTACAAATATTATTCCAATCGGTTGGGTAGTTTTTGGGATTACTTCGGACACATGCACATATACTTTCTTTCTTTATATATTAGTATACATAGATTATAGATAAAGACGTGACTTTATTTGGATGCAAGGGATAATCTCTGAAACTGCTGAATGTATTCGGGAAATTCTTTTCCTGTTAGAAGTTTACTTCCTCCCGAGTAACATAACCTATACATTATTGTGCGTCGATAATTAAATTCAATTGTAGTAGTATTTATTTATTATCAGTCCCTGTAAATATTTTTTCGGAACTGAAAAGGTTAAAATAGTCGAATTTTCTTTGAATATTCGCTCATTTGAGTATTTGCCATTTATTGGCAAATATAAAAAATAGGAAGTAATAGGAATTGTTGTGTAGACGGACCGCGTGGGACCCAATTTTCTGTTACAGCAGCGGAGACTCTGGATGCGCCTAAGAAGAAGGGTTTCTTCAAGGGCTTTTGGAAGAGGTCGCGCCATTACTCGCTGGAGAACCAATAGCCCAGGTGCGCCAGGACGCCGAACCACCGGCTGAGAGAGCAGCAGCAACAGGAACCGTTACAACAACGGATCGCGAGCGCAAGCCTCCTCAGCAATCCCTGCTGTTGCATTGTCCAGTAATTCTCGATTGCCGAGATTACTCAGGCTGTGGCCAATCAGAAGAGAAAATCTGTCGCGAGAAAACATTATTCTCCGGCGCTAACTTCACGATGATAACGAGTCGCCATTTGCATTTCGGCGATTCTAACCTGACAGATTTTCATCGGAAGGGAGAAAAGTTCTCTCCTTCCTCCCGACAGGAGTGAGAGGAGAGAAGAGAAACAGACCACAGCCGGCAGGGAGGGCTGCTCGGCCAAAGATCATTTTCCAGTACAAAAGGCGCGCTCGTTTCACCAATCTTGCTTCGAGGCGCGACCGACGCGATCCATCATGGCGCTCCAGTCGAGGAGACACGCCGGTGGAGAGCAAGAGCTTATGAGTGCTTGGTCAGCGATCGTAACTTGGCACTGCTGAGTCTTTGTAGTTCGATGAAGTTCGTGCCACTTTAGTTTGTGAGCGGTTCGAAATGTGTCTCATGCAAGTTGAACAGCAAGAAGATGGCAAATTGCCAATTTTTTTGTTGGACATTTCTTTCAAAACTCATACTTCACAATCTTAACGGAAGAATTTCAATGCTCCATGTACTATTTTCATATATACTACAAATAGTTCTATTTTTCCAAAAAAAAAAGTCGATCGAAGAATTTTAAAATTCGACCACGTAATAAAAAGAATATTTGCTTCATTTAAGATACAAAATATCTCTTTCGCAAGTACCATAATGCAAACTATGCACTTAACAAGTATAAAATAAATTTCGAAAAAAATGTACATACAAAAATTGTCAAATCTCGCCATCTATTTTGACTTTACTTGCGCGAGACACCTGAAGTGCAACAGATGAATCAGCATTGTCAAGCGAACGGAGTTGACCGGCCCAATGAACGCAATAAATATCGTCAGCAGCGACCTCCGAGGTCACGAGCGCGCCCGGGGACCCCGGACACCTTTCCCCTTTCTCCTCTGTCTCTCACCACTCACTTGCTCCGTTTCTCGTGTCGCTCGGTGGCGCCGACCAATGGGGCGCTCCCGCGAACAGGTAGTCAGCCAGTCAGATTCAGTCAGAGAAGTATCAGCTATCCGATATGCGGAGTATTCGAGTATTTAATACTTAACTTAACTTATACACATAGTCCGCACCGGCGATTGCATGTGTGTGTGTGCGCGTGTGTGTGCGTGTGTGTGAGCGGAGATGGGCATGTACGAGTGCGAACAATGCGAGAGACACTTTAGGTGTGCGATTATTATCGACGAGGAAGGATGATAAGTATCACCGGAGTAGCGAAGATACTCTCTCGCAATTTGATCGCTGGGATCTCCGATTGGAGAGGGCGGGAACCTCATTCGAGGGCCTCGAAGAAAGGCCCCTCGACTACGAGGGCGCCCCCCGCGCGATGCACGATAATAATACCGAATATTATTATTACGAACTAATTATTATTGACATATAAATATATAAATATATATATATATATGAATATAAATATATACATAGTTATCGAAGATTATATTAGTTAACGAACGGCGCGGGGGCGAGTAAAATAGAGCAGTTTGTGTACACGTTTGGGAGGCAAAAGAGCGTCCGATGAAATAAGGGGCGTGTGCAGTCTTTTCAAAATAGAGTCGATGTACCGTTTGTGGTCATTGTTTTATTTATTTTGATATATTAACACTAATGCCTGGGCGAATGACTGGTTTTAAAATTCGATTCAACTATACCTTTTTTCGTTGTTGAAAATAAATATGAAAATATATCAATTCTTGTATTATTTTGTGAAAGTTATTTTATGTATTTGTTCTCGTATTTTTCGTTATGTTTGGAATGGTGAAGTGTCGGTTAATGTTCAGTATTTTTTAGGTTAGGTTTTAGGTTACGTTTAACCCTACAAATAACGAAACTAACCTAACAATACTTAACAAACCGTTCACAGAATCAACGTCTTACCTTTTTCAGAATGTTTTCGTGATGTCAAAAAACGCTATTAGCTTATTGAAATATTCTCATTTTCCAAAAACATGGCGGAAATAAAGCAGTACCCACAAATGACGCATCACTATAGAAAAACTCGTGTACACTCGAATGCCAAAGATGATCGAACGCATCGCGATCATAGTGTTTCGGCAGGAATAGGATGAGTTTGAGGGAATGAAAGAGCCTGTAGTATCGCTCCTTTCGTCCGTGGTACGTGTCTGTACTAGGAGGAAGCCGTTTGTTACAATTGTGTACAGAACCTGTAAATAGGAAGAAGGAAAGGGCTGAAAGGAGGCGCGGCGTGAAGGAAGCAGATAGCTAATTTGCGAGCTGTTCTGTCGATCTATCAAAGTGAGGTTAGGATCCGAAAGAGTCGGTGGTGGGGGCGGTTCGGGGGGGCAGAACAGGAAGAATGGGCATTCGAGGGGAGCATTCGCCACGCCGAGGTACAAAGTGTCGTCGGCCACCAATGGACGGTTCGTCCCGCTGGCACACTTACCGATAAGTCTCGTTACAAGTTTTAACCAGGGAAAACATCGGCCCGATGCGGGCCGAGTCTTCTCACTGGCGGATTCAGAGGGAAGGCATTATATCCGCTCTCTCGTTTCACTCGGAATGATTTCGGAATGATTTCGGCGAGTACCTCAGAGCAAGGCGAGCAAAATACGGCGAACAAGCGAGACGCGCTTAGGGATTTTAATTGGAGCGGAGCCTAGATATCTTAAGAGATTTGTCTTCCTAGTCACGTCGCTCTGGATCCACCAGTGCGCAGCAGTAGCAGCTGAAGCGGAAGAGGAAGAGAGAAGAAAAAGACGAGAAGAGAAACAGAGGGAGAGAGAGAGAACAGGCGAAGAGGAAGAAGAAGAAGAAGGAGAAGTAGAGGAAGAAGAAGCGAGCTTTCTTGTCGAGGGGTATATTTTGCATACCGGGCATAAACCGCGTTATCATAAAGACACACATACGAATCGATAAAGTCATCGGTATATATTATATATATATTCTAGATGATCGGTTGAGTTTGCGAGCCGCGAGTAACTAGCGATTTTTCTGTGATTCCCAGCTTCCCCAATTTCTCTCGCGCCTGTCTATCCCGTAATCGCGACAGCCCTTCCTCATCATCGTCATCATCATCATCACCATCCCCCCCTCTCCTAATTCCAGCATCCCCCCAACCCACCCAGTCCCGCTTCGCGAAACTTGTCAAGAGCTTGCGATCGCCGCTCGAACACTTTGGGGATCGATGCCAGCCAGCGCTGGATGATTGGATGAGAAACAGATCGGGTGCACCCGAGGGGGGGCAGATGGCAGC
Organism: Ectemnius cavifrons; assembly: GCA_964023945.1. Lineage (NCBI taxonomy): Eukaryota > Metazoa > Arthropoda > Insecta > Hymenoptera > Crabronidae > Ectemnius > Ectemnius cavifrons. The sequence goes on from OZ030388.1 coordinate 4,342,992, forward strand.
ACGGTAGCGCGACGACGACGAGAAGAGGGCACAGGAAGAAGGAAGAAGAAGGAACGAGAGTAGAGGGTAATCCAGGCTCGAAGATATAGTAGTACGTAGAAGCTAAGCACCGAACCACATGCCTTATACACTCGAAATCCATAATGTCATTTACAAGAAACGAGAAGAAGTTAACGAGTTAAATCCAGTGAAGGTGACTCCAAATCACGAGCAAGCACTGTTAGAGATATGCCTTTTTTGGAGGGAAAGAAACCGAGCTGAGAATTACGTTGTCGAGGAAAAGATGGAGAAACGAAGCCTCACTCCGTTTCTTACCCTTCGCGAATATCGGAGTGCTAGATTTATTTTTTTATCACGCTTCGAAGCAACGTTTTTACGTTCAGAATTATTCTGGGTAGCAGCGGGGAATAAGGGGGGGAGGGAAGAGAGAAGTAAGTAGTTTGGAGGCATTTTCACGGCGCCACGGGACGAACTTGTGTAAACTCGCCCGTGGCCAGGCAATCCGCTATACACTATACTAAAGGATGTATCATACGTGCTCATAATTCATCGCCTATGTAGTCGCATAAGTCGAATCTCTGCGAACAATGGAATCGACTCGCTCCGACAGGCATTAAACCCTCGTCCCCTTTTTCGTCGATGCAATGAAAGCCATGCATAGACACAGCTCGACTCACACCACCGACTGTCGGCGAGTTTAGCCTCTTTGCAAGCGTTTCGCCAGAGCAAAACCGATCTACGAGAAATGGACACAGGTACAACCCAGACCGCCGGAAAGCGTTTAGTACAAATTCGATAGCTTTACTATTTTCACAAGAGGAAGGAGAATCGTAGCGAAAACCAGTTGGGCAAAAAGTAACCAGGAGTAGGTTGAACGACAGACGGTGGATGGAAGAGAGTATTTCAATCGGGAGCGAGGGTTTCCCGAGGGACGATGCCTGCCGGTGGGAGCGAGCAACTGCCCCGAATCAATTTGTATGCCGAGAGCGTCATTGAATTACACCCGATTTACCAAGGATACTACAAATATATCTGAGATTTTCCAAGTACCCCCAGGTGCGTTCGTCATCGTGTTCCGTTCTGCGAGTCCGTTTCCTTGGTTGGAAGATCGTTTCTTTCCGCCGGTGAGAGAGGACACTTCTCGAAGAGAGAGAAAGAGAATTCCGGGTGCGTTATAAGCGTGAGGCGTTAATGACCACAGCCAGCAGGTGTTGACGGTAATTGCGACGAGGGAGGCAGAGCTAAATGGACGACGCCTCTCACGAGTAACACAAACTCACCCTAGGCTCACACAGGCATCATTCACACTTCTTGGCAGGCACACAGACAGACATACACAGCATCCGCACACACTCACACGAGAATGAAAGCGATTTTTATGTAAAATTTCTCGACTAGTTTTGTAAAGATTCGTTTTTTGTCATTTTACTCCAACGATAAGCTAGATGAGAGTTTATATAATAAATTAGACAACAGGAAAACCCACCGTACTGTTTTCCCAGTCAGCCTGAGTCCTCCAACGATCCTTTCCCCGTTTCTTCTTCCTGGACCTACCTCACCGATGCGGAGACAAGAGCGAGCGTCGGAGATAAGAGTGCACTGGGTAAGTGGAGTAAGATCCTTTCTGCATCGGTGATATCAGAAAACTCCCACTTTTTCTATCTCCCACTACCAAGGTTCCGCAGGAATCGTTGCAACGCAAGACTTCAGCACTTTGTACAAATTTATTGCTCTCTCGAACGCAGTCTTGGCAAGCCTTTGACCTCGAGTCTGTCTCTCGTATGCAAAAGAAGCCTTGAGAGGAAGTCGCGTAGTCAATATCGTTTCCTGCGACGTCCCCGGCGTTACAGAGTCCGTAATAACTAATGAACTCGTCGCAAGCCGCTCCCTAACCTTACTGTCCTCACCAAGCCCTTTTCCTTTCTCCGGTTTAACGTGGAAGCGAGTCTGGAACCGCGCTGATAAGAGGCAAGAGTCACACACACATAAACACAGGCATATGAGAGTACGTGATAATCGGAGAATCGGCGCCGTACCTGCGAATCGAGCACCCGGTCGATCCTGATCTTACCCTTTTGGAGGTAGCAGCAGCGGCGCCGAGGGGACTTGCAACGACCACCACCAGGAGGAAGAAGAGAGCTCGGGGCTGACGGTTCCCCGAAGGCCTGGGTTTTTGCCTTTCGTTCTCTTTTTACTACAATTATTACTTCAATGTTTATTCCTTCCTTTGTTATCAATAAAAATCGTTACATAGTAGTTTGGGCCGCTGCTTGGCGTCAGACGAATCGACAAGCAACCAGTTATAGTAGTAGTAGTAGCAGTAGTAATAATAGTAATAGTAATGATTGGTAGCGGTATCGCGTGTGTGTGTGTATCTCTGGATGCGTGTCGAGTGTAGTGTGTGTGTGTGTGTGTGTGTGTGTGGCCGTCGCTGGACCCATCCACGAGAGTGGAAGCCAGAACATCATACGCGGCAGGGAGGCGACAACCTCCTACTTTCCTCCGGGAACTTTTATTTTTGATCACTGTATTTCGAGACTGACTCTCTCCCTGGCTACCAGAGAAGTTCTATTCTCGTTACGAGCTCGCCGCAGGGACAACCTGACCCGCGCGATAAGCCATCCTGGAAAGTGGGAATCGGTTTCGTGATAAAGCTCTTTCGGCTTCGAAGCCAGCCGGATATCGCGGTAGTGCTAGATAGCCACTTCCGCGAAGGCCGGAAGCTGGCTAGAAAAGCCTAGGAAGATTGGGCGAACATGGATATTGACCGTGGAAGCTTGGAGAAGCTGGGAATTGGCCAGCTTCCGCCAGAACACACTGCTGCCCCGTACTCTTTCCCTTTACTTTCCACTCGCGTGGATGCGTGCCCGGGTGTTGGCTTCTCGCCTGGTGTTCCTCTGTGCGCGTGTCTGTGTGTCTATATATTTTCATATATACTGTATTCGTGTATGTTCGCGACTCTTTCATCCCCCTTATCACGCCCTTTTTCCTTCGCTATATTTTCTTGCTCTCTGCTACCTTTCGCTCGACATCTCGCACTTTTTCTCACTCTCTCTCGCTCTCGTGCTCGCATCACGCTCACACATCATCACCCTTTCACATGCTCTAGCTCACATCGATAAAAATCTCAGCAATTATGACACATCGTTCGTCGTTTTGTTTTATTCTTCTTACACATAGCAATAATAAAGACAGTAAATAGCTAAAAGGACCGTATCGATTCTGGGGGGGAGGCGGCCATGATTGCTGCGGCCAATCCGTCTCGTTTCATCCGTTGCCGCACGCTCGCCCGCAATGCTTCCACTCGTTAGCCTCCTCTCTTCGTTCGTCATCCTCTCCTCGACGCGTCCTTTTCATCCTGTCGGCTTCCCCTTTCGTATTTCCAGGGTCTTTCCAGGTTCTCCGGTGAGCTTTCTCGTTCGGCCTTCGCTCTTCCGGTTCGCACCAACCTCGAGCCATGACGCTCCATCCGTTCTCATTCGTCCTTCGCTCACTCTCTCGCGCCCTTTCTCTCCCTCCCAAACTCGGGTTCTTCATTCGCGCATCCATTCGTTCCTCCACTTTCTCTCGGCTTCGACTTCTCACTCTCCCTTTCGCCCTTTCTCTCCCTCTTCGACTCTTCATCACCAACCACCTCTCGCATCTTTCTCTCCTCGCTGGCTCTCTCTCGCGCAAATCCAGTGCGCACGCACACACCCACACGCACCACCTTCTTTCTCACTTGCTCCGCAGGACTGTAAACCTAACGCGGTACTTTGACTAATTTATTTATTATCGTAATTTCTTATAGTTAGATCGCATGCTTGTGTGGTGTCTGCTCGCTCGCCCGGGTTTATCCTCCGCGGTCCTCGTCTGTGTCTGTCTATAAACTGGATGTATCAGAGTGTATATGCCGGGTGTAATACGACGTATATGTGTGTGTATGTGTGTGTGTGTGTGTGGTCGCAGGTGACTTGATCTTCGGGCAGTCTCCACGGGTAAATATACTTGTGCGCACATGTTCGCCGCGGCTCTTCTCATTCTCGCGTCATCATATCCCGATTTCTCACTCTCACTCGCCTTGGATCGAGGAGGAACGAGGCGTCCCCGAAGAGTACACACCGATGCCGCGCGAGAAACGCGTTAGCTTTTACTTTAGGCTCTCACAGTTGCTCTTTCTCTCTTTCTCTCTTTCTCTCTCTCGCTGAGAGTTGATCAAGCCTGGTGATGGATCGACTCGCCGGTTGATGAGACGCGTTCTTGCGAGTACGTATACGTTTAGGCATGGCAGAGTCACGCCAGAAGGGGGTGCTTGATGCTCGATGGCCGACGAGGTGTCGAAGGAATAAACTGGTTGAAATCCTTCACAGCTGATGAAATCTCTTCGCTCTTTCGTCCGGATCTCGACGGGCGCGTCGTCGCCTTCAGCGATGTTGGCATCGCTCGAGTGTCGAAGAGGACAGAACGGAGATGAGGGGAGCGAGTATATAGCGCCACCTCCTTTCTGTATGCTTGTTTTCTTACTGCTTGCGTCTCGTTTACTGCTTGTTTCCTGGTGGTTGCTTGGCTATCGCTTCTTTTCGATCGTACTTGTTGGCGTCGCGCGGCAAGCTTGCGGCAGTTCCGGCGCGACTCGTGCGGCATGGCGCGCATTCCACTCGCTGTTCCATTTAAAATAATCGATCGTATCGTTTATTATTAATATTAGATATTTGTGTTGGGTCCCAGAGGTTACTGCAACAGAAAAGGCGAAAGTCGAAAGGGTTAGTCTTCTTTCGATGAGGGTAGAATCGTTAGTCTCGAAACCTCTTTCCTGCAAGAGCCAATTAGACTCTTCCAGCAGCAACTAGCCAATTAGGTTTATGTCGAATCAATGCTAACTCGGACCATAAGAAATATTCTCTTCTCACCCTGGTGTCCCTCCATTCGACGGGGGGTCAATATCGTGATTAGTCATCGCAGTTCCCTGATATCGGACTAAACCAGTCGACTGGAATTATGCGCGTGACTCACTCGCTCACGTGAGTAGCCTACCGAAGGTAAGAACGGCTCAAGCAACGATGTGTCATGGAAAACGAAGCGATTAACCCTCCGAAGCACGCTTTTCGTGGGGCGAACATCCGCATCGATACATTAAAGTATTCGTACTGTAAACTTGTGTCCTCATTGGAGGAATAACTGGGAATTTTTAGTGATACTTTGTGATTCTTTTTTGGTTTTCTATTGTATTTTCCATTTAACCAGTCGACGTTAAGCGTTTAAGGTAGTTGTTCCAATGATACTTTCGACAAGCATATCATTCGAGAACAGAAAACGTCGACAGACTGTTTTTACTAAAAAGTCTACGTTTTCGTAAACTGACACGAACGCTTTGAAAACAATATCTTCCGCGCGTCACAGAAATTTCAGAGAATTGGCAACAGAAAAAAAGTGGTGAACCGTACAACACAACTACCTCAACATCGATTTCAGGTAAACAACCTCGAGGCTGTTTGCTCGTGGTAACTTCTCGCGAGTGAACGCGGCGTCATGACGAACGGGTTTGACTGACAAGCCGATATCGATAAGAGCATTCGAAGCGAGCGGACTCGTCGGATCGAAGCATTGAATGCAACCAGCAACCATCGAATGAAACTCTGCTCCTCTTTTGTTAATAAAACAAGTAATATAATTCTTCTTTTAAAGACAATTTTAAGGAGGTTGGCGCCGAAAATAAAAATAATAAGATCGGAAGTTTTCGAGTGATCGATGTCGAAAAATCATTTACGAATAATCAGGCTAAGTTTCAAAAGCTCTCATTTAAAAGCTCTCTCTAAAAAATTAACTTTAATATAATTTAAAGGGCACCAAATAACCTCACCAACTTCCATAATAAAAATATCTTAGCATTTAAAACCACAATTTGTTAACAAACAGAAAATATATCTCAAAAGAGAAGGATTCAAGAACACTGACTCATTCTTTTCACCATTTCCGTGTGAAACGAAATTATTACGAGGGATTAATCGGATTCCAATTGGGCTGAATAAATGAATTTAATGACGAACCTAATAGCCGCAGGACACGAGGTACTCGCCGAGCTTTTCGACGACAGATGCGGCCTGCTGTGGCTGTATGGGGTCTTCGTAGAGGGAGACGACTACGGCCTGCGTCGTCTTCATGCAGTGGACGCCGACCTTGCCGAGTTTTGCCCTTATCACACGGTCCGTGCCTGACAGGTAGATGTACCTGTTGCCGGCCAAGGTAACACCCGACGACGTCAGAATGTCCTGCTCGTCGAAACCTTGGACCAGCTTCGCCAACTCCTCTTTGCTCACCTGTAACAAGATTAATGTTCTCTTTTTAAATACTTTCGAAGATTATTTCATTTATATCATTTATATGTCTATAATTATATTAATGATTATTCATTCAAAGTATGATTGTATGTATGATTTATATGTTCAGTATTTGCTTTTGTATGTTATAGTAGAATTTCTTTTGTTCGAATATATATTCAAAAGTAAATTGAAAAAAATTACACATTTAACTGTAATAATATAACACGGAAGACCTTGTTTTGAAATACTTTGGAAGATTATCAATTCTCGCTGTATAATTTATATATTGCATGCTTGTTGTATCTTGCAGGAGAATTTCTCTTCTCTTCTAAAGAAAATTCTTATTCGAATTTTCTAGTATTAAAAAAATAACTAATAAAATAAAAAATATTGTATTAAAAAAATAACTAATAAAATAAAATACCTTTGCTTTTACATTTCTAATATATAATATGTCATATATCTTTGTGTCTTTAATATGTATTGTTTTCACTTTTCAGATATTTATGGTTATGTTCATTTCCCCGATTAATGTTCTCTTTTAAATACTTTCGAAGATTATTCATTTATATCATTTATATGTCTATAATTATGTTAATGATTATTCATTCAAAGTATGATTGTATGTATGATTTATATGTTCAGTATTTGCTTTTGTATCTTATAGTAGAATTTCTTTTGTTCGAATATATATTCAAAAGTAAATTGAAAAAAATTACACATTTAACAGTAATAATATAACACGGAAGACCTTGTTTTGAAATACTTTGGAAGATTATCAATTCTCGCTGTATAATTTATATATTGCATGCTTGTTGTATCTTATAGGAGAATTTATCTTATTCGAATTTTCTAGTATTAAAAAAATAACTAATAAAATAAAAAATATTGTATTAAAAAAATAACTAATAAAATAAAATACCTTTGCTTTTACATTTCTAATATATAATATGTCATATATCTTTGTGTCTTTAATATGTATTGTTTTCACTTTTCAGATATTTATGGTTATGTTCATTTCCCCGATTAATGTTCTCTTTTAAATACTTTCGAAGATTATTCATTTATATTATTTATATGTCTATAATTATATTAATGATTATTCATTCAAAGTATGATTGTATGTATGATTTATATGTTCAGTATTTGCTTCTGTATCTTATAGTAGAATTTCTTTTGTTCGAATATATATTCAAAAATAAATTGAAAAAAATTACACATTTAACAGTAATAATATAACACGGAAAACCTTGTTTTGAAATACTTTGGAAGATTATCAATTCTCGCTGTATAATTTATATATTGCATGCTTTTTGTATCTTACAGGAGAATTTCTCTTATTCGAATTTTCTAGCATTAAAAAAATAACTAATAAAATAAAATACCGTTGCTTTTACATTTCTAATATATAATATGTCTTTAATATGTATTGTTTTCACTTTTCAGATATTTATGGTTATGTTCGTTTCCCCGATAATGCCAGCTATCTATGCAAGTGTGCGTTCCGTTTTGTAAGAGTAGATAGTGGAAAGTGTGATAGCTTTATAAAACGCTAAAAATACTTCTAGATGCGCATGGTTGCATTCATTTTTCCAATAATTTTTCACTATCTATACAACTGTAGAAGGTGATTCACTTGTTTTTGAATCAGCATTTATCATACGTTTTCTATTACGTTCAATGTAATATTATAATATCATAAGCATTCGTGCATAATTCTAATTACATGCTAAATATCTTTTATATTTTTGCCTATGTATCTTTATGTTGGCCATAACCTCGAAAACCGAATGAATGATTCCCTTATCATACACACCAATTTTTATCATACATATGTATATCGATATTTGTTACATATTATACGCTTTAAATGTGAAATATCCATGTATAATTAAAAATACCAAATAATAAGTAATAAAAAATAAACGAAACTTTGTTAATAAAGAAAACTGTGAAGTTAAAAATATTATTGCATATAATCTACCATATAAAATGATTCTCAAACAGAATAGTATTCCGAAATCATAACAGCACCTTCAAAAAATAAAAAAATTCCAGATAATTCCTAATTATCCCACAGAAAATCTATCGTACATCATATAAACTGCAAAGTATTCATGAAATCATTATTACAGAGATAACTCCTTACAAGCAAACAAGCACTTTACATCTCAACCATTACTAAACGCCAACCGATTACACCAGCGATATCAATAAAAAAAAGAAGAAAAAAGAAAAAAAAAAGAGCGTTGATTCCAACAGGAAAACTCCAAGCACGATTCCCTTCTCCGATAAGATCAGAGGATCTCGCGCGGGGAAAGTGAACAGGTGAGAGGATGCGCGTTACGCTCTCCGCGCGAGTGCGCGAAAAGAGAGAGAGAGAGAGAGAGAGGAAAGTCGCCCTTTCGCTCGGGGTTATCGCCACCGTAATTACATCGGTCTTATCAGAGAAAAAGTTTCCACTCGCAGCTTCGAGAACTGTTCTCCCATTTATTTTCGCAAGTGTCGCTTCGAATAAATTGGTATGCCGAGTTGCGCGCGCGTCGATTTTTTTCGGCGTCGTCATCTTCGCGCGCACACTCCTCCTCGTCAGCGAATTCCTCGATAGCCGCCGGGAGAAATTGCGGGCCATTTTTGGATGTGCGAGTGTGCTCGCACCGAACGACTTTGAATGAGTATGAGTTTCTGTTTGTCGGATGCGTTGATAGGAATAAGTTGATATATAATAATCGTTTTGATAATATTCGATATAAATATGAGTAGTGATAAATGTGATAGCTTTGTAAGATAGTTGAATCATTTGCTTTTATCTTTTAAAATATTTTTATTAATTGTTTGTTAACTAAATAGACTATATTCCGTGTTTATACAAATGTACTTCCAAATTTTGTAACTAACTGTATATCCTTTAAATGTCAAGGTTTTTTATAAATTGTATTCTAATAATCCTATTATTCTTAATAAACGAATCAAATTAACAAAATAAAAATGAAAATAAATGCTTGTAATTACCAGTGTCGATAAGAAGAAAAATAAAACATTTAATAAAATTGAATTATTCGATTAATAAATAAATGCCTGCAATTACCAATATGAATAAATATATCGATGACGAAATCACCTATTTGCATCGAACAAATAAAAAGAGACACTTCCAGCAGGTTCCCAGCGATAAATCAGAACGGATTCAAGCGCAACTGCACCGCAGCGCGCTCTACACCGCTGCAAGCAGTATTAATTCAAGATGACAAGCGCGCGCTGCCCGAAAATAAAGGTCGCCGGAGCGAGAAAAAGTGCGGCGACCTTGCCGGCGGGCAATTCTCGTAGGAGCACGCATTTAAAGTGAATCCTTGCAAAAGATAGCTCTAACTGACCTCCTTTCAACCGGTGCGCGGAGGACAAAGACGAAAAAGACACGACGAGGGCCACCGAAGAAACTGGAAGCCACTGGCTTCCTTCGCTCGTGGCGTTAATGTCATCGATCAACATTCCCCGGCTGAATTTTTCAAGGGAAAAACACACCGGCCTTTCAAGCACGCATGATCTTTCTTGGCCCTGCTAAGAAAAGCGTTCTTGCGATCCAGGTTGATCGATATGAGCGGGCTATGTACAGGGTGATTCAGTTTAGGTTGCGACGGAAATGATTATTGTAAATTATTAAGACATTTTAATTATAGAAGTTTCTTATCTTGCCTTTGAATGTTATATGTTGTATTATAAACAATATTGTATTATATATGTTCTATAGAAAGTAGATGGTAAGTGAATCACCCTGTATTTACGATATAATATTATAAAATGTAATATGTAGAGAAAAATTGGAAAAGATTCGTGTATGAATAAAAGTAATAGCGTATTCATAATTATTCGTCAGTTTCCGATTGAATGGAATGGGAGTGACCGCGTATATACAATAAAATGTTGTGCCAAACAATCATAATTACAAAATGCGAGAGCAACTGAATCACCCTGTAGAAAATTAAATCTTAAATATTCGTGTATAATGAAATTTATTAGATAATTTAGAATATAACTGTAATATTTCAATCTAGTGGAAAGTGAATCATCCTGTACATAAAAGCAATTATTACAGTATATAAACTGAAGAAAAAACTTTCGAGATTTTCGTGTATAATTAAAAATCTCAAAGGAAATGAATCACCCTGTAGAATGCATACAACATAATATGCATATACGTCTGAGAAAAAGTGTGGTTTACATTGCTGAGTCAAAGGAAGTGGATCAGCCTGTAGTGCAAGGCTTTATAATGAAAAATGGCGGCAAGACGCGAAGTCGGAAGACGTTGAGACGGCCGCTCGTTTAAAGTTTAAACGCGCCGATAACTCAGCAGCGTAATCGGCCGCATTTATGGTTCATGGTCGCGCGGTGATTCGTGTCCCGGATTAAATCGGTCCGCATCAAAGCGTGAACACGTGTGCAGCGTGCACGACTGTGTGCACGCTGCACACGTGCCCGGACGCTGGCAGCGCCATCTGTCATTCTCGCCGCGGTGGTCTCCAATGAAATCCCGACAAAAAAATTCGGGTTCGAAATTTTTTTTTTTCAAATTCGTAAGAATCGAATTGAAATGATTGGCTGGCTTTTGTATTACAGTGTTTGGTACAATTAGTACAAAATAGTATAATAAAAAAAAGTTCGTCTTTTCGAAAAATGGTGGACCAGGAAATCTGTTTTTCTACATTCAGCAAATCTGCGGTACAATATCAGTACAACTACTAAAAATTAGTACTTAAAATTAAAACTTTGATTTTCGAATTCTCTCGTAAACTATTCAAACAACATTATGCCCCTAAAACCTAGTGCGAGAATCAAAGACGAAATAAAAAAATTGGACATGCGGAGCATACTTCATTTCTGTATCGAGAATCGATATCGTATGTAAAGAGTGTCTGCGGATTAGGAAGATGGCAGGAGAAGGCAGAGCGCTTGGCGACGCTCGAGAGACGAGCGTCTTGAATATCGATTTGATAGAGCGAAGGCCGGCGCGGAGAGTCGTGAGTCACACTAATCGCAGAAGCGACGCAGAGAGACACACATATTCAAGAGCAGAGAGCCAAACTAAGCGAGGGAGCAGCTCCTTGCTAGCTTGGCACAGCCCTGACGGAATACTCGCGATGAATCAGAACGAGTAAATGTGCGAATTGTACAGGGTGATTCACTTTGCTTTTAATCGACACTGTCGTACCCCACGTTTTATTACACACGAATGTAATTGCGCAGAAGACGCATTTGCGTCAGAATCAGCAACAACTTTCGTCCACTATTAATTCTGACGCTTTTAATATTTTATAATATAAACAATATGGACAAGACTTTGATCAGATATATAAATTTGTATTAATAATGCAGTATTGTATATAATATAAAATATAGACCGTAAGCAAAAGATAAAAAGGCTTAGTATATAAATAAAATTACTCGATAATATAAAATAATAATTCTGAATACAATCTATTCTGGACACCGGTTATACAAAGCCAAATGAATCAGCCTGTACTTCCATATCTAATCTATACATAATTACCAACATTACGAGTACAATATAACAAGTGAAAATATTCGAGAATTCATAACAATTTATTCTGGACAGTGGTGACTCAAAGGGAAATGAATCACCCTGTACAAGCAGGCAGCTGATCCTTCATTTTCATTTAAGGGCCCACTCGCAATCGAGATACGTCAGGCTCGAGGCTCGACTCGGCTCTCTTTTCCATTGTCAGGGGAAACACCGGCATTTCTCAGTAGGCTACCCTCCGGAGAACCAGCCGCAGCAGCTGCCTCTCTTCCCTCTCACTCCCACTCGACTCCCTCTATCGACTTTTCCCCTCTCTCGCTCTCTCTTTCTCTCTTTCGCATTCGCTCTCACATTCGCCCCGGTACGAGAGGAAGCCGATAGCCGTGTATCTGGCTGCACTGTCAGTCCCGCAGAAACAATAACGCCCGGCCGATAACACCGATGGTTCGGTTCTCAGCGTAGTGGCTGAGTGCAACAGGGATCCTTGCGCTAGATAACTGAGAATGTACTTGGACTGGGATTAGATATCGACGGGGTCGCTGATGTTGTATTGATAATAGAATTTGAGTCGATTGTGTATTTGTAGAGAAATAGAAATGTATAGTTTTTGGTATTATTGTTTGAGTGGTACTTTGAATTATTCTTTTTATTATTTTAATATCGACAGGGTCAACAATTTTATATTGATACTAAATGGTAAATGCATTTTTGTTCGAAATAAAAATATATCAGTTTTGTTATTGTCTAAATATTATTTTGTGCAACAGTTTTTGTTTTCAAATGAGAATTAGTTGTACCCAAGTCGGAAATATGCTGGTACGTTTAGTGTTAACATTGCGGATGCATATACACGGTGAGTCATCCAAATCGGAAGTGATAAGACGATTTTGCGAAATATAATGATTAGAAAAGTCGCGATATGCTTAGGGTTTTTCCAATTACGTGAACGACCGATGATTTAATTATTTCATACTTGATCTGACTCACCCTGTATACAGTGACTCTCCAAAAATAAAATCTGATACTAAAGTATGACTAATATTATGACTCAATCTTTTAGTTTTTATAGACTAACCGTCTAATAATAATTGATTTATTAATGTTAACTGAGACGGTATTTCTTCAAAAGATGTATATTAAATAGTAACAATTCATAAGAGAAATTATAAGTTAGAAAAAATAATCAACATTGCTGACTTATAAACATCTTAAATAATAATCGATACCATTAGTCATAAATTTGTGAGTCACAGTATATATTCGGAAATCCTGGAGAAAGTTCTGGAGACTCGGAGTGAAAAGGACCCCGAAAGACCCAGACTGTACATCCATTGTACTTTCGAACATCCCCTAACCTCCGCAAGGGTCGTCTCGCAACCATTGAGTATCGTATTTCAATTTTGCAGTTTTAATTTCGAACTAGTTTACCCTAATATTTCGTATGCGCATTAACATATTTGAATTCAAAGAATACTGCGGGTAGGACTTTTGGAACAGACTGTATAAGTAATAAATATTGCAATAACTTATACCGAAGAATGAAAATAATACCATTCATCTGTCAGCAATAGACTAGCATTCGATAAATTTCACAGTCAAAGAAACAAACTTTCATTATACAGGGTGAATCATAAACTACAAAATAAATGAACGAAGCACAGTTTTGTTCCAATTACTTCAGACTTGGGTCGATCCACCCTGTATATTAGAATAAACCAATTTATGAATAATAATTGAACTACAACGATTCCATCTGGAATCTAAATGAATCGAGTGACAAGCTTATCCATAGAATAACGAGAGACGGAGAAAGAGAGAGAGATCGATGCAAGAGAGAGGATTAAAGCGATGATGCGATATCGAGCGAGGTGCGATAAATGCGTCCTCCTGCTGGGTGTCGGAGGGCAGTGGCGTAGCCGGTTGGAGACACGACACTGTCGGGAGGAGGTTGCTGCCCGGCCGGCATATCGCCATTTTGGCATTCTCGCCAGGCAGAAACTCTCCGTTCGTGTCGCTCTCGCCTCTCTGCAGCAGCTGTCGACCTTTATCTACATGCGCTCACTTAACGCTCGCCCGGGGGAAAAAAAAAGAAGGCCCGGCCAACTTGGGCTAGTTGCCTCCCGCCGGCACTCGTGTGCACCACATGTCCGCCGAAGGACACGTCTGTCACCGGCGCTGGGTAATCGGATCCCCCGAACGCGCCGGATTTTCCCTACCGATACACATATTGCTCTGACGTTTCTCCTCGGAAACATGCTAATGCCTGCTACGACGAACGAGGGACGCCCGAGACCGCGGGGGAGCATATGGAAAGAGAGAGCATTTGGGTTTCCGGTTTGAAGGGCGCAGCGCTGGGGGAAGGAGGAGTCCTCGAAACATGCCGGGTTCCTTGCCGACCGGTTCGTACGGCCGAACTAGACGGGATCGGGTGATGCGTATCGCCGGAGATAAGATCCTCTCTTCGATTCGAAGATTACAAAAATAGCCGGGGATCAAGTTGCCGATTCCAAGTTTGTACGCGAGGCGGATCGCGCGATGCGGGAAAGCGCGCGGATTAAAGTTCTAGGATGAAAGCACCGGCACGAGTAGGAGCTTAGCGGGACTTTGTCGAGGGAGAATATATCGAAGACTAATCTCGCATATCTGTAGATCGAGTCTCTAAGGTCATCGTCGTTTCGACAATGCTCGCAGCGAACCGGCTGCCAAGTTAACAACCGCGTGGGCGAGCACTCTGAAATTCGTCCTGGCAGCAAGGACCTGCCCTTGCCTTGTCACGCTCCAACCGCGCACCATTTACCGACAGGATCCGCGAGTTAATACCGAGACCCTCCGAGGGCGCGTCGATCATTCCTCACTTTTCTGGAATACGTCGATTTCGCCCCGAAAAATCCCACGACATCCAATAATATCTATCCAAAGCGATTCTCTCCTGACTCGCAGGATTACCAACGCATGCATTCGCGATACTCCGAGGTGTACAGTGTCTAACCTCGAAACTGGCAAAATTGCAGACTCAGGTTCTAGAATGGCTACAGGGCGTGTAGGGGATTCTTATCGAGTTATTCGCGTGAGGAGTCAGACACTCGAGGCGGAGTCTGACATTTCATTACGAGAACAAAGGGCGAGCGAGCGCAGAACTGCGAGAGGATTTGCATGTGCGAAGTGTGCTCGCGTAACGCATAGAAGGAGCCACCATTTCCATGGCGAGCTGAGCGGCACAACGTGCCCGGCAGGGCAGCCATATTAAGCCTCCCCGAAAACCGTTGAAGTTCGAACGGGCGAAAAGATTCCACGGCCAAAAGGCCGCCACACCCTTTTTCCCCGACACGCTCGTCTCTGTCTGGAGCGTGCGATAGTGGCGTAGGGCAGGAACGCTAAAATTCCTCTCTGGCACGAACCGGCTCTGCGGCTCGCCGGTACTCGGAATAAAGGCCTGCCGTCAACCGAGCCCGGAAATTCCTAGTCCTAAGAAACCTCGTCGGAACCAAGAGGCGTTCGACCAAGTCCTGGGACAGGATTCCTCGGGATTTCTCGGGAGGACGAGCGCCCGGCGACATCTCGGAAATATGTCCGCCGAGTGCGCGCACGGCTTTCCGGTGTAACCGGCGTAGCAGGCACGAGGCAGGATCGCGCCGGGCCCGCAAACCCTACTTAACTATTCTCTCTACGCCGATTCATTTCCCCGTGTAAAACAGCCGCATTTCCTTAATATTCCTACCACCCTGCAAAATGCCTACATCCACTACGTGGCCGAATATTTCTCCGTTCCAAGACGCTCCCGACTCGCTTTTGCACGTCCGCTCCGAATCGCCCACGAGCGCACTTCTTGCACCAGCGGATCCTCGTGTCTACTAATCTCCTCGACTAAAATACCAATCCCCAACTACGACTCTTCTCCGCAGGATATAATTGGACATAATAAGATGTGGTTTTCGGCTCGGCGTTAACTTTCCCTTTTGTCCGTGAAGAGGTTGCGATCGAAGGGAACGGGTGTAGAGTCGCTCTCCCTCCCTCTTTCTCTCCCACACTCACTCTCTCTCTCTCTCTTTCTCTCTAAAGTAGCGATACTCACTTCGAAACCGTCGGACTTCGCCCAGAGATTGCCATCGTGTCCCGCAATCGCGGCTTTGGTAACACACCTCGAGGCGAGCAGCTGCTTGTCAACGTAATCCTGCCAGCTCATTTTTTTAACACAAGTGGGCCCCGACCGAACGAACTCTTCTCACTACGGCACTAGGAGGACACAACCCGTCACCGACTGACTCGTCTCACGACTACCGATGCGCGTTCAAACGCCGGTTCTCCACTCTGCTCCCTCTTCTTCCCCGCCGCCATTCGCCGTCACCCCCCTCCCAATCCCCTT